>VFFE01007677.1:677011-841506 GCA_008921705.1 Burhinus oedicnemus | reverse complement strand
AAAAAAAAAAAAGAAATACAACTCTTTACAAGATACAAGACAAATGACACAAAAGTGAAAGGGCACTGATACAAACTGGATAGGCTTACAACATAATTGAATTAAGTCTTGTGTGCCACATATGATCACAAAGCAGGGCCATGTCTTGAGCACTCTGAATGTAGGGAGGCTGCCAGTCAATAAAAAGACCCTTTAAACTGGTTAAATGCATCATGAGCGTGTGCAGAACCCTCCTAGCTAACAGGTGGCTGAATAAAACTCAGCTGGTGTTGCACAGGGCTATAGCATTGACCTTCTTTAGGATAATTTCAGCCCTCTTTAAAAAAAAAAAAAATTGTTACTGTACTTGGTGTAGTGGAAACAATTTAAGGATGAATAATTTCTTTTAGTCCCTTGAGGCACCGGTGGCTCGCTCTCCGCTCTCTCTCTCTTTCTGTGTCTCTCAACTGAATTAACATAAAGGAACAGTGACAACAGCAAGCTGAAAAGCGTAGCTGGTGGGAGGATTAAGTATATCATTGAAAGGAATTATGTTGTAAATGACTGGGAGGGGTAGGGGCTTCTGTTCCTTGGTCCCATCTGGTCTTTAAAGAATACCTTGTTGTAATTACCCCCAGATGGCTTTGTGCTACACTGGGTCTGGACAGCCAGGTGCCACTGTACCCTGCTGGGTGTGATATTCATTGCTACATGCAGTGACAAAAATGGACTTTATTGCAACCTAATTTCTTCCAGGGTATTACACAAATATGAAATGAACATAGCTTATCAAACAAGAGCTTAGTGTGCCAGGAGCTGAAACTGTCACACCTAAGACAAGACTGCCTTGTTATTTCACTTTTAGCAATTGTCTTGAAAGGTGGAAATATCAACAATTTACAGTGTTTGTCTGCTAATAAATATATATTATATCATGTTAGCTATTTTTCCAAGAGCTGAAATGCTCAAATTACCCTAAGGCAATTGCTGGAAATGGTAGAGTAACAAAAGCCTGTTACAAAGTCAGTTTTACAACAAGATTTGCTGTAGGCTAAGTTCGGGCCCAATCCTGGAAAACGTTTGCACACAAAACTCTCCCTCCTCAGCCCCAGCCTCAGGCTTGTGCTCCTACCCCAAACACAAATTTTGCTGTTTCTTTTACCTTTTTATTGATATTGCTGCATTTATTTTATGTAGTTCCTGGTAATTTTGCTGCCAAAACTATACCAGTCTTACATTTTCATATCGTCTTCCAGAAAGCAGTTGCTGAAGCTGTTCTAAAAGTCATTACTACTATTCAAAACTAAGCCTTTTGCCACAAAGGAAAAAATTGAAACTTGAGGAAAAAGTAGAAACATGGGATTCAAAATTCTGACTTGTTCTGAAGCAACTAACTGTATTTCCAAAAGTGGGGGCTGAGCACTTCTCTTCTTGCTGAAATCGCAGATGCGTAGGGGGAGAAATGCCACGTAGAGTACACCCCTTACCACCTCTCCTGCTCCCCTCCCCTGCCCTGCCATGCATCTGCCCCTGTCCTGCTCAGGATGCTGGTGTTTCCTCAGAGCAGATTTTCATGGACGTGGGCAGACAGCATGGTGTCCACCGCCATCCTCTGAGCCTGGTGCTGTGCTGGAGCAAGTGCAACTTCTCTCTTGGTATCTTTGGACATTATAATTTATGTTGGCATTTCTAAGTTAAGTATAACCTAACTAACCTGGAGATTGCTAACAGTAGGAGCTTGCAATGGGCAAGTCACCAAGTACGGACACAGCTTCTCCAGCACGTATTGTACAGCTCATGCACCATTCCCTTATTCCCCAGCTATGCCGCCACAGGCACCACTGAGTGACCAAGGTGCTGCTCTGAAAACAGAAATGGCTATCCCAGCAATGACTGGTTGCTATAACCTCAACAACAGCATCTGCTTCTTTTCTGAGGTTTGAAATGGAAAGAAATGCTGATCATCAGCTTCTTGCAGCTCCATTTAGCCTTGACAATGCCACGACTGTCCTTCCCCAGCCTTTGCTTACTTTCCACCATGTTACACAGAGAGAAGATGATATGGTGAGAGGAGATGTAACTGTGGCAGCTAGTTTTCTACTGTGAGTTACAAACATGCTCAACAGATGTTAGTAACTCAAGGAGAAGAGAAAGATGCTGTTTACGTCTTCTAATCTATCTGTGAAAATGCGTAAGTAGACTTACAGTTGAGTTCCTAGCCTCCTTCCTTACTATCATCTTGTTAATAATGTACTTCAGAGATAATAGCCTGGTTTGGTTTTGTTCTAGGGCTCTTTTATTCTGTCCTGACTGCAAATTTTAAGACTGTGGTATATTCTAAGAAAGGCAAGGAGCATATAACATATAGCATATAGAAAAATCAAACTTCTAAGAAGTAGTGACATTTGTTGGTTTTTGTGGGTTTTTTTTAATTGTCGTCCATTGAAACATATATCAAAATATGACTAGCCCTACCTTAAATCACCAGCTACGTTTTTTAACTTCGGAATTATCAGCAGATAATTATAGTCTCCCATTTTCATAATTCAGTCTTGTCTTTTTACAGGGAGCCCTTGATTTTACTAATTGCTAGTTACTCAGACTTCAAATAAGTCATATCAAAAGTAGAACTTGGGCAACATAATTTTCTGGGTTATCTCTGTGTAGTTCTTATTCACCCATTCCAGGAAGTTCAAATTCATCTATAAAGCTTCAGTGTCATCTTCCATCACCATTACAAACACTCTCAAAGGAAATTTAAGTGTTGTCCCAGAGACTTGGCAGACAAGTCCATTAGTCAATCAGATCCTTTGCTATGAAAAATGAAATGGACAAATTTTGGCATTAAAGACAAGGTCAGACTTATGCTGACTTAGTACTGTGTAAGTGGCAAGTTTCTCCATGCGGACCAAGATACTAAGAGATATTTTCTCTCTTTGTCTGTCCCTCAGTGCCCTTCGCTCTTTCCTTCTCCTTCTCTATCATGTGTTTGCATGTACATATATATAACTCAGGGAGAAAATCTAAGTTATTAGATAATTATAATTATAATATCTGTCCTGTTAAAATTAGCAAAATTATACTTCATGTGTTTTTCAAAGGCTAAGCCATATCTGAGTTACTAATCAAAGTCAGTTTAATTTTATATGACAGAGTGATACATATGCCTAACATTAATGAAAATGGTCTACCTAAGAGTCAGACATGCTTAGGAAAATTAATTTTAGTCCATGTAAACTTCTCTACATGCATGATTTCCAATACATGAATACAAGTTATCTATGTAGAAATGACGAAAATGTCAGTTCTGACTTTCAGTGTGAGTTATGTTATTATTATAATAACTGGAGTTACCAATCGAAAAAATGAAGTTCCCAAATCCTTCATTCTGACATTAATACGACCCAACGAAGAATAAGTATTATCTGATGTTTACATGTGAAATACAGGGTCCAGTTTGCACTTAATTCTGGACCTTTGCTTTGTCAGTGATGCCAGTTCCATATTTCATGTGCCTTCCATAAAAAAAATACCTTTGATAAGCCTCCATCAGACTACAAAGCTCTCATTACTCAGCTTCTTCCTCCAAACCTACTTCTGATGATGAAGAAATTTGGTGGATAACGGATGCTACGTGTCTTGCTGTAGAACCTGTATGCAACGGAAGAAAAACACTCCCAATCCATTATTACTTTAATAAGTGTATTCCCCCTCTACCTGGTCCACATTTGGTTTTCTTTCAGATTGGGAAGACCTGGTAGAAGAACTAGCTTCTCCTCTATATGAAGATGGGTAGCATTTTGTGGTATTAATGATAACTAAAGAAATAAAAGGAATAATAGCAATATAATTTTAATATGTATTGCTTGATCTAACTTTCAAGCTTCACTTCAGTATGTCTTAAGAGATTATCTATTTCTAAGCAATTTTTACAACCCGTGATTAATGATTACCTTCTGAATGCAGAACATTAATACAGTCCCTCAGTAGGTATGTTCATCCAGGAGACCGAATGTTTATAGGCACACCAGAATCACAGAGCACAGGAGATGACATATTTATTGATGAATGCACTGTTTTGTCAATACTACTGAAGTGAAGCTGTGTCATATCGAACCATTTTGTCAGGAAGATCTTGTTTGGTGAGCTTGCACAATTAGGCTTTTTTTGTTTTGTTTTGTGGTGTTTCATATTTGCAAAAAAAAATGCTTCTAAGAAGCAGTGACAATTTTTGTTGGGAATTTCTCAGCCTTTTGGATGTTCCTGTTAATCAGGTTATGATCCTACTTTAAGATGTACTGTTACAGGATGCATATTCAGAGTTAGCATGGGTTTACTGTTGCATACTACCTTTCATTTTGCATGGAAGTTCTGCACGTACCTGAGCAGGAACTACACGAGATAATAAACTTACCATAACTTACTGCAAATGAAAAAACAAAAGATTCTTGTCACCCTCCTGCATTTCGGGCAAGACTGCAATTCCTGAGAAACCTCTTTGTTTCAGTGCTGGATGGAGAAATTAAAGCTGCTTAGATGAAAATACATGAGCACAGACATGAAAATGCACAAGACAAAGCATCGAACACCCCAAACTGTACATATATATATTTATATGCATACACATAGGTAAGAACTCTGACACAATTTGTCCAGTACAGGCCACATGAGAATGCAATGGCATAAACTTGACTGGAAAAAAGTATGTATAATCTCTGAATTCACTGACATAGTGTGGAAGAAGCTAACCCACTTTCTTGAGTTACTTGGCATTTGAGAAACATCTTTCTCTCTCTTATTTTGAGAGTTTTAGAGTAAATCAATGTATTTATTGGAAATAAATTTTTGTAACAAGGTCTGCTCTTACTTAGTTCTCAGATCAGTCATCCTGAGGCTTGGTGTAGCATTGCAGTGCAGTTTTAAAAGTGGCAGCAGAAATGGAAAAGCTCCTCTGACAAAACAGCATGGCCCTAATGAGAAAAATATGACGCATTTTCAAGCTGGTGAGTTGAGTGTAAATTTTCACTATTTGCTAAGCTGAAAGCCTTATTGTTTCATAGTTGGAATTTACAGGTAATCAAAAATGACTACATCCTAGTGTTGGGGATCTTCCACTCAAATTTCACTCAATAAGCTTTCAAACAGTCTTAAAGTCAAGCCAGACCTCAAACCATACTCTAAAAAGCCGTGAACCCTCTTTTACACACGGACATATCTTTTTAATTATTATTAACCCGAATCATTTGACTTTATAGTGATTTATGGACCTTTATGAGATGGAGTCCTACAGTGCAATGTGGTCGCCACGGGCAGAGTGCAAGTCACAGCAGGGAACATGCAGGTGGTGTCAAGCTCTGCTGAGTCCTGCCTTGAAAACAGCAGGTTTCTGCATTTGCCAAAGTTATGGTGTTTTAAAGAAGGCCATAGAGATGTGGCACAGGGATGTTCTCACCAATTCCCTATTTGTAGACTAGTCCCAAATTAGTAATAGCCAGCCCCTGGCTGGGGTCGTGAATGTGGGAGCTGAGCTGAGATTGAGGTCTAATACAGAAGGTAAGGATGTGAACAGGAGTGTCTGGTCGGATGCGAGACAGGGAGCGTGCAAGAATGATTGATCAGTGAGATTTCTGGGAAAGTAGGAGGTGGCAAGCGCTGGTGGTTGCCTTCAACAGCCACTTCTACCCAGCCACATTTAACTGTCTCCAGCCCTCAACCATTTCGCTCATGCTTGTGCGTTGTGCATTTAAGACACAACCTAACTCACTCCAAATTCAGGCGAGCCTTCCTACTGATTTCAGTGGGAAGACACCACCCTGTGATAGCATTTGACACCATGTGTTTAAATACTGTTACCCTCCTATTCTTTTCACATTTTCCTTTTCCTCTCTGATTACTGTGTAATTATTTCAATGGCAAATACCTGGTGGGCAAGGACAACCTGTACACAGACACTCAGTTCGAGAAGGGGTATTTCTTTTGTGCAAATAAATGATATAAGTAGTATACTGAGGAACCCATAAGCCTTATGTTGAGATCTTCATTCTGAGAACAGTCTCACCAATGCAAGACTACCTGCAGTTGTGGTGTTTTATTCTGTTTTATGTAAATAATGCAAACCAGGATAAAATAACTTATTATTCTAGGACATTAGAATGTGTGCATTGAAATTTTGGTTCTTGCTTGGCAGATACCTACCTCCTTTGAAATGTTTTGAAGAAAAGGTCATTGGACATAAAGAGTATCTGTAATACTAAGAAGGATTTTTGTTTTGTGTAAATGCCATTACCACAGACTAACAAAGCAAGATAACTACTTCTACAAAGTTAAAGAAAACAGGAGTGGACATAGTGTTTTGGTTTTTTGTAGGTTTGTTTTGTTTTTTGGTTTTTTTCCCCAAGGAGTCTACAATGTATTATAAGGATAATTCGAATCGTATACTCTTTATAATGATAACAATGTCATATCATTTAATGGTCCAATATTATGACTAATGTAGTATAAAAACATATTTTAGTTTAAGTGTCAGCATCTTTTTGAAAGTTACATACTAAATTAACAAATCCCATTTTTCTTTTGAATGTAGTATCTCCTTCCCAGCCCCCAATGCTAAAGTAATATTTTTTAAGGGTTGTGGTTACTGTAATGCCATCACAGAGAGTAAGTGATCACTCCTGCCTCTTAATGAGTGTAAATCACAAGAGACAAAATTCTTCTGCTGGGTAGGAGGTGGATGGGAAATTCAATTCTAAACCATAATATTCTGAAGTGCATGATAAAAGTATGGAAGATTTCAAAGAAAGTCTTCTTCAGGGATTAAAAGAAAAAACTCATTTGTTTGCCTATGTAATAAGTACTCAACATACTCAATATATTTCTGCAGTTAGTGGAATATTTCATAAAAAAATTGTGAGGAACAAGAATGCTCTCAATTTTCTAATTCTCTGCTATTTGCAATTACTTAGTGCACAATATGCTTTTAAAGCACCATCTTGAAAACAGAGTACATTACATAGACATTGTGTAGAAATCTACAACCACAGTATCCTGAAAGGAAGCACTCATAACAGTAATCCTTTTCTTTGACTTCTATCCAAACAATAAATTTTTATAAGCTAATTTATTCTTAAATCGAAGAGGGTATATTTTGCAAGGACCAGACAGAAGGTGGTCCTGAAATACGTGAAAATATACTTACGACCATCAAGAGCAATACCACTATTGTTAACAGAAAGTTAACATGGAGATCAGTAATAATATTTTCTTCTTCATACACAGAAACTTGTATTTAAGAGAGTATTGAAAGATTAGACAAAAATGAATTACTCAGTATACCTAGTTTTCTAAAGAAGAGCAAAAAGAAAACTCTGTGTTAGGTAAATTTGGTAAATAATGTGATCTGTTGCCAATGAAAAATTCAATAAAAGGTCTGAATAGATTTTTAGGTGCAAGCAGGCCTTATCTACACCCGCATTGGCAGATTTCTGCAATTCCACACAGAAAAGTTCTATCAGACTATCCATTTCATCTGTATGCTGGGGAAATACTGTTCATAACCAAATTCTTTGAATTGCTTAGTCAAACCTGCATTTAGTTCTTTTTGGGTGGAATCAGTGTTTGGCCAGATAAATGTTTGCCCTAGCTCTCTATGTTCACCACAGATGGCCCATGGAGTCAGAGAAATTATCTGCAGCCTATGTTTCTGCCACACTAAATCAACTACATCAAAACATACCTTCTTTCCTATATCATCTCTCTACATTTTCCCTGTTGCAACGTATGTTCTCCTCTATGTTTAATCTTCGAGAAAAGAAGGATGGTTTAAAAATTAATAGAATGAAAACTTTTTCTGTTTTATTTCATAACCTGACATCTCACCATCTACTCTCTGATTAGTCCTTTAGAACATACACCTCTCGGTCTCATAACACTGTAAACTCTAATATGGGTGGGCAAATATTCAATTTAAGGTTTGCGAGGGAGAGAAGACAAGGTAGAGCTGAAACTATGTAAATTAATTTTCAATAATTTATCCTCAAGTACTCCCGTTGAGAAGTTTGTATGGACTTAGGAAGCGCAGAGCACAGACATAAACAAGATCTTGTAGATAAATGGCAATTCCATTCTATTTATGATAACAGTCAGGACATGTCTTCACTCAAAACATCTTCTCATCAGATCTGATTGCCACTACAGTACTCCACAGTTGTGAAGATAAGAGGATATTATTCTCTCACATTTCATTCTTCTTCTCTAATTTGTTATTTTATTTCACCTCATACTTTATCCTCCAAATAACTTGTAATAACTTGTCAGTCACATCTTGTGGTGTAGCAAAATTGCAAATTAAATTGGGAAGAGATGGCAAAGCATGTTGCCCATCTATTCTCTAATCAAATATCTCCCTAGGTCTAATCAGTAAGAGGACAAGCCAGCTGAAATGCTTCTGCACATCTTTGCATGATATTCTCAGTGTCAACTGAACCAAGCAAAAGATTGTGTGGAGATTCACTCCTCTGAGGCCTGCTGCAGTATTGATTCTTTATTAAGGTACTCAGTAGCAAAAAGAAATTCTGCATGATTATTCAAACATGTTCCTGAAAACACTATGAAATATTCTTTGCTTGACAATACCTTTGCAGATAAATTTTAATGCACACTTTAGAAAATAGTCCAGTAATAATTCTGAATCAGACAATTGACTTAAGAGTCAAAAAAGTCATATCCGTGTTGAAGAGCAGTACAAATTATTGAAAATCTCTTATTCTTCTTCTCCTTGGATATTGATTCATTTCTATCTAACAGGAAAGAAAAAACCCTGCAATTACAGCAGTGTTGTTCATGCTACTATACTAACAGGTCTATCAGGTTTTCCAGTATTAAACCCTATTGTCACAAGTTTCTAAACTCAGCAGTAGTCTGGCACCCACAAGTTCAGCTGTTCTTCAACTTCTGAATCCTAGCAAAGATTATATATTTAAAACACTTTGGGCCACGTTCTGTTCTTAATTATCCTGCTATAAATCTGGACTCATAACAAAATACCTGAGCAGAATCTTTCCAGTCCACTTTTTGCCATCTTCTAGGAATAATTCTGTTCAAAAATAATGCATGAAATTGACATTTATAATCTCCTAATACAGATTTAGCAATCTGGAGATTTCAGAGAGGAAGAAAGTATTACAGTGCCCCTTATTATAGTAATGATTGGATTATGTTTAAACCCTATAGCGTGAACATATTGCACCTGAAAAACTTTTTGATCATTATCGTGTCTGTAAGTGTGCCAGAGGAGTTTTTGTGACTCTTACAAAAATTGCTAGGCATTTTATACTGCATCATCATATAGAAGAGAACTGAGTTCTCTAGATCAGCATTTCTTCATCTGCCAGATAATTTGCTCAAATGGCAGTGAAGAGCTAGCTCTTGCAGAGAGGCAATGATGATGTATGAAGTGGACAGAGATTCAGCAACATATGGTATGGTTTCAGAGGGATAGGAGGAGGTGTACTTGGTTTCATTTTTCTAATTAGGAAATCATCTTTCAAACTCTAGAAATGCCCATTTTAGATAATGTTATAGTTCTAGGTCAGCCAGCCTAGAGAAAGTATTTTCAATATTATGGGTGATAAATCTGAACTGACTGTTGAATCCCATATTCAGTTATTTGACATTTTTGCTGACCAGTGTGAAAAGAAAAAATAAAATTTTCGGTTAGCCTAGCGCTACCTTAAAAAAGGAGCATCAAGGTGCATCTATTTATTTCAATTCCCTTTAAATCAGGATCTAAACCTAGAGGATAGCACTTTAACAGTTATTTAATTTTGTTCTCATTAAATTGATGGTAAATAACTTCTTCCCAACTATGATTTAAGTGCATCCAAAATTAAACTGACTTTAATGAAATTTTAACAGGTTCATCATTTAGCAGTTTTTAGTCCTTTGAAAGGGCAGGCAGTGGCAAAAAAAAAAGAAGAATATTCTGTCATACTGTATCATCAGATACCATATTTTAGGTTTTCCTATACGGCTTCAGTTATATACAAGAAATAATGACAGATCAATCCTAATAACAGGTTGACTATTTTGAGGCTTTAAAAAATGGGGTTTTGTATTATTTTTATATTTGTTCCTGGAAAATTATCTTGGAATCTTTCTGAGGATCAGCCATGACTACAGAGAAACTAGAGACAGGCCTGAAATAAAGAGCAGATGTAAGAGTCATTAGGTTGCAAAAACCTGGGTGCACACTTCAGAAATGGCACCTCTGGTGAAAAGAGTCCTACAATACATCATTGCACCACAAACTGAAAAAAAGAAAAGGAACTCTCAAATAACTTCTAAGAGCTAATGCAGCCAGATGTTTCAGTCTAATTTTGTTGAATTAAGGAAAGAAAAAGCAGACTTTATCACAGCCATTTATAAAATCTATTGCCATAGAAATGAATCACAAGTGAGATTTGAAATATTACCAATTTGCAAATTACATGTGTATTTTACAAAGCATTTAAAGCATATTAAATGACCTATAAGGACCTATTTTTCCTCCTTTCTTCTCAGGTACAGGTATGAAATTAACATTGGAGGACTCACTTGTTTTAAAGCAACACACATGATAACGCTTCTTTTACTCATATTAACCCCGCTGCGAAAAGGATTCAGTTAAGAGTGGGTTAACCACAGTTAGTGGGTTAAAGTGTACAGAGAGCGGGTTAAAGTGTACTGAACCAAGTTTATTGAGAGAGACATGACAGTGCTGTGTCTTGTGGAGCACTGTGTTGTGGAGGGATGTTGCTGTCTCTCTAGGTGATAGAGGAGTCGGTGACAAAATGAGGTAGTGACCCACTCAGAGATGTCTAACATATGCTGGCACAGATGCTACCAGACATCTCCCACAGGGAAGGAGACAGGGAGTGATTATTGAATATTAGGGAAATTTGTACCAGAGAGGATTAAAGCTTCTTTCTTTTCTTTTCCTATTTTGGGGGAGGGGAGCAGAAAGGAGAGGGATCATGTCACTGCCCTGCTGTAGTGCAGAACAAAAGATAAGCAACTGAAGTTCAACTTCATGAGCTGTCCACCTCTTGATATATGTAAAGCCACATTTTTGAGCAACAACAGATTACCGTAGAGATCTTACATCTCTGGAGATAAGAGTTTAAATATAGGTCAGATCCCTATGGTAGCATTGTGACATGAAATATAAAAATGCCAATGCTATTTTTGCTTCTAAAAGAGAATAAAATAGTCATTGTCACATTTTGTAAATTAGTTGATTTCAGCAGTTTTAAAATTCACGTACATGTTAAATGAATGTGTTATTAACAAATTTGTTTGTTGGACATTTGCTTTCCTCTGTTGCCCCTCTTAATGAGATGCATAAAGCAAGCTCAACATAGGGATACACAAACATGGGCCACTAAAAGAACAAAGGAACAAAGGGCCAAATTTTGACTGAGTGAAATTGCCCACAGGGGGAATGCTAATAGTTCAAACAGGAACAAATATATGTATAAATAATAAATAAAAAATAGCAAGTATTAATTTTATGATACATTGTGCTGTTCATATACCAGGTTTCACACAATGCATTCCTGAATTTATTAGAGTGTGCCAGAATATAACATATCTATCTGTATCAAAGGTTTACATTGATTCAAATTATTGACATGGGTAAAATGTCTGGATAACAAAAATGCTGTTCTGCCTACTCAGATATGAATCTGACCAAAATTGAAGCAAACTTGGGAGTATTTCTTCTTACTGATGTATCTTTCTTATTATGATATTATCTAGTAATATCTCTGTGTGCACAAATGAAGATTTTAGAAATACAATAGTAAATTGAATATTTCATTAAGCCTTCCATTTTCCCTGCTTGTTAGTGGCCTTTAAGAGATATGAACACAGTAAAAGGCAAGAGAATCCAGGGCTGAAGCTCTCCATCTGCCCAATGTACCCAGAAGACAGACACACGCTCTGTGGGAAGGAAGAGCGTTGCAGGCTGTATTTTCCCTGTTTGGTTTTTGGAAACTTCTTTCCCAATGGAGCAAGGGGTAATTGAGTCTTTTGAGGGAGATCTCATTTTTGGAGCTAAAATTTCAAAACTGATCTTGAAGAAAGAGTTTGCCTATAGAAAGTGTATCTAGAAGTTGTACACCAGGTTTTGGATTTCTAATTTGTATGCACAAATCCAGTTCCTACGTTGTAACAAATGTTCCTGATTTTACCGACAACAACCACAGTACTGAGAACCACTTGGCAGGCAGGCAATGTTTTGAAAGAAAATAATTTTAACTGTTACCAGAGGACTTGACTGAAGTACGTTAACCAGCTCACAAATTCCACTCCTGTTATGCTTAATCTTTCACACCATAGTTTCTCTTCTGCATCCTTTCTCAAGTGTTAATTGCTATGAAGATGTGTTTTTCTGAAGAGAAACTTCAGGACTGGGACCAATAGACATGTTTTTCTTATCCAGTCCAGGACCCTCATCTACATATCATGTTCGGTCTGTGTATGGTCTATGGGATTAGCTGGATTTCCTGTTGTTTATGGTTCCTAAAAATAGATTTTTTTTAAGTGGTTTTTAAAGGGAAGAAAGTTGTGCTACTTTTATCCCCCCAAATCTTTGTCTTGGGAGGGAACAAACTCTGGCATCAGCACATAAGCACAATATAAGCCTGTAAAAGTTGATTTTAGGGCCTACTCATAAGACTACCCTATTTACGTGCATGTATGTCTCACAAGCATGGCAGCAATGAAAGTAACTTTGGACAGACTAACAGATTTCCTACCTTTCATTTCTTCTTTAGGAATATTACCTTCCATCTCTAATGTTCCTTAAATGCCCTGCATCATGTGGCTGTTCTTCTTCTGCATCTTTGACCGAACTCTGATGATGTCTCCAGGCAGCAAATAGATCCCAGACATAAAGACATTTCCAAAGCAAATTTTTTCAGAAGAGGATTCAGACAAACTCTGGCCCTATTAGTATTTATGTCCTTTCTGAAAGATTCTGAGGGAAAAAAACATTATTTTTTTTTAGGTTCTGTGCAAAATGAAGTGGATTTTAGTTAAATTTTCAATGCCATCTATTAGTTTCTGTAAAGATTATTGTCAATTATTAATACGCTGCTGGGGTGTTTTGCTCTGAGAATCGTAAAAAATGAGGATTAGGCTTTGTGCATCTTAGTTCAGCAATCTGGATGGGTATATCATTTTTGCATGACTAAAGCAAGCAAGATTGGCTGCTTAATTACACATCAAAGTAGAAAATATTTGAACAAAAGAAATGGGAATCTGTGTGAAGACAATGATTAAAAATCAGAAGTAAACATACTAATTTTTAAAAATAAGCCTTTAAAAATGAGCTTCTTTGTTCTCCTGGTTTTATTTATATCATTCCAGGTTTAATAACATTTTCTCTAGAAGTAGGGAATAGAATAATGCAAGACTAATTCAAAGAGATACATTGATGGGGGTTGTGAGATGGTCTGGCACATGGTATAAAAATGGATGTGAAAAAATATCATGTAGCTAAATCAGTGCCAGAAAATGATGCCATCTAAGGACTGAAAGCAACATAGTCAGCTACATAACAGTATGACTTTGATATAACCCTACAGGCAGTTCTACACCCGCAAGCAGTCAGCACTGAACACAGCCACTTTGCTGGCAGTGAATCCATACAAAAGACTAGCCACAGGCCATGATGCCACTGCAGGAAGAATATATATTTCAACATTTGACATCCTTCTCTAACAGCTGCCAAGTTTGGCTGTAGCTATTGACCTGATTGCTCAAGGACAGAGAGGAAGAAGAAAAGAAGCAATACAAGCAAGTGGTAAGGATTTAAAGATCACAAGCATCTGTGTAGATATACGAACAGACAAACTGCCCATAGGTGCTAAAGATCCTCTTCTGGGAAATAAAAGCTGTATAATTATACAAACAAACACAACCACGTTTAAAGAGATTTAACATAGCGTAGATGAACAAAAAAACCTTACTAATTTTGGAAAGTACCTGGCCCTTGGTTGTATTCTACAAGGTTTCACTGCAGGCTTTCCCTGCTGCATGCTTAAGAATATTCAGTATCTCAAGTCAGTCTGAATTAGAAAAATTTCAAAGGGGAAAGTCACGCCCAAGTGACTGATGAGAAGTTTTGGACCATTGCATTGTCAAAGTCTGATCAGCTTTAACAGTAAGGAAGAGAATTAAAAGCTGTTAAATTCCAGTGGGCTTCCCACCTCTTTACAATCAGAATCTCTGATTTGGCATAACCTTCACCAATACTGGCCCTGTTCACAACTTTCTCCTTCCCTTCTCTTTTGCTGAATCTGCCCAGCAATGAAGTCTCCACGACAAGAATTGTCATTTACTCCGGGCAGATTTATCAGGGAAGCTAATGGGGTTGTCTTGTCCCCTTAAATACCCATTAACACATCCCCCTGTGATGCATATTACGTGTCACAACGAGCATGTAACTGAGCAGGTCCACTTTGCCATTGCCACTCCGCTGAGGTAAAATGCAATTTGTTTGCTGACGTAAGATATAATAAACCTGTTCATTTTTGCTTAAGAGTAAACATATGTATTTTATTTTCTATTTATTTCTAAAACCAATTATTGGAATGGGTTACCGCCTCTGTCCCAAGGTTGTGTTTAAAGGCACAGATGCAAAGAAAACACTCACATAGTTGTTATTCCCTTTTGGAAGCAAGGCTGTGTAGCTCCCTAATAATACATGCTCCAGTGCTTTGTGGTCTATGGCTGAACTATAGAGCTAAGAAGCTGTTACAAATGGAAACTGTGAATGCTTTAGCTAAAAGATAAGGACTAAATCTATTAATTCTGTGTTCTCTTGATGTCATCTCTGTCCAAAGTATTCCAATATTTGTCTCAATAAGAGCAATGAGCAGTTATGCTTCTAATAGAGAAGGATGGCTAAAACTAAAGCAAAACAAGGTTTAAGAAATTATTTTAATATTATACTCTTCAAAATGTGCTTAAAAGTGTAGGTTTTCTTCTCCAATATTTCCTTGAAAGCCCCTTTTAAAAATATACATTCTGAAAACAGTATTTTTCTTTTTGCACTTAAAGGGTGAATTTATGCATTTGGTTCTATACTTTAAAGGTTTTTTTATGATTATTTGAACTGTGAAAAGTGGTAGGTAGGAATCTGTGTTCATATGTCCCAGTACCTTCTACAATTCTTATGAATTCTGTGTGTTCTGGCATTTTACTTTATGAAAAGTAATTACTGACTTGCCAGATGAGTCACACTTTGACAGCTACTTTAAAAGTGCGTTCTCTCCAATTTGGGTAAAGCAAACGGACAAACAATGAATAACATGGGAATTGTACAAACAGCTATAGCAATTCAGCATCACAAGTCACTTGTGAAATCTGTAATATGTGAGGAGATTAATAAGTGAATATAAGTACAATTCAGTATAAAAGGCAGCCTGAAGTTTTAAAGGTGACCTGCAAGGAATCTTGATTTGTTTATTTTCCCTGCAATGAGTCTTGAGGTTATTTATTTATTTATTTATTTATTTATTTTCTCCTTCTGTTTTTGAGAATGTGAAAACAAATCTTTGATTTCTATCTCTCTTACTACTCTTGAAGATACAATGAATGTGAAGCCTGTTGCATCTTTGTTTTTATTTTGTTGTAAGGACAGGAGGATGCATATAGGGTCTGCCAGCAATTGACAGGAAAATATTGCGAAGGGAGAAGGATGTTAAGTGTTTAATGAAATCATCCTTTAAAAAAATGTTTAATTTGATCAGACAAATGCAGAACTGTGCCTAAAACCTCCTTTTTTTGCATTCATCTTTGGTTTTGTAATTTTCTTCCCCGACCTTGTCCACACAAAGCTTTTTCTTTGATGTCCCCCTCAGACACTGTCACCTCTGGCTGTTCAGTGGTGAGAGGTGGGCCACTGGAATTGCCCCCCGGTGTCCTACTGGTCTGCAGCTTGGCACAGGTGCGATACAGATCAGTGCAAATTCAGCCAACTCAGTGGTGCGGTTTGTAGTCAACTTAGGGAGAAAAATTGTATGTTGACTCCTGACATTTCCTGGTAGAACTCAACACCTTCTCTAGAATGGACAAGGAGAATGTTTTTCCTTTTATTACAGGGTGGTGCAAGAATGTCAGAAACAGAGTTTTAAATGGTACCTGTGTCAAAACTGTGGTCTGATACAGTTAGATAATGGCAAGGAGGCAACTGAAACATGAGCTATGAAAAAACAGCTAAGAATCCTTGAGAATACTGTGAAGAAATCATCACTGTTGCCTTCCCTTTTCTTATTATATGTCATTCTATTTCATCCTTTCACCCTATCTAAATCTCACACCCAGTAATAGGCAGAAGGGACTAAACACTTTATCCTTTTTAAGATGGTCTGCCCGTACATCTTCCTGCTTTCATCTGGCCAGTCTGAGGTTTTCATCTGCATGCTCTAGTGAAGCACACGACGTCCACTGTCAATTAGAAATCTGAATTTTGCGATCCTCATAGACACACACATTATGTGCCAGAGTTTAGTGCTTCTGCCATGTGGATTCATACCAGCTGAGGAGCTGAATCTAGAGGTACAGCAAGACATCAGTTCTTGAGTGTTTGTTTTTTAAATATTGGATTATGTTTACATGTTCCTATTAATAGAGGCTGACATTTAGCTGACTACACACTGTGTCAGTTGCTTGAGATTCTTGGATGAGAATAAAATAAACATCATGATTCATTTACCGAAGCTGTAGAAAAGCGTCTTGCAAGAAGTGAAAGATTTAAGCTGGAATGATTTCTCTTCCTCTTTTGCAGTCAGCATGCTAAAGGTAAACCATGATGTGCTTAGGAGAGGTAGATATGAGTGCAATATAAACATACAGATAGACAATTGTAGTGATAGTATAGTAGATGAGGCAAACAGTAAGCACAAATAAATAACACTAGTCTGAAAATACATATATGGGTGAGAAGCACACCATATTGCCTTTATCCAGTATATGAAATAAAAGGTTTCACTTTTCCTGGGTTAAATCCTTCTATCTTTATTTTGATGAAGCTCTCTCTGAGGTCAGTGACTAGTCTAAGAGAAGACAAACTCCAAAATAGAGTGTACTGTTTGCTTTGCAGAAGTTAAAAATTGATGTTCATGCTGTAGGTATTAGTCAATGCATAGCAGACTGATTCTGATTTCAAGCGAACACAAATCAGAACTGACTGTCCTGCAGTGAGTGGAGCTACTGAGATGTGAAACTCCTGTTAAATCACAGTGAGACCTACAGATGCATTTTTAAGCAGGCAGGTTTCTTATTTTTTATTCTGAAACATGGAAGAATAGACACTGGGAGCCACCTGGGAAGTATTATTTGAGGTGGAAAAGGCTAGGATCCGTTGAGTTATGGGAGCAGCAGATGATATCTACACTATTAAACAGCACCTATGTATACTTGCAGGCACAGGAACTCATCAGCACCCATGCTGGCAATGTGTTACAACAGTCCCTCCTATACTTCTGGCCCATGGCAGCAAATATTTCTCAACAACTCCTTGACACAGAAGCAATGGCCAGCCAGCTTTCCCAGAAGACAGTCTGGTTGTTGCCTTCTTATTCTAGTGAACAGGAGGATTGAACGTTGCAGACGTTTGCTATTCCACACAGCTGGTGTCAGTTCCAGAAAAAGCTTCTGGACATATTTAAGTTACTAGTATTTTTGTACCCTTCCTTACTGTAGAGATCTAGCCATTGTATTTTATGCATTTATGAAGTACTTCAGGCATTTGTAACAAAAGGAATAGGCATTAATAAATTTGTACGCACTATGCAGAAAATATTTAGCACAAACAGAAATTTTAACATAATCTTTAAAACAATTACATTTACTGATGGTCAAGATGTTGCCTCTTCTTCCAGAGAGTGATGTTGTGTCTGCATTATTGCATTCTTTTTCTCCTAAAATAAATAAACATAATAAAATGCAAGACTGCTGCTCCTGCTGTGCCCAGCCTACCTGATTTGCTGAGAAAGAACTCACTCTTCTGCGTCTCAGAGAGAATTGAGTGGGAGTTGTAGGGATTTTTTGCCTTGGTCCTCTGGATGATAGGGTGCTTGGTCCCACCTTACAGGCAGAAAACATGATGTTGCCCTATCTGAAGGAGGAGGCAGAGTTTGGAGTGGTAGAAATTGTCAAAGGTAGAGCTAAAGGGTTTTTTTCCGGTACAAAATCACAGCTAAAGAAAAGGATCCAGCCTGTAGGGTTCAGGGGGAGGCTGAATCCATGAGCATGCAAAGCACTGGCCAGATAGTGGGCAACGTCCTGTTAGCTATATAGTTTTAGCATGTTAGCACTGCAGGTTGACACCAGTAACAGTGAGACATAAAGATGGATAAAGGAAGACTTTGGAATTGTAAATCTGGAAATGAGGATAGTACCAGTTCCCTTGAGGGAATACCCCACTAGAGGTACATTTTGAGGAAAAAGATTAACCAGTGAGCAAAGGGAATGGTGGTAGCCAGTCTCTTATTAGCTTTATGTAATGAAGTGTGCACTAATATGCATGACCGGGAAGAAGTGATGCAAGCGAAATCCCTCCTCCTTTTGTTTTCTTCCTGCCAGATCCTGGCAGCCTCCAGTCCTGCACCTGTCGTCCTGTGAGTCTCAGCGCTGAGCTGCCCATAAACCTAGGTTTTGCTTGGGCTGAAAAAAGCAGATGCAATTGTAAAACAAGGTTTTTAAAGGTAATTAGTCATTTTTACCAGTAGAGGTGGGGTTTTTTTGGGACACATACTCACCATGCAACATTTTGTATACTCAACTTGAGGATTATTGTATCTGTTTTGATTGGTTGTCTAATGGGGGAAAAGAAGACACGCTCAACTTACATTAAAGAGGATCCCATTGGCAAGATACATCCATTGCTGCCCTTGATATGAAGTCATGCTGCAGCTGTTAGCATTACCTCTTTTAAAATGATTGCCATATACTGTAGGCTTTTTTTCCTGTAAGGGAGAATATTGATATATGTCAGAGAAGTTCTGTACATATCAGCAGTTTTCTGCCTTAGTGGCTTGGAGTAACAATGGAAGCTATCGCTCTGCAAATATGGACTTCTTAAAGATCATGTGAATATGGATATTATGATAAGATTATGGGTAGTTCTTGCTTCATACAACATTATGTTATATTTATCTCAGGACACAGTGCTCTGTCTCAGTGAAATATGATATATTTCTCAATAAAATGATCTCTCAGTGTCGATAAGAGTTGGTGTAAATGGTAAAAGTTATTCTGTGGGCCACTGGTTTCTGGCAGCTGAGTATGTCACCCTGTGTTTTGGGGGCTTTGGGGGAGGGGGTTGAGTCTGGTAATCTTGGGCTAGATAAAACAGCTAGAGGAATTGGAACAGCTAGTGTAATTTTGCCTCTGTTCTCAAGTTGAGTTGTCTGAAGTGGCCTGAATTTCTTACACAATATGCTTTATCCCTTGTGTCTATATAGTAGTTCTATTTGAGAGAACAAGGTTTATGTGTTGAAAAATGTCGAAGTGAGGCAGAGGTCAAATGTACAGACTGTACAGCAAATACTAGGAGTAATTTGTGCACCTGTATTTTTGGAAAATGCTTCTTTGTGAGTTACAGTAAAGTGCTTTCTAAAGATGGGAATGTCTCATTTTTTATTGACTTAAGTTTTCATTCGGCTTGAAAACTTAAAATTCAAAGATTAGGTTTAGAAAGTGACATTTTTTTAGTTTGTTAGTATAAGAAAGAAAATATAGATTATCTAAGTGCTTGGTTTTCATTTGAGAGGATGGATCGTTCCTTAGGAACAACATGAAAGCATATACATTACAAGAATTAGGCCTTATTATGACATAATTACACCTTTAAAATGATGATAAGGCAAAGCTGTAGTGTCTATGTGTACCTGGATACAGTAACACATAAGTATCTATTATGAGATAAATAGTTGTCATCCTCATTTATGTACATTTCCTAAAGACTAAAATGTAAACCTATTACATAGGTTTGGCCAACATAAAACCAATTAAATTGGTAAAGGTATAAATCTAAACTCTGAAAAAATGAGCAATTCTTGCAGAAGTAGAGAAATCCATACAATAGTATTGCTTAACGGTGCAAGTCAATTAAGTCTGTAGTTTCCCTATAAGTCACCATTTTGAACAAGTGCAATGTTTGCAGATAAACTTTCAGACACAAATTAAGTTGCTCTTTATATTTTTTTTATATATATAGCACATGCTGAAAAGTATTTTTCTTTGCATAATATGATCAATATCAGCATAAATTCAGTTAGATTTCACAGCATAAACATTTAGAAATTAAGTAAATGTGACTACAATTTTTGAATGGTAAAATACATCATGCTGTGACAAGATCCTTCATACTAAGAAATATGACTAAGACATAAATTTTTAATACTCTAAGACGAACTGTTCATATTTTTAAAAAGAAAGAATAATAATATTCAGATGTAACACAGCATTCATGGCCAGAGCAGTCTGTTTAATTCTACACTCTGACATTTGAAGCATGTAGGGATTTCAGCAGTGTGAAGGACAAACAAATTCACACAAGAAAATCTCTACTCCTCTATTCCAGCTGTATTTTAATTTTACATTGTTATTCGTACATTTCTGCATGTTTAGATTTTTCTTCTCCCGTGCAAGGATGACTTTTCTAACATTATGTTTTTAAATCTGACAAGGTCATACAAGCTAAAAAAAAAGAAGAAGAAGAAGGGTCATCAAAAGGGGAAAAATAACAGAACTACGGTGAAATGGCTCTCTGTTGGCCTTTGTATCGATTCAGAGTGTGTCAAAAGGGTCTTTTGTCGTGCCCCTACCACAGCATACTAATTTGCTAGATCAAGTCTGTCAGAATATCGACTGGAAGTAAAGAACTACAGTGGCAGCTTTTGTGTTTCATACAGCAGGGAGCCTGTGTGTGAAACAGGATTATCAGGGGGTCATGAAGAGAGTCAAGGGATGTCCATCACTTCCCTTCTGGTAATGTAATGGGGCGGGTGCCTGGATGTGATTAAGATGTAGGACACAGGAGGCATAGCGGTGAACAAATCAGACACACACACATGCAAATCAGGTTGGCTGCTGTTAACCACATATTTTTAATGAAAAATCCAGAGACAGACCAAGCAAATATCTAAACAGCTGCATTCAGATTAAATATCAAACAGCCTATCCAATGCCTAATGTGTATGTCTGTGCCTGCATCCATGTATGCACATGTAGAAAATCTACAACACATGCAAGAAAGGGTTTAATTCTTTCTTTTTTTTTTTTTTTTAATGCAACGTTCCAATCTACAAGTGTTTCTTCTACTTCTTTTTACTGTTGAAAATAGTATTGCTGGATGATTACACCAAACATCCAGGGAATGTACAAATATAAAATGATGCTTTGTGTTACGGCTATACATGTACACCACATTCAGATAGGATGCTCATCACTCTGCTGTGGGCTTAGCCTTGACTTAGATGCCATTGTCATTCTAATATGCCATGAGCAAAATATCTTTCTGGAAACTGAGAAAAAAGAGAAGTATTTGTGTGATTGAACAATGTGTAGCTTGATAAGTGCTTCTTTTTAAAATTGTGGCAGGGAATGTCTGCTTTCTGGATATGCAAGCTGCATCTCTGTAGCTTGTGTAAGGGCTGTAAGGAGCTTTCCAGCACACATGGACACGATTTACAACCCTTGTCATTCGTACAATCCATTTTTCCTCGGCATTGTTCCTAATCTTTAATCCTTTGTTTCTGAAAATTCAGTGCTAAGTAGGAAAACAACATAAGACGCCAAAACAACAATGGCTTTTACATGTGCGGCATCTGAGAGCCTGATCCACACCCCATGGATTGGGGGAGGAACCTGAACAGAGTCTAAGGGGTTTTGCACCAGACTCCAGATTCCTTAGTCCAGCAATAGTTATTTCGGTCACTCTATAACAAGCTCTGTTGTTCTGAAAAGAAAAATTGAAACTTGGAAAAGTCTAAATCTGTTTCTCATTCGCCTTCCACTATTTACTACCATGTATGATTAAGGCAGTGTCAAAAGTCAATGATAGAAACTGGCTCCATTAAGGATCCCTCTTCCCCTCCCCTTTTCCTTTTCCTTTTCCTTTTCCTTTTCCTTTTCCTTTTCCTTTTCCTTTTCCTTTTCCTTTTCCTTTTCCTTTTCCTTTTCCTTTTCCTTTTCCTTTTCCTTTTCCTTTTCCTTTTCCTTTTCCTTTTCCTTTTCCTTTTCCTTTTCCTTTTCCTTCTTCTCATTCTCCTCCCCTTCTTTCCCTCTCCCTTTCCCTTTCCCTTTCCCTTTCCCTTTTTCAGGCAGCAGGGAAAGTTTACAATTGTTTACACAGAAGGAGTTGCTGTGGATCCGTAGTGTTTTGTCCCTTTTGAAGGCAAAAGCAAAGCTGTTGTTGGCTGTAATGTGAATTAAGTAGCACCCTGTTTTACATGTAACTACTGTTATCTCCTCTAAAAATGGACTAATTATCTAAGTGCTGTACAACTGATATCCTTTTCAGAGCTAAAAAGCTTTGTCAGAGGTAGCTGAAGACTGCGCCACCTGAAGTTGGGTAACAAACAATGTCTCACAAACAGGTTTTGTGTGTGGGCATACCTAGAAATAATGATTTTAAGTTAGCATTTCTTATTGGGGTTAAGCACCTATGCTTAGCTGTTAGGTAGCCACTGCACACAGAGGAAAGGGAATTGCAGAAGTCCATACGACATGAACTTTTATTTGTTTTCAGTGTCTTAGTTCAACAGCATTGGTGCTGTGTAACGTGCATTGCAGTGGGAGCTCATGGCAGGATGAAGTGATAGTTATTAGAAAATGGCTTCCCTGTGCATATCTCAGGTTAAAATAATTGCTGTCATAGTTATCATCTGTGTGGAGCTCCAAGGGCAGGAATTGTCATAAAGCATGAATATACGAAAGGAAGAGGTGAGCCCTGGGAGCTGCACTGACAGGAAAGCCTAACTCACTTCTTTTAAGTCATGGCATGTATTCATGCCATGCATCCATCCTTTGCCACTGGAAACAACCTTTATTCCTGCTGAACAACAATTTCCACTTACCTGTTGCCTAGGACTTTTAAGTTTTAGTTAAGAGTCAGGGACCAGGCCTGAAGAAGCCAGAGTAGTAAAGAGGACTGTTCTTCTGAAAAATGCAGTTGTGCCATATGCTTTTCTAAATCTCAGATCTTCTTATAAGGGAGCAAAACTCATGGTCCTGAACTGCCCAAATGAACAGCAACCTGCAGAGGCTAAGTCAAGTTTTGAAAAAGATACTATCTAATTATCTTAAGGGAGAGGAGCTACAGAAAACAACATTTGTTTATTTCTTGGACCTCATGCAAAATGGCAGCATAATTATAAAATAAGACATGCAAGTCAGTTGTGCAGTAGGAGACATTGCACAGTGTTTTGTTGCTTCAGTGTGAGGTCTCCAAAGATGCAGGTATGCATCACGTGAAAAGGGGACCACAGAATGCAAACCAGTAGGATTTCTGATTAGAATGACATAACCTACATGTCACTCTGTGGAAATAGTGCTATATGTGGAAATGGAAAACACTGGTACACACTACAGTGTTTGACTGGGGAGGCAGAGCAAATCTTAGCAGTCTGCCAGCTTTCATCTTCTGAAGTTAGAGCAGATGTCAGGGTGGGAAAGGATCATGGCACATCGCTAGCTGCCAAGCATATGTAATGTGAAGGTCAGAATGTGACCTGATGTGATTGCATGCTCAGTATTATTTCCTTATGTCTCACCCAGTGAAATTTTAAATGTAACCCAAAAGTATTTGAAAAGCAAAGGAAAGATGTCTATTCACAAAATGAGAAAGTGCAGTGGACAGTCATACCCAAGAAAGAATATTTTCTTTATGATGTCAAATTAATACTTGCCATTTTGCAATACAAAGTTTGCTCCCTCCATCTTTTCCCAATCCCCCAAGACCCAGAGTCTCAACTTGCAAATAACATAATGCTGAGTGTGAAATCTCACAACTATTTTTTGACATTAGGACTCTGTCCACTCTGTTAAATACTTAGATTAAAGCCTGTTGCTTGTCACCAAAGGTAGTTACAAAATACCGAATAGGAAACAATGCTCTGTCACTAACAGTCAGGATTATTTTTTTTCTTTTTTCATGCACAGTGCCACAAAATGTTAGCAACAAGTAAAAAATAAACCTAAATAGAATTCAAGGAGATGGTAAAATATGGCCTATCTGCCTAATCCATGGTTATTGGAAGTGACATGCCTTAGCATCTAACCTGCACTGTAGCTTTCTTTTTTACTGCAGAGACATCCCTACATGTGCTTATTTAGGTCTGAGAGCAAAGTTGCTAGCGCCAATTTTCTGGCTGAACTCCAAAACAAATAGTTACACTCTGTCTAATTAGAAGTCCCCAGCACTTTTACATTTATATAATAGGTAATGATTTCCTATTGCTACATAGAGCTGTATGTTGTCAGACAATTGTTTTACTCAGTTCTAGAGGTTGCTTTACTTCTATGTGTGTTCACATATATACACATATATACATACATATTTATATTTTAATGAGCACACATGTGAAGCAACCCTCATTTATCCTTTAACTATTTACCAAATGACTTAGGTTTCTGGTAAGTGTCTGTAAAGTACTTTGTTGTTTTTATTATATATTTTTTGGTCATTACAGTAGAAGATTCAAACTGTTTCACTGGTATCTGATAACTCTTCTTGTACCCTTGTCACTGTTTTGGACACCAAATTTACTTTCAGCATACTGGAAAAGTGGAAGAACACTAGATGTGTTTTGGTTTGGATTTTTTCCTCTACAATTTCTGAATGATGCATATGGATTTGGTAAACTGACAGCAAGAAAATTAAACTCCACATTTTAGAGCAATTTCTGAAACAACACAAAACAATTCCTGTGCCAAGGACCCCCTTCTGAGAAGGGAACAAAGAAGTACAGATTAGTCCATTAATCTGAATTGTGAAGTGTTAATAACATGTTTAAATAGTTTTCTACTGCTTATTTTATACTTACTATACTTATTTTCTACTGCTTATTTTATTTATTTCCACATGGTGTCAAGAATTTTTTATGGAAATGTGAAGTGTCCTGCTTTTGAAAAGGAATAGAATATTTTTGGACAGTTGTTGCTGTCTCAAAAACAGCAATGGAGAGATGTACAGGGAAGTACTCAGATGACACAATTAAGAGCTGTGTGTGTACCATAATTTGACATCTCAGAAGATTTTAACTTGAAATAGATCAGTACATTCTGATTTTATTGAATTTTACAGCCCCTGACCTGTGACAGAATGACAAAAAAAAAATCTTTTTAATTTTACTTTAGTACAGTCAATGTTTTTTAAGTAGACACTTAAAGTAAAGCATCTAAGTGTCGTAATTTAAGTATATTTAAGTACTGTAAGTAAAACATCTAAGTATCTAAATAAAAAGGCTGTATTTTCACAGGGCTTTCAGTTCCCTTTAACTGTACTGGAAATTAGATTCACTTACTCCAGCTTTCAAAACACGTGGGAGTGTGGCACCAAGTCACAGAGCAGGGGTCTGGTTGTGGCTTTGGCTAGGAAACATTCCTTCCATCAGGGACCCGGGCATGGATGGCCCAAGGTAGCACCATGGCTTCTCTCCCAGATGAGTCCTGAGAACATGGTATCAGAGAACAGGAGATGGCCATAGTGCTGTGCTTCAATCACATAGGTTCACATCCTGCCGGCTTGGAGAAGCCAATTTTTGAGACTTGCACTCAGAACATTAGACCTGACTGATCTGTGGCAATTCAAAGAACAGCATTTGGACCATGTAATTATCACTGCAACTTTCTATTTTATATCAGCACACAGCAGTCTTAATGTAATAGAAGACCCTTAATTCGGAACAGGGATGGACTGGTACACTATTAAGCAATGCAGTACTGTATATGACATTATTGCTGCCACAGTGCAAAAGGTCTCAATAAAGCAAACATGCTAGTAGGTGTGTAACAGGTAATGCAAAATTATTGTGGTTATATGGACTATCTATTCATTACTATACTCTGCTGTAACTATACCTTACCTTTGAAACACACATACCCTGTGCCTTTCCTTCCCTGTTACTTCAACGTGTGAATTGCTTCTAATAGAGTTGGATTTAGGATACTGAGGAAAGGGACACCTATTTATGACTAGATTGTCAGAGTTGTCATATTTAGTACTAACAGTAGTAACAGCAGCTGTATCTGTAGAAGTAGTAATAGTACTATTAGGAGTTGTAGTGCTAGCATAGCATGTTATATAGGTGAACCAGAACATAGGAATTGTGCAACCACAGAACATAAAGCTACCTCTTGTTCCACTTATACTCTAGGACAGGAGACAGGGAGGCAATAAAATTAATAACCTAGACCACTAGCCTAGCTCTGAAACTGAGCCTGTGATTTGGAGTTGCATACAGAAAATTAATTTCAGACCCATTGTGTTGGGAGTCACGATGCTAAACTTCATTAAGCGTTTCCCCTGGAGCAAAGGTGTAGGGTCTAAAAGCAACAGGTGAGGAGACATTGCAGATGGATACTGGTGTCAGAGGGGGATCTACAAGACTGAGTAAAGAGCAGTTGCTTGGAAGTAGCCAGAGGAGAAAATGAATGACACTGCATCTTAAATCCCACTTCTCTCCAGGACTTAGTCTCCCTGATTATCCAGTTCAAGTAAACCTCATTATCAGTTTCACCTCCCTGGCCCAGGACTGCTGAGGGCAATCTCAAGGCTATGAGGAGACGTGTCTGTTCCTTGGAGAGATTAGAGTCTACACCTACTTTGCAAAAAAAAAAAAAAAAACCAAACCAAAAGCCACAAAAAAGGATCAAGGGTCATGACACTCTTGATGATTCTGTTTTTTAAGAACCTTACAACTCAGAAAGTCATTCTCTTCTTCCTGAACAAGTTCACATTATCTCCTTCCTGGTTTGTGGACACTGGAAGAATTAGCTAACCCTTATAAAATTATTTGAAGAAGAAAAATACTCTCCAAGTGATGTGCTGAAGTACTGTTGCTGATGTGGAACTACCCCAAAATACTATCCCCCTGTTGCCCTTTGCAAACAGATATCAGTAATCAAGAAGCACTCTTAGTGACCTTCACAGATGCCAGTCCTTCAGTGATGCTGAATTCTTCCTGCACCACTGTTTCAACATTCTTTAATAATCAGCTCACTTTGCTTACCAGTATTCACATAACACCTACAAGTATACACTCTTGCCTGAATTACCGAATTACTTTCCATTTCTATGTAATACACCTACCCATCTACCCACCTGTTCATCCATCCATCCATCATCTGTCCATCCATCCATCATTCATGTTTTGATGTAGGTGGCACTACTCTAGCACTCAAGGACTTTACAGCCCAGCAGATTTCTCCTGCCAGTATCCAGAACAGCGAAGCAGTCTAACTCACATTCTTCAGTGTCACAGGAGTCACGTAAGTGACTGAAGAAGAAAGCAAACTGTATTGTCCAAAACTTAAAGGAAATCTATTGTAGAAAGGAGTTTCTTCTACTGATTCAATATGTCTTTTCTCAAACTGTTGATAAAACTTTCCTTAGAATTATTTTGTGGTCCTTGCGGTCTTGTATTTCTTGTTTAAGCTAAGAACCCTTCAGGCTCACCATGGCTATTGCTGTCTGATACTATATTCACAGGCATCCTGAATCAATGCCTCTTTCTTGTCCTAAATCAGTAAATTTGAAAGAATTTCCCTGAGGATATTTATTCCAGGACTATTCTGGTTTCTGTTTTTAAATATTCTACTACTGGCCATTTCAATTTCTGTTTCTGACTGCAAATGTCTGGATTCTTTAAGCAATGTTTTTAATGAATGTCAGAGTTCATTTCAGCTAGTGGCATCACCTGATGCCAACTTTTATTTTTCTGCTCTTCCTTTGAACTCTGCTTTGAAACACTCTCCTTAATTAACATTGTACTCATTTGCTCTGAGATTATTTGTATCTTATTGAAACATCAAAATGGATTCTTCCCAAAATGATAGTGTTTTAGGTACTTTTCTATCTGTATGATTTTTATGTCAAGTCTACTAGTTAATTGACACAATTTTTAAATCTGTCACCTTGAGTTTCCCCTCTCCCAATATTTTCAGCAAAGCTGGAATGGCTCCACCATTACACCCCAGACCTTCTGCATCTCACTGAAGCTTGTAAGAGGAAAAGAGCTGTCAAATTACATTACTGCCATATCCAATCTCTCACTTCACCTGCCTGGATGACCATAATAACTGCATCATAGAAGTAATCCTTGCACTTCTGGACTCCGACAGCTGGGGAAGGCTTATTCACTTTCTGCTCAGGTGCAATCATTGTCATGTACAATAACAACTTAGAGATGAACTACAGCAGAATGAGACAAATGCTGAGAACATCAACTGAGACCCTTCTTCTTGTCCAGAGACTAGTATTTCTATTAAAATATTGAAAATATCAAGACATCTCTTATGATAGAGTCTTCATTTATGGATCCAAATTTAGTCTTTACTAGACAGACAAGCTCTCATTTTCTCTTTTAGGACAATTTAACCTACAGCCAAACAAATGCTACATTGCATGGAAGGAAATAAATATGAATCCAAGCCAGAAACAGTTGTTACTCTCCAGAAACAGATTTTTTTCTATTGAAAAATGTTTATATTAAAATCCATTTAAAAGTTACGGCCTATTTTTATTATTGATCTGGCCTGAAATTTCAAATTCAATTAGTTTAGGATTTTGGCACAAGTAATTGTGAGGTAGTTACATCTTTTGAATGTGTCTTGAAAATACAACAGTTGGATTTATAAACAGCTTTATGACAACAGAGAAGAGTCAGAAAAAAAAAAGGTTCTAACATTACAAAATGAGAAAAGTTTCAGAATAATCTACCATTATGAGGGAGGCAGGATGCTGATATAGTGTTTTTAAGTAAGTCAGGATTCAGCAGCAGCATTAAGAAATATTTTTCCTTTTTTTTATGCACTCTCCACCTTGCAAAATCTGAATCATCCATAACACGAATTTTGAGATCAGAGTTAGGCAAGCTGAATTCTTGTACAGTTTTAGGATTTAAGTTTTCAGATTTTCAATTCAGTTTAATAAGGTCACCTGAATTTCAAAATTTCTTTCAAGAAAAGCTGGATAACAAAATATGCTTGAATGAAAAGGGGTAGTGTTTGCTGAAGATACAAAAATGTAACCATGCATGCAACAACAGTTACAGATAATAAAAGATAAGACCATTTTTTCCACACCTCTTTATTTAAAAAAAAGAAAGTTACAAAAATTGTATGTATAGGATAACAAAGAACAATGAAACCTTTGTATGATACTTGCAAAGCTGTAGCATCAAGAAATACACTGAACAATGTGCCCCTTGATAGAGAGACTTTTGGAGACAGAAAAACTGTAATCCAGGAAATTTGGCTATAGCTTGATATTTTATAAAATTTACGTTTAGAACAACCTGACACAAATATATCCTGAGTAGCTAACCTAAGACCTACTAGCACAATCTGTGGCTAGCAGTGGTGTATAAGCTCATGAAAACATCTAAACTTTGCTAATAACTACAGGATCTGGTTCACTCAAAAGTAAAATCAAAGCATTAAATACCATGAATCACAAGAAATAAGCTTCTCTGAAATAAGAAAGAGCATGCAAATTTGCAAAAGAAAAAAAGCAAGGTTTTGAGAGAGAGCATTGATGGCTAGTAGCCCTCTGCTATAAGTAATATGATGTTTCATGTGACCTCTTCTTCCACTGAAGTAGCAGTAAATTGAAGGATTTACATGTTCAGATTTATTCACATGATTAAAATATTATTGATCCGATTCATCGTTCTATATTATGAACATTGTATCAAAAAAACAAGTTCACAATGTTTCATCACTCCATGTTTTTTGTTTACATGTTTTAAAGCTTTTGTAAAAAATAAACCACTGCTGGACATTGCAATTTCTGGTCTATGATTTCTTAATGAGAGGATAGCACACAAAATATACACACACATATGCATGCACACAAAGAAAATCATACATACCCACAGGTTGGTTTTGTTTTTTTTCAGAAAATGGTAAAAATACATATTTTAATCCATCAAAATTCAACTATCCTCAAGTGTAAGTGAACATCTGCTTTCGTCTAAGAAACATTTTAAACTTCTTGACAGTTACAAGAATTGTAATCCCTAGAGACTAACACTTTTCTTTTCAGAGAAAATTCGTATCATGCATGGCTTTATGGTAGGAAACTGTAGTATGCTGTATGCAATTGTAAGCGAACACACAGCACGGTCATCTCCACAAGCTCACTGAAACTTCATCATTTGACTCAGTAGAAAAAATTAAGTGGAAAAGAGAATGAAAGATGCTACTAGAGTTTCTATAAAGTCTCTAGGCAGATTATTAGCAGTATTTCCAAAAATCTCAAAAGGTAAAGTAAATAAATTTCTTTATTTTTATCGATTTTCAATTATAGCCTTTGTTTAATAGTGTTCTAAGTCAGCTTTCCCAGTTACTAGAGGGAAAATAAGATCAACTTATTAATGCAACTTACAAAAACCCAGGAAAATGTAAAATATTCTATCTTGCTTTTTAGCTTTTCTAAAAACTCTATCTTTAAATACCTATGTATAGGTTTGATTCTGCTGCCACTTAGCTTATCCCTGGAGTTACATTTTGTATTGTATTTTGAACAGAAACAGTCTATAAGGTGTGGGTTCACCCTTCTTTAGAGACCATGACCATGACCACTTGTTCTTCCCAAAAACTGACAAAGCGTTCAGCACTCTCCTAGGAGTCAGGAGCTCCCTCTGCCTCTGCCAACATGCCCTAACTCATCTTTAATAGTGCCTTCAAATTATGCTTTTTCTTTGTCCTGCAATACATGAGTTTAAACTGCAGTGAAAGTCTATTGCAATGCTACAAACTAAAAATATTTTAATACTCATTCATATGCTGTGAGAAAGAACCTAAACACAGCAGCACTGAGTTAAAAGAAAAGCACTGCTTCATTGGCCTAAATGTTCACTAGCCAAAGATGGATTCAAACAATAACATAATTGTTTTTATATTTATAAATTCCCATGAGACAAGATCATTAGTCTTTGAATTGCTGTGCTCCTTTTCAAAGGTGTTCGGTACCTCCATTTCTCATTGAATTTAATGACAAGAGAGCTTGTTCAAATCCTACCACTGTCTTATGTATCTTGTGAATAGCGTTAGTATAAATAAGAATTACTGAATGCAATTAAGTTTACTTATTTAAAACATGCAGTAAATCAGGACAGCTATCTCCAGCAGGCAAGGAAATAAAAATTATCTGGGACAAGTATATTGAAAATATTATGTGTGAAACTTGTCCATGCCCCTTTAAGTGCATCTTATTATCCTTAATAGTAATGATTATCTCTGATAACAATGATTATCCTTGAGGTATATCTCTGTATATAGAAGTATATCGGTGCATGACCAAGTCCACATGAAGTATGACAGTCACACAAGGTACTACCCATCAGCTGAGCTGCTGTGAGTCTGCTGACATAAAGATCCTTGTGAATGATGTTAGGATTTTGACATTTAAACACTTACCAAACAACTCTGGCAGTTTAGGATGCTACTTCCTCCAGCTTATTTGTCATCAGTCTCCTGCAGGGACTACTCCACATCAGAGCTGCCAAAATGCAACCTGAGCACTTTAGTGCAACATCTACCAGTTTGGTCCCGACAGTCAAAAGAAAAGTTAAACCGAGATACTGGTCTTTTCACCGAAATACCTAAGAACTGTAAACACGCTCTGTTTTCTAAATGATTAGCATTGATGGAGTACAACATGTTAGCTGCTGGTTCCTTTGCTTATCTGTATTTTAAGCTAATGAATTTTATCTCACAGCTGGAATGGATAGGAAAGTACATGTAGAGAGTTATGCAGCTGAGCTCAGCTTAAAAGCTGTCCTTTGATTATGTAAGATGGCATTCTCACAGCCTGAAACAGTCACAATTCTTTACCTTAACTAAAATCTAGAGACACTTTTTGCAAGTTAGCAACTTAAGTTAATGATTCCGACAAGCAGCGTGATGGATTTTCCAGGTCTGTCAGAATTCTTCCATTTTCTTCCTGCCTTCTTAGGTGTTAACCATTATGTCATTTCAAACAATCCCCCTGGTGACACAGAGAATTATTCTGGTGGGTTTTCTGTCCTTCCACTGCCATATGTTCATAACAAATTGTTTTACATGGGCAATTACATCTTACAAAGCAAGAAAATGTAAATGTACAAGAACATTTCTAAAGAAAAATCAGATGATTTCCTGGAATTCCTCACCCTTCTTTCAACCCCTATTTTTTTCACTTGTTTCATGTGAATGAAAAATTCAGAAATTATTCTTCAAATCCCCTGTTCCACTTTGAGTTTGTCATGATAGGCTTATATTCTATCATTTATTTTTAAGATTAAATTTCTGTTAATCTCTATAATTTTTTCCCTTCAGTATAGATACAGATAACTCTCATTAAGGGAAAACTGCAAATGCCAGAATAAGAGAAATGTCTCTCTCCTCATATGTTTATACTGACATGAAATGCAGGAAATAGAGTTTACCATATTTTGCAAAGGCATGGGGCTGCATACTGGGCATGGCTATTAGTGAAAGACAGCTACAGCACAGACTGAATGACTGAGATCAAGATAAGCACAAGCATAGATAACAGACAGATGCAAGTAGACAGTATTTGCATCTTTCCAGCCTTGACTACCAAGAGTTAGTTCTGTAAATAAAATTAGGCTAGTTCACCCTTTACATCATTGCAAAAACATGCGCAAGAGCTCCCAAGTTTCATCTGTCTAAGCGTGATCGTTCACTTGGTCTCTATCTGAGCTACAGTTTCCTTCTCCACTGTCTTGCTGAGTATCTCCACAACTCAAGAAGCATCATTAACCTGGAAGATAAGGAAAGGTGTGCCTGCTGAGCTCCACATGAATACATGCCTGCATCCTCAGCAGGAGTAAAGCAGGATAAATGACAGCAAATTAAAAATAGTCTTAGAACAAACCACCAAAATAAGCCAGAATTAGCCAAATGAGCAGCATGTTCCCCATAGCTGTAGAATAACCTTGAACACCGATGGCCATGTTCTGAAGAAGAGAGTTCATCCTCCACACACAATTTGCAAACAGTGATAAACCTCCATTCCCTGTAACCAGGTTTTTGCCAAGTGCTCCCTTTTCTTTCATTCCTGCCTTTAGCTCAGTGTTTTATTTAAATAACCTGTCATAGGTGTAATGTTTTTGAAAAGAATGTTTATCATATTATTAGGTCATTTTTTCTTTCATTTCAAGAACAGCCTTTTTAAAGACAGTAGATGTGTTTACTGCCACCAGAAACCATGTGAAATCTGTAGACATTATCCTCCATTCATGTTTTTCTTCCCAATTCCATGGATTACACCATAGCGTAACAACAGCTGTAGAACAAAAAGGCCTGTCCTGCTCACTTAACAAGTTTAATTTGAGATTATCCACTCTTTTTTTTTACTCAATCAAGTTCATTTCTGAATGTGGTACTAATGATATCTTTGGAGGTGACTGAAACCAAATTGTATTTGATTTTTTTCACTTGCATTGAAATGGTGTGTCCGATAAACTAGAAAATTAATGATCTGTGGATTGAAATCTAGATGTAACATCCTCAGCCCAGCTTTTGATTAGATAATTAAAACGACAGAGGAATGGGTTTAGCGCTATTCTTTACTTCACCATTTCACTCCATAATCTGTAATTCCATACTATACTATACTATACTATACTATACTATACTATACTATACTATACTATACAAACTTTCTATAGAAAATAGAAAGTACTATCCAGCTATAAAACGCTTGTCTTTCCTCACTAATCCAATAGACTCACTAAGTTCTTTTGCCAGAATTATGCACTGGTGTGATTGTCTACACAAATGAGTGACAATAATGTCTGCGTTTGTGAGGCATATGTGAATACTCCACCACACACGAATTTTCCAGCCAGGGGGGTACCTCAGCACAGGCAGACTCAAGATCCTCCTACAGCCAAGCTGCAGCACGCACTGTGGTCTGGCTGGTAGCCTTAGGACCTCAAGATGCAAAGTAGCATACTCAGTAATACAGTAATTTACACAGTCCTTACAGACAGATGAGCCGTAGTAGTTCTTGGGTTTTTTTATACACATTTTTATCTGGTGTTGCCCTTACACTAAGAACAGCCATAAGAAGCAAAGGTCTCATAGCCCTGCTTATTGCTTACCTACCCTGATGTTACCTATACAGCATCTCAGACTCAACTTAACAGGAGCCAGCTGTGTCGGAGCACAGTGATAACTTGGCCCTCAGTAGCTCCCTGCGGAGCGCTGAGCCATTGATGTACTCCCAATCAATTCCTACACAGTTACAGTTCAGTGAGCTATTTAAAGAAAAAGACGACTGTGTAAAGCAAGAGGGATATTTAAAGAACAGATTGAGAAATAAAGAACTAAAAGCAGGGCAAAACCTGAAGTACTGGAGATAGACCTGACACAGAGAAGGTGGGGAAAAAGAGGGAAGGAAAAAAGAAGTATGAAAGACACAAAACTTTGTGGTGGAAATCCTCAGATAAATGAGAGAGACATTCACATCAGCAGCATTATTTGGTATTTCTAATGCTTTTAGTGTGGAAAAGCACTTAAATTCTTTATTATAATTTCTAATTTCTCTGCGTATGCACATATGCAAAACTTAACTCAGCAGGATAAGCCAAGTGGTCAGGAAAACCACTGGAAGAAATAGACAGTAAGTTTTAGTGATTAAAATAATACACCTAACCTTTCCAGTGAGGACTTCTGGTGTTACCTTAATGACTATATTATAAATGTAGTGTGTACTGATGATTACTGAGCTTAAATACCTCAGTCAGTCAAAAGAAACACAAAATGCAAGAGATACTCAAATAGAACATTATTAAAATCTCTGTTGATTGTTTCTATTTCAATGTAACTATAACATGCAGTTAACTTCTTGTCCTTGGACTATTTTTTCAGCACATTTCTTAAGGATGTATTTTTAAACAATTCACAGAATCCAAGTATAGTTTTCAAACCATATATTACTCAAATTATTTCCATCCTCTGAATACCATTTCCAAAAGCAAACCAAGGACAGGCTTTTTTGCCAAAATTGAATACCTGAAAACAAAAATATAATATGTTTTTGAAATAAAAATGGAAATAATTTTATTTTTTCCTCATTTAAACTGAAATTTATTTTCATTTACTAAGAACATTCTTGGGATAAGCTTTCGCTCTTCCTTCCTTCCCTAGTGACATTAACATGTACAAGTGTTTAACTTAATTAGCTGCATCATTACAAAGCCATGCAGTTTAGCAACTTCTCCTAACCAAACCAGTGAACAGTCACTTTCAGAAATGTCTCTTACAGATCACAGTGAAATTCTAACTCACCAGTGCCAAAATATAATAACACAAAACATATATTTTTGCTGCCACAAAAAGAAAAAGCATGAAGAGCTGAAGATGGAAAGTAAAAAAAAATATTGCAGAATTGCAGTTGAAATGAACATGTCCTAAATATCCGTGGGTTTTTGAACTGTTTTTTAAAATGTCTAAATGGTAGCCCCTATAAGTCACAGCCTTTTCAAAACATTCGGGTTCCAGTTTGAAGAGGTTCTGTCTGCAGTGTTAAAAGAAAGGACGTGAGTTCAAGGCTCTTAATACTGCTGCTTATGGGAAAAAAGCATTCTCTTCCAGAAAACTGTAGTTTAACAGAACCCATTCTATATACACTAAAATAGAGCCAAAGTTCAATTTAAAGTGCTGTTGCACACTTTACCAAAGCTCTTGACTTCAGAATTTTTTTCTCAACTGGACTTACAAATCCTGTATCTGTTGACCTTCAGAACATGGTACAAGACCATTTATTCTCTCAGCTTTTTGCTTTTGTGTGTGTCTGAACAAGGTGAGGAAAGAGGAAGGAAGAATCATCTGGGGAAGTCACGGGTGTTTAAGACAGATGACAGACAAAAAACATTCAGCTGAAACTGCTGGAAAAAACAGATAGGCAGAATGTAATTAGTCAAATGTTATTAGCAAGACTACCATAAAATAGGCTAATTTTTTCTGATTTACACTGGTTTATAGTAAGTACACACAATAACAATACTGTCTATATCTGGAGGGAAGAAACAAATTTCCATTCCTGATTGCAGCTGGGATTCGAGGTCTGTAGTTTCCATAGTTGGTTTGAATTGCTGTTCATGAAGTGAAATGCTTGTAATATATTTGGAAAAATATTAACCATTACAAATGGATTGGCCCAGTATCTTATTAATATAGTTAGACATAGCAGCATGACTGAAGCTTCCCATTATTAGCATCAATTAGGATTTCTCTGCTTAAGTCAACTCCTCTGAGACCTCTAGAGAATATTCTTTATCTAATATGTAGGGCTTCCTCATAATCATGATCTTGAATTTTAAATATCTTTAAATATCTTTAAAGCTTGTCCTCCTGCTGGCAGGGATAGGGTTAATTTTCACAAGGAGCAGGGACTGGAGACAGCCGGGTAGGCTGACCCAGACTGGCCAAAGGCTACCGTGCGAAGCCATGCCCAGTGTGTAGGCAGGGGAGCTGGCCCGGGGAGGGGGCAGCAATCACTGCTCACTGCCTGGGGTGGGCTGCGGGCTTTCCAGCCTGGTCAGTGAGTGGTGGTACATCAATTGGATTTTGTATATTCCTTGTTGGTTTTGCTTTCCTCTTTTCTTTGCTGTTGTGTTAAACCGCCTTTATTTCAACCCACAAGTTTTGCCTTTTTCTTCCGATTCTCCTCCCATCCCAGCCGGCTGTGGGGGAGCGTGAGCGACGACCGCGTGGTTCTTTGTTGCCAGCTGGGGCTAAACCCTGATGGTTCTTTTTGGTGGCCAACGTGGGGCTTGAAGGGTTGAGATAACGACAGATCTGACCAGAGCATGTTAAAATGAATTTGTTATATGCATTTATTATATTAGTTAAATAGTTGCTGGTCACAATGTTGCTTTGTTTGTTTGCATGGCTGTGTTATGTAAATTCTTATTTTCTTTATGTACTCCCTACAATGCTGTTTATTGCCTCTGGGAGAGGGATCAGGATTATCATTTTGTTGTCCTGTGTAATATCAATTTATGATAACATCACTCTTCAGGTGGTTATGTTGCTATGCTTATGTAGCATTGCTGTCCTGCCCATACCTCGGGCACCCTCTCAGAACTGATTAATAATCGCACCCAATCTATGGGGGAAACGGAGGGGAGGATATTTTCCCCACTTATTTCGGTGCCCTTTTCTCCTTCCGGCCAGGTACAACAGCTTTTGAGAATTTTAAGTATCTGTGGGATGTTCAAACCAGCATGGTCCTATTGCTATGTCTCCTGAATGTGTTTCAGGTCTTGTTTAGGGCTAAACAGCTATTTAAGACTACCACCCAGAGATCTGCCCCGAGGTTGGATAGTCATGGGTGGCATGGCATGTGGAGAATATGGGCGGGTATCTAGAGACTTCTCACCTCCAACGGTTTGGGACTTCAGCCTTGAACAACTACAGGACCCTGATAAAGTAATAGAATATTTGAAAGGAAAATGCTGTGGCTATTCTGAAGAGGCATGATTTACTGCACTGTGCTGGGCTCTGGCCAGTATCTACCAAACACTGCTCAATATTTCACCCTCAGGGGAAAGAGAGCGGAAACCAGACTGAGAGGCACCGCAGCTACTCCAGCTCCTGCAACAGACATGGCGGCTATTCCAACCCCTGTGACAGGCGCTGCAGCAGCTCAAACTCCGGCAATAGGCACTGCAGCTGAACCAGAAACCCAACGCATGCTCGTATCAGTCGCCCCTATACAGAAGAATACACAAAGAATCCTGTGCTGGGATAACGGGACCAGTAGCTTGGAATTAGAGGGTAGGGAAGCCAAGCAGCTGGGATCCCTGTCTAGTGAAGGGGGCATTGACAAGGCAATTGGGAAAAAGACACAGGCCCTCAGTCTTCGGAGGCAACTCCTGTCAGGCATGAGGGAAAGGTACCCCTTCAGTGAAGGTGTTGTATGTCATCCAAGCAAGTGGACCATCATGGAGAGAGGTATCCAGTACCTGAGGGAATTACCCATGTGGGAGATGGTTTATTACGGCCCAGACAACGTACAGTTACCCACTGTGGTGGTGCAATCCCCTCCCGCCACTCTCAGGCCTCTCGATATTTGGCGTGGTTCCCTCCCCATCTGGGCCACATAATAATACCATGACCAGAACAATACATAATGGTCTAACATGAAAGGAAGAAAGGGTGAAGAGCAATGGACTAGAACACTGCAGCAACCCCTTAGTGTACCTGGTTCTCATAGTTCCTACTGTTTGAAGATAATAACTCTAATTGATCACTCCTGACAACATATGGATTGTGGCCACAGAGGGGGGTGGTACCAGGACCACAAGTCCTAACGAGTCCTGGGCTTGTGTAACCGATGGAAAGTACTGGACTATTCCATTGACCAGGCTGGGCTGGAGTGGAAAAGAACTTGACGAAAGTCAATTATCTTGGATCCTATAAGTAGCAATTCTAGTGAAGACCCTTTGAGCTCTTCTGGATCGCAGCGGGCTGTGGCCAGTACCTCCCCTGAGTCAGGATGCTGTCTCAGGCAAACTTCGGGAAGACTAAGGACCAGGGTGAGACAATCCTTCTCGAGCCTCAATTACCATCTGTTGAGGAATGCTGATGCATTCTGAGTATTTACACTTAACTCGGAAGGGAAATTTTAACTATAGGCTAGCGTCTCTTTCATCCACCTCGCCATTTACATGTTTGTATACATTAGCTTTATGGATGTGGATGTTTGTCCATTTTCCATGCACATATAGGACTTAAAAGGGGTACCCGCTGACTCAATAAAGTCGTACAATATTAAGAGATCTTCAATCTCAGCAGTTATAAACTGCAGTGTGTGTGTGTTTGTGTAAGTGTGCATACTCATATGCTTTGTTTGTATATACATTAATCTGAGGTCTGTGCTTTGCTCTCATATGTATACGTATTGGTTTGGGATACCTTATAGTAAGTTAGTGTGAATCCTGTCATCTTTGAATCTGTAATCAAGTCGCTGTTCATTTATTTAGTTAAATCACCTTATAAATCTTCAACTCAGTTAATGATTAAGTGCTGCTAAACTCAAACCTTTGATCTACCTCAAATCATTAATAAAATTGAGCTGTTGCTAAATCATAACTGTGTCTGATACTTCCATCCTGCGACACCCACAGATCCTGATGAAGTCCAATGCACATGGCCCATATGGCAGGAGTTTGTATGGAGTGCACCATCATCATATGCCAGCTCATTGGCAGTGATGGAATGGAGTGGCAAAGATGGACCAATGGTGGATGAGGAGGCTGGCTGACTCTGGGTGATATGAAGAAAGTCTCCCTTCCTCCTTTGTCTTGGCTGTGGGGACACTGCCCTAGAAGGTCCAGCAACTTGAAGAGAATATGTCCTACTCCCCACCTGTGCAGGCCAGTATCTCAGCTATTAAGACTAAGCGTTTCTCTACTCAAGAGAGAAGATATAGAGGTTACACACCATGAGGCACCCTGTAGTTTTACCTTCATGACCATGGAGAGGACATGAGGAAGTGGGATAGACAACCCACCCAAGCACAGGTACATGAGTTGCAAGGAAGAACAATCACAAAAGAAGATCCTTCCGTGAAAAGTGTTGCTCCAGTTTCTAGTAGGCAGTTCTCCAGACAGAGTAGAAGGTCTGATTTTATTTCTGATCCTCTTGAAGGGACTTCTAAGTCATTTCTGCAAATGAGTAAGGGATACTATCACCAGGATTAGAGGGGACCTGCCTCCAGCCAGGTGGAGGAAAGGGACAACCAGGTTTATTGTACTGTGTGGATTTGATGACCTGGCACAGCGGACCCACAGGTCTAGTGGACATTAGGCACATTGTGCCCTAATACCATCAAGCTACAAAGGGTAGGGACCCATTTGCATTTCTGGAGTGACAGGGAGATCCCAACAGTTGACTGTATTGGAAGCTGAAGTGAGCCTAGCTGGGAATGAGTGGCACAAGCACCCTATTGTGACTGCCCCTGAGGCTCAGTGAATCCTTGTCATAGACTGTCTTGGGAGAGGGTACCTCAAGGACCCAAAATGGAACTGGTGAGCTTTTGGCATAGCTGCCTTGGAGACAGAGGAAATGAAACAGCTGTCTACCTTGCCCGGTCTCTCAGAGGACCCTTCTGTTGTGGTGTTGCTAAGGGTCAAAGAACAACAGGTGCTGATTGCCACCACAATGCTGTGTCAGCAGCAATATCGCACCAACCAAGACTTTCCAATCCATATCCATAAGCTAATTTTGCCAACTAGCTAACCAAGGAGCAAACAGAAAGACTCGCTCACCCTTTAGTAGTCTCATATGGCCAGTGCAAAAATCAAACGGAGAGCTGAGGCAAACAGTGGACTGAATTGTGGCCTGAATGAAGTCACGCCGCCGTTGAGTGCTGCCATGCCAGACATGCTAGAACTCCAATATGAACTGAAGTCAAAGGCATCCAAGTGGTATGCCACAGGTGATACTGCTAATACATTTTTCTCAATCCCTTTAGCAGCAGAGTGCAGGCCACAGTTTGCTTTCACTTGGAGGTGCATCCAGTACACCTGGAATCACCTGCCCCAGGGGTGGAAACACAGCCTCACCATTTGCCGTGGACCGATCCAGACTGCACTGGAACAGGGTGAAGCTCCAGAACACAGTGCAGTACACCCATGACATCATTATATGGAGCAACACAGCAGAAGAAGTTTTTGAGAAAGGGAATAAAATAGTTCGAATCCTTCTGAAAGCTGGTTTTGCCATAAAATGAAGTAAGGTCAAGGGAGATCCAGTATTTAGGAATAAAATGGCAAGACGGATGCTGTCAGATCCCAATGGATGTGATCAACAAAATAGCAGCTATGTCTCCAGCAATTAACAAAAAGGAAACACAAGCTTTCTTAAGCGTTGTGGGTTCCTGGAGGGTGGATATCACAAATTACAGTCTGATTGTAAGCCCTCTATATCAAGTGACCTGGAAGAAGAACAATTTTAAATGGGGCCTTGAGCAACAACAAGCCTGTGAACAAATTAAACAGGAAATAGTTCATGCAGTGGCCCTGGGGCCAGTTCCAGGTGGGACAAGATGTTAAAGATGTGCTCTACGCTGCAGCCAGGGAGAATGGCCCTACCTGAAGCCTCTGGCAGAAAGCACCAGGAGAGACTCGAGGTCAGTCCTGGTGTTTTGGAGTTGGGGATACAGAGGATCCAAGGCCTGCTATACTCCAACTGAAAAGGAGATATTGGCAGCATATGAAAGGGTTTGAGAAACTTCAGATGTGGTTGGTACAGAAGCACAGCTCCTCTTGGCACCTTGACTGCCAGTGCTGGGCTGGATGTTCAAAGAAAGGACGCCCACTACGCATCACGTGACTAATGCTATGTGGAGTAGCTATGTGGAGTAAGTGGATCGCACTGATCACACAGAGACTTGAATGGGAAACCCTAGTCACCCAGGAGTTCTTGGGGTGATCATGGACTGGCCAGAAGGCAAAGGTTTTGGAATATCACCAGAGGAGGATGTGGCGCATGCAGAAGAGGCCCCACTGTATAACAAACTACTAGAAAATGAGAATAAATGTGCCCTGTTCACTGATGGGTCCTGCCAGATTGTGGGAAAGCATTGAAGGTGGAAGGCTGCTGTGTGGATTCCTACACGATGAGTTGCAGAAGCTGCTGAAGTACAAGGTGAATCGAGCCAGTTTGCAGAGGTGAAAGCAATGCAGCTGGCTTTAGACATTCCTGAACAACAAAAATGGCCAGTAATTTATCTCTGTACTCATGGATGGTGGTAAATGCTCTGTGGGGGTGGTTACAGCAGTGGAAGCAAAGCAACTGGCAGCACAGAGGCAAACCCATCTGGACTGCCTCATTGTGGCAAGATGTTCCTGCCAGGATAGAGAATCTGGTTGTGAAAGTACATCACGTAGATGCCCACGTACCCAAGAGTCGGACCACTGAGCAACATCAAAACAACCAGCAGGTGGATAGGGCTGCTAAGATTGAAGTGGCTCAGGTGGATCTGGACTGGCAACATAAGGGTGAATTATTCATAGCTCCATGGGCCCATGACACTTCAGGCCACCAAGGAAGAGATGCAACATATAGGTGGGCTCATGATCGAGGGGTGGACTTGACCATGGACACTAATGCACAGGTGATCCATGAATGTGAAACATGCTGCAATCAAGCAAGCCAAGCAGTTAAAGTCTCTTTGATATGGAAGACAATGGCTGAAATATAAATATGGGGAGGCCTGGCAGATTGATTATATCACACACCCACAAATCCACCAAGGCAAGTGCTACACATTTAGCAAAAGCTACCTGGTTAGTTAACACCAGGGGATCTGCCAGTTGAGCTGGCCCTGCCCAATCAGAACTTCCACGTAAAGTAGAAGGGGATAAAGTCCCTGTAATGCACATGAAGAATATGTAAGGGAAGACAGTCTGGGTTAGTCCTGCTTGTGACAAAGACAAAGCTATCCGTGGGATTGCTTTTGCTCAAAGACCTGGGTGCACTTAGTGGGTGATGTGGAAGGATGGGGAGGTCCGGTATGTACCTCATGGGGATCTGATTGGCTGAGAATAGCTAATAAATCAAATTGTATGATGTTAATTGCTAAATAACCCTGCCGCTGTATGTCATCATTACTATAATTGCTATATGCCATATCAATGTTACTACAGTAAGAGTGACCTAAATTAGTGACAGATGGACTTTGATGAAACTGAGTAAAGTGCAGCAGTGATGGGACCAAAACTGACTTCAGCAGCTGGCACCCAGCAACTTCCTGAAGATCAACCTGCAGGTAGTGGGCATTGGCCACACCAGATACACCAGCCACAAGCTCCAAATACAGCATGCAACAGTCCAGCACCATGCACCATCTTGCCTGCCCTGAGAGACTGTTCTAACAGATGGAGCCCAAAGTCATGGATTAAATGAAAATGGACATTTTAGAGGGATGACCCATAGACTAAGGGAATGATAGCTGCGTGTGTATGTATATATGTGTATGTATATACCAAAGACAGGGAAAAGTGGTGGTAATTAGTTGGAAAGTGTAAGATCTGGGCATGACGTGGATGGCAGAGAACAAGGGATGAAGAACGTCCTTGTTCCAGTGGGGATAGGGTTAGTTTTCACAAGGAGCTGGGATGGGGCACAGTCAGGTTGACTGGCCCAGACTAGCTGAATGGGTATTCCATACCATGTGGTGCCATGTCCATTATATAGCCAGGGGAGCTGGCCAGGGGAGGGGACAGAAATCACTACTCACCCCTTGGAGCGGGCTGGTGGCTTCCTGGCTTGGTTGGTGAGTGGTGGTACGTTAATTGTGTTTTGTATATTCCTTATTGTTGTTGCTTTCCTCTTTTCTTTGCTGTTCTGTTAAACCATCTTTATTTCAACCCACAAGTTTTGCCTTTTTCTTCTGATTCTCCTCCCATCCGAGCTGGGGGTGTGGGGGGGGTGAGTGACGACCACGTGGTTCTTTGTTGCCGGATGGGGCTAAACCACAGGAGAGATTAATAGCACAAAATTACTTCAAGAATACTGGAGGCATACAGTATAAAACCAAACACCAAATTTCTGACAGGCCTTTGCCTTGAATGCAACTAGTGTTTGAAAAGGCCACAGACTTCTATATTGTGTTCAGTTATGTCAAATAGTGGTGTAAAAATTTGCTGCTTTTATATCTGCTATGAAAATAGAATTAAAAATGAAATGTTGATAATTATGCTAAATATATAAAATTATATTGAGTATGTTCTGATGTGTTGTCAGAGAATATTCAATCAGATGCAAAGATTGAAGGAGAAATATTTTATTGTCTTAAATTACAATAACATTTTCACCTCTTGTCATTTGACTCTGGTTGTCTCTTGAGGTTCTTCCTGGAGGCTGTGACACGATTCAAAATAAAATCAAGCTTCCTATAGAGCATATATTTCAAAGAACCTGCTTCCTTTTGATCCTGTGGCTTTCAGAAGATAACGTGAGTTGTCACACCTAGAATTTCACATGCTTAAATGGCATTTTAAAAATATGCAGATGTATATTATATGTACTTGGCCTTTTAAGGGGGCAGTAGTTGAAATTGAATTGTTCGAAGGTGGCACCATCTATTGAGAAAGCTGCTTTCCTTTAAAGCATATAAACAATTAAGTAAGGAAAAGAGCAGCAATGTGAATTAGTAGCGTTGTAGTTCTTTCATTGACATCATAAATGGCTCCTTTGAATGTTTTGATGTTGTTTTGACATAGAAATCTTACTACACATTGACACATTTTTCTATTTGCAGTTGCTTTGTGTAGTATTCTTTGTGTGCCAAATCATGGTAAAAGGTTGACATTATAAAAGCTAAAATTTTGTATCTTCTCTTGCTCCTACCTATCCATATCCATTAGGGCCTGATCCTACAGATGCTTACAAATAAGAACAGTTTTGTGTTATTCTTTGAGAATGTCTCACATATGTAAATTTATGTGACTGGGAATTGAAATCTGAGCTTGTATTAATAACAAAATTAGCTTCCAATTTTTGAGGCCTAGAATCATCCAAATGCTCTAAATGAATTATGATTTGTCATATAAATTAGCTTTGTAACTGAAAGCATTTTTACATGAGAAATTCATTTTCTTACACATATATTGTATGTAACAACACCGTATTTCTGAATTGCTGAAGAAGGAATAATAACTTGGCAAAGTCTTGATATTCAGTTTCCTTGAAATACTGAAACTTCAGGTGCAGATTTACCAGGGAGCTAACTTGGGAACTGTAGCCCCCTTGATCATTTGTACATATTCCCACAAAACCTGATACATAAATGGATGCGCATCTCCTGTTTAGAGCAGGACTGAATTAGTCCCTGATACTTCACTGTTTATGGTGCAGTGGAGTGCTGTCGGTAGCATCATGGGTTTCCAAAAATTTTTCAAAGCAAGTACCATGGAGGCACACAAACTTTGCTTGGAAAGAACTGCTGCAGATCCACCCTCCCATGTGGAGCAGGACTCGTCAATGGTAGTTCAGATTAGTCATGGTTTTCTCTAGCTGAATCTCATAAAAATTTCCAGATAGAGACTCCGCTATTGCCCTAGGTAAGCTTCTTAGTGAAAAAGCCACCATTGCCTTTTGTTCTTGCTATTTGCCAGTACAGGAAGAGCTTGGTTCTGTCATTGGGAACCTTTCAGGTAGCAGTGAAACGCTATTAGCTTGCTCCTCAGCCTTCTCTTCGCCAGATTAAGCAAGCCCAGCTGCCTAAAACCCTCACCCCACAGGCCCTTAACCATGCTGTGAGTCCCCCACTGGATTCCCTCCATTTTCCAAAACGCTTCTTGAACTAAGAGCCCAGAAGTGGACACAGGTGTGGCCTTATTGCTGCTAAACAGAGAACACCTACCTTCAGCCTGCTAGCTATACTCCTGACACAGTCCAGTGTACAGTTTTCCTTATTCATGCAATTTGTCAGTGATCACAATACAAATCGTTCTTGTCCTATTGGAGCTGTGAATGGGAGTCCAAAAAGTATCTAATGATTTCTCTTGAATCCATATTGTAGGCCTACTTGAAATGAATCAATTGTATAACCCACCCCTAGGAAAAGTATGAAAGATAGTGATTGAGGTTTATTTTTAATTTGTGTTTAAATAATAGACTTATAAAGCTTAAGCCCAAGGGGACTAATAGATCATTTGGACTGACCTCCTGTATGTCAGAGGCTAATAATTTTCACTCAGTGATATACTCTGGCCAGTATCACAGAAGTCTCCTTGTTAACAGGGTTGCTCCCTTGTAACTGGTTGATGAAGAAGGGTGAAAACAAGCCACACTTACACCCAGGAAGAGAAGAGAAGAGAAGAGAAGAGAAGAGAAGAGAAGAGAAGAGAAGAGAAGAGAAGAGAAGAGAAGAGAAGAGAAGAGAAGAGAAGAGAAGAGAAGAGAAGAGAAGAGATAACAGGAAAAAGGCAGGCAGGCAAGAAGGCACTGTTCGCGTTCTTTGTGAAATGCTGCCATCTATGGAGTTTCAGTCGATATTGCTTTCTACGGCGACGTCAAGGGAAAACGGCCGATTACCTCACAACGTGGTTGGTTCAGTAAACGAAGCAGTTCTTTTCGGCAATAAACAAGAATGTATATTATAGCTTTGGCTATAACATTAAGTTGACACTAGCTTCTACCACAACTATTTCTTGGATGTGTAAGAAGCTTTGGCAGTTATCTACCGCAACATTCGATCAAGTCTTTCTTGTGTTTTATTGGGGGAATGTATTCATTTTGTTGGATTGCGTTGCCCTGTTTTCATCTGCACTGTTTTCCTAAATTTCAGGGCACAGAAAATTTTTCATGTTAATCCCCATGTACACATCCCCAAGCATACTACTGCCTGCATTCTCAAAATGGCCAAATAAATAAACAACTAATTACAATTACCTCATTCTAGCTCCATTGTCCCTAAAAATTAAGGCATTTGAAGCTTTGAAAGTATTATACATGCACACATCACTCCTTCTTCCTTAGCATTTCTGCTAATAATAAGGCAGGAGTTGCACCTGTGGGTAATATAACCAGACAGAAAGAAGATAACTTTGAAGAGACAGAAGTATTAGAAGTGTTTGTCACATAGAACAAATAATAACCATTTCAAAAATCCCAGTGTGGAAGCTGTTCACATCTTCAGGAAGAAATAGTCCTTGTTCAGTATCGCAAAGATCCAGAAATCTCTTTATCATGCTCACCAGGGGACTAGATGTAACTGAAAAGCAGGGAATATTTGGGTTACTTAAATTGTGATTAAGTGACATATTTAATCATTAAGGTAGGCATAAGCACAAGCAGCAGTAATTCTAGGGTTAATAAAAATCTGGCTCTCCAAAGCTATCATGTCTCTAGAGGCTGGGATGTAAAGACAGGAGAAAAATCATATGTAGGATTTCTGAAAGATGCCTCTTTTAGACGCTGCTGCTCTGGTCTGTTTTCCAAAATTGTCCTCCCCTTACCACAGCTTTCCCTTGCAACCAGCTCCCAATAGTGATGTGGTATCAGTAGAGATACTTCCCATGGCAGGAAAGGTATGGTAGGAACAACCCTCATTCATGCCTGCTCTGAAAGATGGGCCCAGTTCAGCTCTCATCCATAGGGATTGGTCGTATCAAAGAGAAGGACCTCAGTGGAATGAAAAATAAAATCAGCAGCAATGTACCTAGCAAAATACTGTTTTCACATTCTCTTACTCTATCTAAGGAGCTCAGTGCCAGTAAATCTTTATTATCCTAACAATGAGTAAAGCTACCTGCAGGAAAACTATTGCCTCTCCCACTTTGACTCCCTCTAGTCACTTACGCAAGTGTTTCTCATCTTTATACACCATATTGACTTCGGAGGGTGGCACTTGCGTAGCATGCCGTGGCAGAATAATCACCCCTTGAGCATAAGCATCAATGGACCAAGTTACTAAACACATCTCCCAGCTGCAGGTCATTCAACAGGAAGATGTTGAAATCAGTGGGGCTGCATTAACAATGAATTGCATTATAAGCCAAATAAGACTCTAAATGAAGTTAAAATTTACCTCCTAGAGAAACCTCTGCAGAGGTCAAAGATGAGACACTTCTGGAGAATGCCCAGAGGCAAGGGTTGTTTTAAGACATTCATCCTCCTGTGTTGGACTTCCAACTCCCAAACAAATACCCTGGGCCTTTTCTTTAGAGGGGGACCAGTGGCCAAAGGTCTATTAGCAGCAGCCGCAGCCGCAGCAAGCATCTAAATGTTTCCTTCATTGGACAGTTGGTGAAGCGCCAGATCTACCTATAGTGCTTAATAACGAGTGGCAGCTCTACTTGTTTGGCTTTTGGTAATAGAAATTTTAAAAGATAGGCCTTCTGGGTTTTCCTATTTGCCAGCTCACAACATAATCTTGTGACAATTACCTCGTACTGCTTTTGGAATTATCTTGTTTGCGTTTAATTCCAACCCATCTAAACAATGTCAGCTCAGATAATGCTGCCCGCGTTGCACTAAGTGTCTCATTGGGAGGCTTGGAAGAGGCCCAGTTTCTTGCACATTGCTAAAGAAACAGGTTTCTTGCTGCATCCCAGCGTGGAGGGGGCTCTGGCCATGGTGCATGGCGACACCTCGCCAGCTGAGCTGCAAGGACAGGGGGCAGAGATGCTGGTCTCTGCACATGCTCTGGGGGAGGGCTGCGGGCTCCGGGACTTCACAGCCGTCGGACCACAGTCCATGCCAAGCGAGAGAGTCTCCAATCACTCTCCCATCTACTGCACATGAAAAAGACAGCAAAGAGATGGACAGCATGCGCTGCAAGCACTAGAAGAGGGTGGGGAGTAAGCCAGTGGTCTCCTTTGCTGAGAGGTAGCATCAATTCAGATTTATGACTGGGTTCATAGGCACAACCGCTCAAATGCAGCCAAGACTGCAAATGCTCAGCCACTATCACCTCCTTTGTTGTTCTCCACCAAGCTAAAATCAACCCCTGTGCTGAGGGGTGTGGACCATATGTCCACCATATATTGCCATGAAGGTACAGAGGCCACGTCCTCACTCACCACCCTGAAATGGAGCGTCACCTGTGATAATTTGTGTAAATAATATTTGGAGGGTGTGAGAGGAATGGGTCCCATTGCACTCACAGGCAAATAGGGATATCCCTTCATGAACAAGAACATGCTCTATTCATGTTGTGCTATTCATCACTTGCTGCATTAATTATTTGGCTTTTCAAGATTTTCTGTCACCAGAGCAGACAGCCAGAACAAACTGTTACTGAGGAAACCAATCACCGCAAATGAGGAAAGTGAACAGATCACCAAAACCTTGCAGGTCAGGAAGGAGTCTAAATATCTGTTGAATGCTCCTATATAATGAATCACAGATCACTATTATCTCACCATGGAGAAAAATACCATATTTATCAGCAAATGCAGTTATTTGGCCATTCTGACAAATGTGTGACGCATGCCCTTAATGAAATTCATCCTTCTTACACCCTGTTTCCCCTGTACTGCAGAAAGAGTACCATTTCCCTGCTTTGCTGGACAGATTTGGGTTCGCATTCATATGTAAGCAGGGTTTCTGATCTGACAAATCTCGCTCAATCACTGAGGATAACTCCACATTTCCAGACTGAATCAGTAAAGTTCTCATTGCTGACGATACTGTATGCTACAGTATATGTCTTACTCGAGAAATCAGATGTCACCCACCTGCCATTAGGCACAATGCACACCTTTTTATAGCCAGCACAGCTGCCTGGAAGGCAGAACAAGAGATGAATAACCATTTCCTAGCCCATTTTATTCAGCTGTGAGTCTTCTACATTGCTGAACTGCTTCAGATATTAAGCTAGAATAACTAAGATTGGATCATATATATGAGATGGCATCAAGCGGAAATACTAAGTAGTAACATACGTGAATAAAAAGTGTTTACAATAAGTATGAGTCAAATAAATTAATATTTTGCCTTCAATAGGATTCTTTATGTTTGGTAACTATTGCTTGTGCTGATGATATAACACATGCTGACACCAAATATCAATTCTAGGTAAATCCAATTAAGCCCAGAAGCAAAACAGCTGGATTAGCAGTTCACTGCATAAATTATTTTTCTTCCATTTACTTTGTCTTTTTGCAAATGAGCCTTTTAACATAAAAAAATTTAGTTCTGAAGTTCCCTTTTGCTTATTAATCCCAGAAGCCTAAAATGAAGAAGAAAAAAAAAATATTTTCTTCCTTTGTTGTTTGTGAGCATATGCTGTTCAGCTCCCTTGTGTAGTCTCCCCAGATCGTAGCTTTCCTTCTTCTTTGAATAAGTCGCTCACACTGCACTTATTATGGCATCAGACCAAGGAACTTGGGGGCTTTTAAATTTCCAGATGATGTATTAATGCATAATTCTTTTACAATTTATCTTTATCTTTATTTCCTGATACTAAACAAAATTAATATAAAATTGGTAAGGCTGGAGTTCAACATACTCACCACTGCTTTAATTCAGTTAGAACAACATAGACTATACAGGAGTTGGTTTATTTTATCTCCTTTTCTTTGTTTTCTTGTTGTTTTCCTTCATTATATGGCTGCCAGCATAAAGGGCAATGTAGCGATTGGGAATCAATACATGTTACTCCTGTAGATACGCAAATAATCACAAATTGGAATCATTGATTGATTTTCAGCATTCTGATAGTGACACACTGGGTGGAAGGGACTCTGATCTCAATTGTGCTAGGGGAAATCTAGAGCAGTGATTCACAGCTGGAATTATAATAAAGGACTGCCTCAGAAATGCATCATTTCAGTCATTGAAACATGTTACGTATCATTGGTGAAAATGACTTTTCCCTTCTGCTCATGATCAGGATTGACAACAGCAAATGTGCAAGCAGCAGAGCTGTGCTTAAGCCTCCAAGCTTCAATGCCACCAGCCCCAAAGGTGGGAGAAGGTGGTGACAAATACTCAAGGTGCCTGAACAGCAGGGCTCAATCATGTCTTACCCCAAAGCCCATATCAAACACGCTGATATTGGCATTACCCCCCACATACATTCCTCCTTCCAGTCACCTGAAAATATATTGGTTTGAGATTCCCTTCCCCCTACATCCATATTTTCCCAAAGACCTTTCACATCATCCATGCATGGGAGACTAATGTCCAGCTTTCCCAGGAAACAGGTCAGACAGGGGTATCTGCAAGCACCATCCAACCCAGAGGGTCACAGTCCAGACAAAAGGTACCCACATACCAGCTGTCAGACCAGCAGCTGGTTCACAGTCCAGACATCTATATATATCTGCATGTATTTATATATAAAATGCTGAATATAAGAAAGCTAAATTACTCCAACTGGTGTGAGATGATTTTTTAAAATTTTATTTCTCACATTTGTCTTCATACACATTAAGAACCTTTAAAGAAAAAATATCAGTCTTTTTTCCTTAACTGGAGCTGAAGACGATGAAATATTTTGGCTTCGTTACAAATGCAGAAGAATTCGAGGTTAAAAAATGAGGACTACAGCTGTACAGGCTGAAAGGAGACAGACTACTGTAACAGTATGTTTCTCTTATTTTCCAATAGCAGGAAAACAATTCTCCTTCTTATTTTTGCTTATGTAAAATACTTTCCATATAAAGACTGATACCTCTTCCACTGGCATAACCAGTAGTTTTGTTGCGGACTTTCTTGGGGGTAGTAACAGATCATGTTTTATAAAAAGGTATTTTCTTACGCAGATGTAATTATGGAGAAGTAGCACTAACGCTTACCAGCTGATCTTCAAAAAAAAATCCTTTTTCCTGACAGAGTGAAGAAATGGAGCACAGAAAGTGGCTATGGTGACGAACAAAAAGTGTTTGGCTTGAAATGGCGTGTGAGTCTAAACTATTTTGAAAATCAAAGGCAAATGAAGAGCCATGAATTCTGACAGGAAAACTTCTGTGGCTGATGTGCTTCACCAGTGCTCTTGAATTTCCTACCCAGTTCTTTGCCTGTTTGCAAATCCTTTTCATTTAAAAAATACATGGAAAAAAATGCTTACTAGTTATCAAATCAGCAAAAGGCTTGAAAAAATGCCATTATTTGAAAAAATGGAAATAGGTGAGAGGAGAAGGAAAAAGGACTATGAACTGAAGTAGTAATTTTTTTTTCTCCTAGGTAAGCAGCATTGGCATTTATGTGGACAAAAAAGGTGATTTTTGGTGATGTGCACATTTATATCTGATTCATTAATTTACGTACAAGAATGAATTTCACCTATTGTCACTGCCTGTGTTTGCAGAAAATTATGAAATTTCACTGTGTATCAATTATAAGTAGCCACAAAAATAGCAGCTGCCAGTCACAACTAAATTAAACTTACTTTGCAGGGAGAGAAATCCTACGTTTTGTTTATAAGCCATATAATACAGGTTCAAGTTGTGCCAGGGGAGGTTTAGGCTGGACATTAGGAAAAAATTTTTCACTGAAAGAGTTATCAAACATTGGAAGAGGCTGCCCATGAAGGTGGTTGAGTCGCCATCCCTAGATGAGTTTAAAAGTTGTGTAGATGTGGTGCTTAGAGATATGGTTTAGTGGCAGACCTGGTAGAGTAGGGTCAATGGTTGGACTAGATGACCCTAAAGGTCTTTTCCAACCTAAACGATTCTATAATTCTATGATAATATTCTTGAGGAGGCAAAGTCTGGCACAGCTGCCACTGCCTTGCGAGAGCCAAGGGGCTCAGCCATGGCAGGGTGGGTGGCAGCTGTGTCCAAGACCCACTCTGCTGCCGTCAGCGCGTCATTGGTTCTGTGGTAGGCAGCAAATGCAGACAGGTCCATCTTTTGACACAGGATTAGATGAGTAAAATTACGCTTGGAGATACATCAAATTATTACTATAATTCACTCTCCAAAACTTGTAATTTGTTTATGAAGAATGACCTGTTATTCATTGAGAGAATTGGACTGGAAGGTTGGGCAAATGGCAATGTATGGGGAAAAGGGTAGAGGTATAGAGAGGTATCTGGAAGCAGTGTGGTACATGGAGGAGATACACTCAAACTTTTCATCTTGAACCTTGAATCAAATAATTAATTTTGTATTATCCGTATGAACTTTTATATCTTCACAACACTCATTAAATAACTAGCTCAATCTGGCTAAAAGACCGTCAGTAATCATTTGAAGTTTTTCTTTTTAAAAGATGTTCTTAACAAGTTTCCAGTATTTATTTTTTTCACATTTTTACCTTTGGATATTGAAAACATTCAGCTTTTAGCATTGAAGTTCCTGATTCGTAGATTAAGTCAGATTCTGTGATGGCATGTGGACTAAACGCAGCCCTGCTGGGTATGTTCTGGCAGCTCTGCACAATTACCTGGTGGACCTCTGTCCCGAACTGGGCATTGATGCAGAGAGAACATCTGAACATCTATACTTAAACTGTCATTATTCTATACTATTGATTGATTACTATACTAAGTGACCTGAAATAGCCTCTCATCACATAATATCACTAATTTTATTACCACCTATTCAACTTTGCTGTCTAGCCTCAAAGGAAATGAAATAAGTTTTGTCAGTCAATATCCCCCAACTTTTTCTAATAATAACAACATTACTTTACTTCTAGAAAGCTGTGCTCAAGAAAAAGGAGCTGAAAATGTTTCATTTTCCATGAAAAAGCACCCAACTATTTGTTCATGAGGTCTCAAAGCATAACTAAAAGCAATGGGTTAGATATTTCTCTAGTATCTCTGTACTTATGATATGGGTATTGGAAGAAAATTGTAAAGCTAGCAAGCACTCCCCAGTATCTTTCACAAAATACCAGAAAATTTTAAAGTCTCTTCACTTCAGACACAAATGTGCAAGAAGCTATTTGGGGGAATGTGGTACTGTGCAATGCCATATGACACTGATAACAATAATACTACTAAACTGTGCGTCTTATAAGAAGTGTGATGTGGCAACTGAAAAACAGATATAGAAAGACAATGCCATTTGTTCTTGCAATGGTTGTGAAAAACTGCAGTTTGAGATGCATTTATCAATGTTGAATGTTCTTCTGTTCTTCTATACTCGGTTCCAATACAGTCAATCTGCATATAAGTTCCCCAGGGGTCAGTACTGGGTCCAGTCTTTTTCAATATATTCAATATATCCCCCCTGGATGAGGGGACAGAGTGTACCCTCAGCAGGTTTGCTGATGATACAAAACCGGGAGAAGTGGCTGACACATCAGAAGGCTGTGCCACCATACAGCAAGACCTGGACAGGCTGGAGAGTTGGGCGGAGAGAAACCTAATGAGGTTCAACAAGGGCAAGTGTAGGGTCCTGCACCTAGGGAGGAATAACCCCATGCACCAGTACAGGTTAGGGGCTGACCTGCTGGAAAGCAGCTCTGCAGAGAGAGACCTGGGAGTCCTGGGGAACAATGAGTTAACCATGAGACAGCAATGTGCCCTTGAGGCCAAGAAGGCCAATGTTATCCTGGGGTGCATTAAAATGAGCATGGCAAGCAGGTCACGGGAGGTTATCCTCCCCCTCTACTCTGCCCTGGTGAGAGCACATCTGGAGTACTGTGTCTGGTTCTGGGCCCCCCAGTTCAAGGACAGAAACTACTAGAGAGAGTCCAGCGGAGGGCTACAAAGTTGATCAAGGGAACAGAGCACCTCTCTTACGAGGAAAGGCTGAGAGACCTGGGTCTGTTTAGCCTGGAGAAGAGAAGACTGAGAGGGCATCTTATCTATGCTTATAAATATCTAAAGGACAGGTGTCAAGAGGATGGGGCAAGACTCTTTTCAGTGCCGCCTGGCGACAGGACAAGGGTCAATGGGCACAAGGTGGAACACAGGAGATTCCATCTCAACATGAGGAAAAACTTATTTACTTTGAGGGTAACAGAGCACTGGAACAGGCTGCCCAGAGAGGTTGTGGAGCCTCCTTCTCTGGAGATATTCAAAACCCGCCTGGATGCATTCCTTTCCAACCTGCTCTAGGTGAACCTGCTTTGGCAGGGGGGTTGAACTAGATGATCTAGGAAGGTCCCTTCCAACCCTTACCATTCTGTGATTCTGTGGTTCTGTGATATGTCTATAATGGAGCAAACACTTGGGCCAAGGTATGAAGCCCAAGTATGGTGCCCTGCAAGCTTAGCACCAGTGTACTGAACAAGAAGGCTCTCAAAGATGCAGATACAGACATATACTTTTTCCCCACCATCCCTTCCAAACACTCAAAAATATTTACACTGCAAATTAGCCAGCGCTGTGGGTGCATTTCACCTACAAGAAGTATGATTTTTCTTCAATGCAGGCTCCAGCATAGCACTTCTCAGCTTTTACAGTCTTCAAAAGAGACGGTCTCCTTGAAGAATGAGGGATTTATTTCATAGCTGTCATTTAGCCCATCATGAAGTATATATCCCTATGGTTTCCTGTCTTAATTTCTTAAGAATACTCCCACTTGAGGCTGCATTAATCACTCATTTTTATATTTCAATAAATCTTAAATGGATAACAGCTGGTGAGCTTTGATTTATTTTAAAACATCCTCTTGACTACTTTCTGAAAGTGTGAGTACTTGATGCTTTTACAATTTGAGTTGGCAACTATTACTTCAGAGATCATTAAAGGACAGATTTTTTTTGTCTCGAGGTTCACTACTGGAAGTAGAATGTCCACACAGGAGCTTTTTTGGATTTGCAAGCAAACTTAGATAGGGCTATTTGCCAGCTGTACCAACCAGAACAGGTAACAACCAGAAGACGATTGGTAATGAACAATGCTACCAACATTCAATCCCCTTATTCCTCCTTACCGGTGTCTGGAACAATTCTCAACTACCTCACCACCAAACCTTACTTGATCATGTCTGTAGCCACTTCTGCACTTTTGTACACCACGCCTGAATGGAGGAGTGTTAAGAAGAACAGTAATAACACTTTCAGTTTTTAATATTCAGAACTACTTTGTCCATCCACAGCACTGTTTTTTGTTCCAACAAAGAAGTCTAGATTCCTCTCTAGCTGAAATCTGCTTTTTTCTCACTCTTCAGTTTCAGTGATTACTCCTAGAAACATGTAATCAGTTCAGATTAACTGTTCAGATCTCAGCAATAGCTACTTAGCAACAGCTACCACCATGACATTAACCATGGGTTCCCTTCTACACCATGACTCATCGTTCAGTATGCAAAGCTGTTATTCAAACCTCCCCCTCTGCCGTATATATACAAAAATATATATTCATGCTTTTATATGTCAAAGTTTTTCAGCATTATAAGTCTATTATGTTACACCTAATACATAAGAATGGAGGTATAGTATGTTCTAACTGTTCAGTTTAGAAACTAAATCTTACTGCAAGCTTCATTTGTATTAATTACTCATGAAAAATATTTTCACTGGGAATGGTAAGTAATTATAATGCTACCTGTTGTTAATAAGAAGTTTGAATGTCCATTTATCACACACATCAAGAAACAGCCAGCAGATATTCTAACTCATAATTCTGAAAATATATTACAGTGGACTTTTTAGTTACAATATGTAAACAAACTATATGTATTTGAATGTTAGATACAATGATAAGTAGCACTTTTCTCTATGTAAATAAAATTGGCAGTGCAAGATTAAATTGAATTTTCTCCAACTCTCACTTGGTTAAATTGCACTACTTGCACATACCCTCACTACATTTCAGCAAAGATTTAAAAGACATGAGATACTAATGAAAATGCAGCTTGCCAGGTTCTCATGTCATCAATGCTACAACAATTGTAGTGGAATATCATGAAGTATTTTTAATAGTAATTTAAACAAAACCACTTGAGACCTTTTCTGAAAGTTGGTAACCTACATAACCCACACTCTAAATCATTTACAAGGTCCCATCATTGTGCGACTGAGCATTAAAATATAATAATAATAATAATAATAATAATAATAATAATAACAACAACAACAACAACAACAATAACAACAACAACAACAACAACAATAAAAAGTTATGTGATGGTCCCATGTCCCTGGCTCTTCGAGCTTGCTTTATGCATTAATACAATCTTGAGGTCCTACACCAACTGGGTTTTCAAAGTCAAGTTACACAGCTGACGTCAGTAAAGACCAGAATTTTACCTATTGCATTGAGTAGATATTTGGAGGCAAAGCACAGCTCTAATTACTGAGGTCATCAGAATTTCACTCCTTGTTAAAGTTTGAAAAAATGAAAAGGATCTGAAGCCTACATCATGCAGTTCCACAGCTAGCCTGTGAAAAATGTATTGCAAACTAAAGTCGGAGGATATGATTAACAGAAAACAGAAAATGTCTTAGTGCTTTTAGGAAAAGAGGAAAATAAAAGAAAGAACTATTTAGAAAGATTCAACACAGTAGGTAGGGTTTTCTGAGTTGGGGTTTGGTTTTTTTTTCAGTAGAAAAAGAAAGAATCCAAACAAGAGTGGCTAAGTTTTCACTGATTTATTAATAACTTTTCTTTACATTTTATTTACCTAGAATTATATTATTTTTATGTCCCAGTGCCAAGAAATCTGGTTAGTAAAGTGCCCGATTCTTTTATTTGATTTTATTTGATTTCATTAGGGACCATCAGACTAGCTGCTTAAGTGCCCGACTACTGTTTGCAGTTAAACATTCATTAGGGAATCCCCAGTGGGTTCATTCATTTCACTGAGGTCCAATTACAGTGCCACAAAAGCAGTTTTTGCAGCAATTAGCTGATTTTTCCTGTTTATGTTCTGTCTCTTTAGGAAGAGGACTATTTTGTGGAGGTCAGATTTTTAATTAGGCGCAATTTAGGGCCAATAAGAAAACTGATAATTTACTAAATGGCTGTGGTGGACTTAACTGCTCAGAGCAGAGGTAAATAACACAACAGGGACACCAGGAATAAGCTCTCCTGGTGTGCATAGCTTAGAGCCCTATAGTGTAAGGAATAGATTACATGTTAAATGGCTGTCAGGGCTCTCATTGCGTTGCCTGTATCGCCAATTGACCTAACCTCAAGAACCACCATGTTATTAGCAATGGGTACAGGGAAGCCAGTCTGGAACAGGACCTGCAGAGTACTGTTGGCTTCAGGTAGCTGCAAAAAGGTCTTGGAGTGAAAGAAAACACCAAAAATCAGGCTCTACTTCTCAAAGATTTTGCAGCACCTTTCTCAACTACTGTGTCCCATGAAGCCAATGATACTAAAGTGTGTGTGAGAAGTCCTCACAGTCACCCTGAGTATGTTTTTACCATAATGGATTCCCACGTGTTAGCTTGTATTTCTGTGAAGGTCTATGCTTTCTGCCCTTAAACAAGGCATTATATTTTCTAAGGAATGTGTGCAAGTTGCCTTACACCTTGGGAAATTAAGAACTGTGATAGTTGGTGAAAAGTACACATTTAGAGAAAGTAGGATCTTAATCTTGTGATCTCTTCTGAGATTTCAAGCAGACTTGCCACCTCAAAATTTTCTCATCTAAAAACCGTGATATTTGAGTTTCAGACATTGTATCACATCAAAATTTCTGAAGAGACTCACAGCTGCCTGAAATGTTGCTCTCCTACAGGAAATAGGTAAGGAAAGGCCAGAAGGTCGCTGCATTTTTTCTTCAACCTTTGACCCAGCACTCAATGGCAAAGTCATAGCCAGACATGTAAAAAAGCAATACCAGCAGGAAGCATAAGGTACGAACATTGAAATTTCATTGCCAGTTACAATTTCTGGCAGCATTTCTAAAAACACAACAAAGACTAGGGCAGAAATTTCTGTACCTTCTAGTGGGAAGAAAAATGTTCAATTAAGCTGTAAATGTGAAAAGAAAATATATGATGGACTTGTGTCTGAGTGCATGCAAAAATGTAACAACAGACTATTTTTGGAAAACCTGGTATCTTGATTAAAACACAATCTACATCATGGTTCTTGTCCTTCCCATGAAAACACTTTATCATATAGTCCACAACCAGGGCTACAGTTGTTAAGTTAAAAAAAAATAAAGTCAACTCTGGAGAAAACATAAGGTTTCAGAAATCTTGAATGAAAATATGTTATTAGGGAGTTATTCCCTTTCTAATTATTTAGATAGCCAAAAAAGCATCACCTTTTTGTGAATTCATCAGTTTTCCTTGCAACATAGAAACAGGATTGAAAGATGCTGGCTAAAAAAAGTGATTTAGCAGTCCTATTTTGAGAACCTGAAACCAAATTTCAGATCAGTGGTGAACCAAAGAATATCTCTTTAAGACAGTCTGAACGGAATCTATGCTACAGGTGTGTAGATGGTGACTCTATGGTCTAAATTACCTAATACAGTGCAAGTTCTGTTCAAACTTGCATTCTACTTTTGGTGAGGGCTCTTAAACCAATAAAGTAGCAGAATAACAGGAATGCCATTCTGATTCTTTGGTATTATTCTTTTCATCTAGTCAAGCATGCAGAGGATTGAGGAAGGCCTTTCTTTTCTAATAAGTTTTTAAATGTTTTCCACATTTTAGAGAAAGGTTTGGGGGTTTCCAAGCAAACGAACAAGTTTTTCAATGTTATTGCAAGACTACAATACAGCAGGCAACACACATTGCAACATTAACTCCTAATTACTTTGGAAACCAAATTTCATTTGGAGTCCAGCTTGACTTACAAAGAACTCAGGATGGTAATTAATAACAATCAGCCACTGAAGTAACTTTGTATAAATAATGTGCTGAACTATGTCCCAACAGGGCTAATACAAACACATGCACTTCAGCATGAACTCAGCCAAATGAAAAAAAAAATAATAAAATCTTGCGAGTGACTGAATTTCCTACTTTTTCTGCTTAGCTATTCCCTTGCTGTATTACCCATCTTATCTGAAAGTCCAGGTTTGCTGTCATTAACATAATTAGAAATGCAGTTTCCTTAATATAAACAATGAGCTGATGGCAGCTAGGTGATAGGTGTCATCCACAGCAAGTACTTCTGGTGGAAAGACAGATACAATTAAGTGACAAGGAAGTATTACTATTACGGTGAGAATAACTTCCAAATACATGAGATAAAGAGACATTTTCGCATGTCAGAGAGGCATTTCAGTTCATGCTATCAAATATTCTGTTGTTTCACCAGTTCACATCCCTCTGCATAGGAAGAATATCAGAGCAGCAGGAGCTAGGAATAGAAACGAGCTGTTAGACCATAGGATCATAGCTCAGTTCAGGTCAGAGGGGACTGAATCCAACCTCCTACTCAAAGCAGGGTCAGCCTCATTTACTTCATTCTCTTGTGACAGCATATAAATAAACTAACTCAGCTAAAATAACATATAGATATAATGTATACTAATTATGGTTATTAAAAAGTTATAAAAGTTAATCCTGGCTTCTTAAGGAAATTAAGCTAATGGGATCTCACTGACTGTTTATTCTCAGGTGTTGGCCCATTTCATCCATATTCAGCAGAAGGCTTAAAGGTGTGAAGGCTTAAGGTGATCCAAACAGAGGAAAGGTGGTGTCATGAACAGCCCAGCTGCAGGAAAAGCTTTGGACAAAAATTATACCTTAGTAGAGCCAGCATAAACCAAATATCAAATACGAAGGCCCTGAAAACCAGGGCTCATATATACTACTCACACTGGTTTTTTGCTTCCTTTTAAATCTCCATCTCTTTCTTAGACACAGATGGAAAACAGAAGGGCAGGCACAGAGAGGGCAAGCAGTCAACATTTTCAGTTTAGCTAGAAACTCCAAAGCACGGGAAATCCCATGAGAAAGGGATTTTCTGGTATTTGCAGCTTAGGTAGACAACTTGAGGTGGACTCAACAAGGCCATCTATTTAAGGACCTTCTTGGGCCTCCAGAGTTTCTTTCCTTCTGCATATCAACTACCAAGTGAGTCCAGTGCTTAGAGGACACTCAAGAGGCCAAAGAAGGCTGCTTAACCAAAAGATCCATTTCATCATCCAGCTCTTCTCCCAGTAAAAACAAAACAATACTCCCAAAGACTTCAACAGGACAGGGACCAGGTCCTGGAAAGCAACATTGAAATAATTACATGGCCAAGTGGTTCACCATTTTTTGCAGATATTTCTTCTGTGTTGCTGTACTGCTTTGGAGGACTCCAACATAACAGCAGGGTCGCAATCTGCGCTGCTATGTTCACCTGTTCAGCTTTTATCCTCAGAATTTTAAAACCCATTAGGTGCCAACACTGCATATAGCCCCTACAAAAATTTCTTCAGAAAAGTGTTTAGGTAAGTTTAAAATTATATTTGGCAGATTGTTAGACCAGAATGCTGGTTGAGGTAATCTGATATTTAAAAACTAAATGAAAATAGCCAACTGCTTTATTATTTTAACTGTACATCTCAAAACTGACTGCTAAATATCCACATACCGTAAGAGATGTACAAGGTGTACGTCTTTATTAGTAATGTGTCAGCAACCTTGTAGAGAAATACAAGAGGAGAACAAATCAGAATCATTGTTAGCACAGTAAGAGCCTTTGAATGTTCTCCTGACCAAGCAACAGCGGCAAGAACAATCTTAATTAATAATGAATAATATCATCACATAAAATAACCTGTTACATTGAGGTACATTGCAGGTCTGTTATTACTTGATTCTATGTGTGTATGAAGTGCAGTGATGATGGTTTTGGACAAAACATTCTCATATGTAAGAATTTAATGCTAGATGTGTATTGTTAGGCATCTAAGAAATTTATTGAGATGTAACAGTTCCTAATTATAGGATACCTGCAGAGCCAGAACATTTATCAGTTTTACTGAAAGTATTTTTGCCACTGTGTTTTGCATAGAGAAAGAAAGAAAAAAGAAAAGAATTACCTTTCTCTTGCCTTCCTACTGTCATTGCATGAGTGGTAGCTATTACATTCTTATTACTGCACATTAAAAAAAAAAAGATGGTCAAATATCCATGTATGCTCAAGTAGCCAATTTGCAAATATGATTCATTTGCCTGATTTAATTTTCTAAAATTGCCAACTGACCTTAGTCCTCATTCTGGGCTAACAATCAGTATTTTTTTAATGAACCTGTTTTCAATAAAGGAAGAATTAAGGGGAAAGAGCAGAGGGGAATTGAGAAAATTAACAGTTTAGCTGATCCACTAAATTTTGAAACAAAGAAAAGAAGTACAGTCCAAGGTATAATAACCTTTAGAAACACACAAGCCAGAGCAGTATTTTGCACCTGAACCATAAAACCACGTACTGAAAACTAACTTCAGTGCCAAGTTACATGCCATGGAACCATTCTGCATTTAATGAAATCGCATGGGATGTTAGTCCAGAAATCTGACCTTGGTTTTAATTTGAAACTGACAAAAATTTAGCTGCAAAAAAGCACATCTGCTATTTAATACTGTGGTATACTGTGCATTTATTTAATTATCATAATTATTATAATCATCACCTGGATTCTGTTTCATCCTGGTCTCTTTTTTTGCTGAAATTGTTTCATCTGTTGTTTGCAAACCTAAATGTGACAATGATTTCATATTCAACAATACAAGACAATTCAACATTCTTTGTCCAGAAAGTCTTCTTAGAAAAAAAGACAGGCCACGAAATTATCAAACAGCATCTAGACACCAGCAAGCCTCAAGAGGTTACACTGTGCTCCATATGAAGTCTTAAGTGCAACAGAGTTGATAGAGGAAATAAAATATTCAGGTGGCTTCAGAATAAAACCTTTATCTGAACATTGTTTTAATGTTCATTTTACACTTTAAGGAAATGAGAAGAGTTACCTGCTCAACAGTCAGCTTGCTCCCAGAGTAAATTTTTGTCGGCAGGAAGGATTGTGATCTTGCAAAACTTGTACTCTGTTATTTTAACATACAACAGAGCAGCAGTCACACAAACTGAATGTGTGAAAGAGTACCTACTGTGACACATGAAAGTAATCCACCGCATCTCTCCTGTAAAACTTTTCTCAAATAATTCCAACAGCAATAGAAGAGGGTGACAAGACAAGCATGTGTAATATGTCATATTGTCCAGGAATTGCTTGTTCACTGGTAGTCTAGCAGACACGCTCCCAAAGTCCTCCACACTCTTCTGAATACCTCCCCTTCCTCTTTTAAACAACTCTCCTTCTTCATTGCCAGTCCAAACCCTCTCTCCATTGACAAAACTGCAGGCAATAGTGGAGTCACCAGCTGGGGAGGTAGACTCCTCTGAAGTCAGGTGGGAGCCCTACCTGCCAGCTCCTGGCTTCCAGCTAAAGGACCTAGACATTACAGACATCAATACAATATTACTAGCTAGAAAATGGGCTACTCGGGACCACTGCCCTGGAGGCTGTAACACAATAGAGTGGACCCAGCTAGTGAGAACTATGGTACTTGTTATCGGTTTTGCCACTGAACCCAACAAGATTAGCTGTGCTTCCTTGCTTTTGAACAAAGAGCTGGTTTTCCTGCTCTAGGAAGAGAGGGCAGGAGCAGCCATACAAACGCACCGTGTTTACAATTAGATCATATCTTTATTGTGCTCCTTATAGTGAGAAGAATAATGCCCCCATTATAGAACCATCTTTCCTCTCCTGTCTCTCTCCTCCATCTGGTGGGCCAGTCTGAACCCTCATGCTGTTTCTGGGACAGTGGCCAATCTGACAGCACCAGCTCTGAAAAAAGTCCTAAGAAGTAGCTTGCCTAACAGTATCCCCTTTTCACCCAATTTCAGCTTTTTTAAGTCTAACAAAATGGCAAGAAAGGAGGGGCGTTGTCACTGGAGAATAAGACAGGTGTATCCAGCTCCTCAGTGGCAGTGGTTTTTTCCAGAAGGCAGCTGCTCCACCATATAGTAGACTGAAGTTCCTGTAGCAAACCCAGATCCCACTTGAAGTGAATGCTAGATTCAAAGCTCAGGTTTGCAACCTACTCTCCACCAGAATGCACTACGCACTAGTTTTGTTGCGGAGTAGCCCCAAAGTCTGCTAACGACTGTGGCACAGGTTGTTTCCTCAGCAACAGCTTCTGTTCCCTCAGGAAAGCCCTTAGCTATCTCCTGCCCAGTTTGGGATGTCTGTTCCTGGGGACATTCTGAAAACATATCCAGAACACCAGGATCAGTGACAGGCTGTTTTTTCACAGGGTTCTTTTCTATCTGGCTGTAATTGAGGATGATTCACTTTGTCCTTTGAGCTGGCCTTTCTCCTTTCCTCCCACTCTACCTCGCACAAGTAGAAACTGATACTCTTGTGAAGAGTTTACCTCCTGCAAAATATGGCTTGTTACCAATTACTGGAAGCACATTTGAGAGTTTCATTTCACAAGCCATTACACAAACTAACCCCGTAGACTTTGAACAGCCCTAGTGACAAGCCACGACTCCCCTCTGCATGCATGACATGTTAAATAAGACCAGTGCCTGCTAGAACTACAGGAAAGAAAGACACCAACCACTGAATATTCATTGTGGGCCATACAGTAGCCCATAGAAGTGGGCAAGGCCTCCCAGAGTGTAAGTCCATAGCAATTTCTACCAATTAAGACTGGACTAGAATATGTATGCTGGCAACTGCGCAAAGCTTGGATGAATGTTTTATTCTGCTGCCACAGTAAAAGTGCTTAGCAAAAGAAACAATTAAAGAGTAATGAGAGAGCTTTGGGAAATAGGCAATATGAATTGCTGTCAGTTCCCCACACTCTTCCTCCTTCTTTACCAAAGATGAGCACTTCTTATTGCCTGCATGCAAACTGCAGTCTGAAATCTAGTCATTTTGACAGGGAAAATAATGCTGAAAGAAACATGAGGAGACAATAATCTCATAATTTCAATATTGTGTATAATATTGGAATACTTCTATTCATGTTCCTCAGATTGTTTTATTTCATCTGAGTCACCTATGTGGCAAGTACTTCAAGTGACCTTGACTACCAATAAATATCCATGTAGAAAGTGACAACTGCTGGAAAGAGGAGAAATAAAGCACAAACAGAAGTGGAAAAAAGATATTAATGCCACTGCATGAAACTATGTACATCAAAAAAGCTTCCCAATGAGTAGACAGACATTGATCAGTAGCCTCGACACTGACTTGCATCAGTTGACAAGCAGTTCATCAAATGGCTTACATACACATAGAATGACAGAATCAGAGACCGGTTGAGGTTGGAAGGGAACTCTGGAGGTCATCTAGTCCAACCTACCTGCCCAAGCAGGGCCCCCAAGAGCTGGTTTCACAGGACCATGTCCAGATGGCTTTTGAGTACCTCCAAGCATGGAGACAGTACAGCCTCTCCAGGCAACCTGTGCCAGTGCTCAGTCACCCTCACAGCAAAAAGGGGATCATAGGATCAGTTGGAAAACATTCTTGAAACCAGGCAGAGTGAGGGCATGACTGTGTCATGAAATATATATGTATATGTGCATGCATGTGTATGTGTGCACGTGCATGTTTGTGTGCACGTGTGTGCACAGCCCTGTGTGTGGAGTTTCTGGCTGGAGCCCAGGGACGCAGTCTGGGGAAACAGTGAGTGCTTGCAGGTACTTTCTTCTGAAATGTTTGTTTTTCTTTCTCACTGGTTTCAAACATGCTCAGCATATCAGTGAAACAAGAGGTAAACATAGAGCCGTCTCAGATTACATCTGTTCCCCAGGCCATCTCCAAAGCAAACATTGGTCTCCCAATGAAAAATACAACTATTACCCATTATTGGACATATCCAGTCACTGCCTGACCACCGAGTTGCACAGTTAATGAATCTGCTCATTTCTAATAAAAATAAACCAGACAAAGGAAGTGGTCAGCTAAAGCTGAACTTGAAGAGAAGAAGAAAGGGGATTTAATAAAAAATACTCAAGGTTGACATTTCCTTTTTATTTGAAACATGCCTTTCTTGGGAATGACATGATCACATAGATACTATTAGTAAAGCCACACACTGGCGCCAGATTTTAAGATCTTTTACCCATATGACTTAATTTGGGAAGCAGTAAAAACCAGAAGGGAAATTCCTCTGGCCCTGTTATTTCACAGTTCAAGCTTCAAATTAAAGTATTTCAAAACAGAGCATAAAAGTATATCAGTCAAAATGAACCAAGCTACTTCTTATAACACTAACAGAAACAATATTTTTAAGATTGTATCTGTATTCCCCAGTCCCCTTCCTGTCTATTCAAGTTATTTAGAAATCAAGTCAGTTTATATAAAGCAGTGATCAAGAAAAGCTCCAGCACAAATAATCTGCAAACAACGAGTTTTTAAAGAGAAATTTTACAGGATACATCTTAGATTTTTTTCAGAGAATGTCAGCTCACATACAGAAGATTTCCTCTGGACTGAGACATTTGTTCTTAATACTGGATCAAATTTTCCACTGAATATAAATTCAGGTATTTTAAACTTCAGATAATGTAGTTAAGAGACACTTTAAATCTTCACAAACTTATTTCCAAGTGAAAGTGTAAATCAAGGTCTTTGCTTCTGAATTTCTTGCTAGAATTCCCTAAAACTCTCAGTCACATTGACCTTTCTTTTCTTGTGAATTTTGGTTATGCAAACTTATTTTTTAGCAAAAAACTTCCAACAAGAAAAATCAATTTCCTGAAAGAGACTTCCCTGTCTTGCAAGTGGCATTGAGAAACTACAGAGGCATTATGCTTTCATTGCATTTTTCTGCAAAGGAAAACCCCACATACTTTCAGTTTAAATATTATTTTTGATTGACTTAAGGAAAACAGGATGGGACCAGTACAAAAGAAAAATAGAGCTTCTAATTTCACTATTCTTTCTGAAGCTTTTGATTTGTGTTCTTCAGCAATGACCTTAATGTCCCATTAGTGAATTTACCAAATGCAGTCAAAATCATGAACCGAGTTTCCAAGTCACAGAAATTGACATGTTCTGTGTTGAGGGTCTAGCTTCATATTGTAAAAATCCACTAAGAACTTTGAAAAGAAACCAATACAGTGGGTTTTCTCCAAGTTCTAGAAGGAATTCAGGATTATAAAATTTCACACTTTAAGGCTTTAATACAAAAAGAAAAGTTTCAGCTGAAGCAAAACCTCTCAGACACAAGGCAGTGGTTATTGGCTATGTTATCCGTTGTCAGTGTGACAATCCTTTCTTACTTAGCCAACCTAACTGCTAGCTTGGTGAGCAGACAATACCAAGCCCACTACCAGAATCCTGGCAATCAAAAGTATTTTTCACTGCTTAAAGAGAGCTGCTCTCACAGCTCAAAAAATGTTCTGTGTCAGCTCATTACAATACTGGTAATACAAAAAAAGGATGTGATTTGGAGATGTCTGACCCTTATGAATGTCTTTTCTTCTGTCATTGATTGGTCTGGTCAGCCCTAAAGAATTAAATCAAGCCGGAGTTACCAGCATGGCCTTGAGTGTCCATTAATTTCTCAATGTGTGAATGAACACTCCCTTTACAACTTCCTTATTTGGGCAACATGAAATCCTAAGGCCTTTTATTCCATGTCATTACACGTGAGCAAGGTGTGACTGGACTAAAAGTTTTTTCCAGAGGAAATTAAGATTCTTAGGTTTTCTTCTCCATTGTTCTCTTCTGATGTGCGTATCCAGAGATGCACAGATAAGACAATAAACTTCTTGTTTTATTCCCAAACAAGACACGTAATTTCTTGGCTTATTCCAAAAACAGTCTGGGAGTTTGTGGGTACTCCAATCCTTGCTTCACTTCTGTCTCAGCTCTGGATGCCAGAGGTAGAACTTAATCAAATTTAGAGAAGCTGTGGGGGAAGAGAAATACCCCTCTCTGTATGGGTGCAAATCCAGTTATATATTGTAAGGAAAAGACAAGACACAAAGGCACTGTACTCACAGAGAAGAGTCCACACAGCCAGACTGAAATACAAAACTAGTTTTGTCTCCAGCAGGCGTGTGATTCTACTCTTGAAAGTAAGGTACTCAGAGTCTACCAAGCAACCTGCTGCATACATTAGAGAAAAATTACTTTAGAGAAATGAGTATTTTTACATAAAGGCACATGAAGGAGAAGCAGCAATAAGCCCTGTAAGTAACTAAGGAATAATGAGTAAGACAGGAATAAGCCCTGTCAGGAGTAAGATAGGACATGACGAGCAGAAGGTGGATTTTTACTCCTAACTCTGGCGCTCATGTGCTGCATGACATTCATGAAGTCACTTTGCGGTCAGATTCATAAACATGTGCATGATGAACATTTGGGATTTTGGGCCATGAGCAGAATCATCATTGTTCTGAACAACGAAGCCAAATGTGACAAAGAAACATGGTTTAGGGCTTCTTACTTAGGCCAAGCCCCACCTTGGTGGAGCACACCATCCTGTTGCAGAAACAGAGGCTGCTTTCCCTGGGCACGGAGGGATGGAGGTGCCCAGGGACAGACACACCCCAGGCAGTATGCTGAGAGCTGCTCACATGCCCTATAGAAGCTGCAGGACAAGCTGGTGAACTTCAGTGTCAGAGGGCGACTGCCGTATCGCACAACAAGATCTGGTTTCAAGGAGCTGCTGGGTATTTATACAAACCAGTGTGCCTAAATTGAAACAAAGATGGCCAGAGGTCTCTATCCCTGCTTCTACCCTGCCCTTCATGTACCTTCAAAATCCATGATGTGTTATATTTATTGTACCTTGTTCTGTGGATCTTGGCATGTTTTCTAGGGGCTGTGCAGGAAGGTTTTTGTCTTCATAAAAGGCAAGCCATAAATGACAAAGTAAGGTAATGTTATTGCTTACCTCTTACCATTTCATGCAGCAAGTCTCTTTCTTCCTATATCTGAGTCCTTCCACTAGAAGTACAAAAGTGGAAAGGAAAGCAAAACCTGCTGGTGTTTACAACAATAAAACAGAATTATTTTGTTCTGGGGCAGACATTACGTGGCATAGAGTAATTTAGTGCATGCTCGGTACCTGGATACAAGCACTCTGTTATACCTAGCTGCTGAGTCATCAGATTCTCTGCCCCACTAAAGGATCTGATCGTGGTACCAACAGTTTCTCAGACAGAAAGAGCAGGGCCAATGTCTGGGAAACACATTTTATTTCTTCACCTCCCTTCAAAATATCTTCTGTGTTACCATATTTGTGTAAAGGTAACATATGTTCTTCCTCTTCTCCCTCTCTTTGTAGACTTTCTATCAATTCCATTTCATCTTCTCATAAGCACCAACTTTAATAATATGAGCCAGGCATAGACTGTCCTGGCTTCTTTGATTTCAGTGGAAGCACCACAAGGAGGTTGAGCCCAAGACTGTGTTTATATAGTCAGCAGCAGCGAAGTTTATTGTAGTTCCATATCACTCTAATCTAACTCCCTCTTTGTCTTGTTATCTACTTCAGCAAATTAACATATAAAACACATAAATGATTGCAAAAATTAACTGTACATTTCTACTTTAACTGAACAATTTACATGGCATTACAGGGGGGAAAAATTAGTTTTTCAAGTTATAAACAAGCATTATTTTGCAATCTTTGGCCTGTAACTGAAAGATAATAGTTTTCATTTGCATTCAAATAAAGTAAATCTCTCCATGTAAAAGACTTTTTATAGTTCCCATAAACCAGAAACAGATTAAAGTGTAGACAGTGTAAGGAGGACAGGAGGATAAATCAACCAGACAAACAAGATGATCAAAAAAAAAGGAATAACAATCCTTTCTAAATGTTCACTCAGTTAGCTTCACAAATCCTATGCACTAGACAAAAGTGTCTATGATCTCTCCAGGTTTCTGCCATTAAAATATTGGCTTTAGCTCAGAAGACAGACCCTTATTTAGGGATATCAAGCCTGCGAGCCCTGGAAATACTCTGACTTTCTCTTGTTAATTCCAAATCCTTTTATTGGGAGACACTGCCAGTCTACCAGGAACGGCTAACTACCATCAACTCCTTAGTCCAAGTTTTTTACAAATATGCCAGTGTTGTACCTTTACTGTGGCATATGCAACATGAAACAGAAGATTTTATCCTTTTGAAAGTACAATGTGCCCACGGTTTCCTCTGAAGTCAGTGAGGATTATCAGTGTCCTGAAGCTCTGAAGAGACCTGCTAGTTTTTCCCCCAGGGGGAACACTGAAACAAAGTATGCAACACTCTCAAAATTGTTTTTGCTTTTTAGTTTGTTGTATTTTAATGTAATGCATGTGAACAGCTCTGAGAACAGAGAGCAAGAACAGGACACCCATCTACATACAAGATAAATAAGCACAGTCTTATAGCATGTGGTCTACGGACCAGACCCCTGAGTTTTGCCCAGTTCTGTTCGCTGCTCAATGCCACCACTCCACCTGAAAGGTCGATCTGTTTTTCCCTCACAGCCTGGGATTTAAGGCATTCACATGGGAGATGTGCTTCTGCACCTCCCTTGGAAGCAGTGCGTTACAGAGCCTTTGCATCTGGATGAGTAGGTTAATTACACGGTTAATTTACAAAAGGTTCATTTCACCTGCTGGCTATGCTTTATGAGAGTTACCCCAGCTCAGACCTTCGAAAGAATCTCTTTTAGGCCCCTGCCCTCAGGAAAGGGTGCCAGTTGGTGGGTCCTGTAGAGGTGATACCGACAACTCAGCTCTGCGAAGCGATGGGAGTTAAAACCAATCCTTCATTGAGAATTTTGTCCTGGTTGGCTGCAGTTCTTCCTCCCTTTGCTTTTCTTCTGCCCTTTGGAGGAACCTCTCCTTTCCCAGGAACTATATAGAGACAATAGGTAGTTAACTCAGGAATTTGGACTCCACTTGGAGGAGCCGCTGCCCAAAATTTTAACACTGGACCTAGCACTAATTGGGCTTAGCATTGGGTTAAGTGCAAATAATCGATGTCTTTCAGGTTTCAGAATAAGAGAAGTGAAAGTCTTAAAGTGACAACTAATTTGAAAATGCTACTTAGCATTAAATTATGTTACAGTGCCACAAGCCTTGAAAATAGGGACCAGCTCCATGAAGCCCCATTCTATTTATCAGCATAAACATATATACCTAATTAGGAAATAACTTACAATAATGCAGTTATTGATTAAGCTTCATGTCTGTACGTTCAAAGGTATACGCTTTCTTGTCAGGACTGTAATTTCACTACATTGCGAGAAGAAGTGTGGAATTGATCTGCCCTGACAGAGCTAGGAACTCGGTAGGAACAGCACTTGTATGGCTGAGGTCTTCTACTAACATAAATATGCTCCAGTACCACCATTTTTGAGTGAAACCGTGTAAGGATATGGCTCAGTGTATTTTGTCTGGCTTCCTATCTTAGCTGAACAGTCTTGTTTTTTTAATATGTACACATGCTGAAAGAGAAGCCTAATCAAAAAGTTTTGAGAGATCCAAAGCACTTACTCCCCCAAAGGCATATACTCCTGTCTCTCATTGTAATCAAGGACTGAATTTGGCTTCAAACAGCGGTGTCATCACCTGTGACAACAAAGACAGAGGAAAGGTTGTGCCTTCTGTACTGCATATTTCAACACAATGAACAAAAAGGTAACAGTTGGGGTTTTTTCTAACAGAAGATCATGTTTTAGTTTGCATTAGAGAACTTTCTTGAAGCAAAAACTAGAAAGCCTGATGCATAGTTCTTAAAAACTGATTGCATAAGAAACTGCGTGTCTTTTAATTAAAAAGGAGAAGCTTGGTGGTTCTGTGGTATTTTGATCAATTTTAAGCCAGTAAGAGGCAGGAGTTTCATGAAGGCATAGAAGTCAAAAACAGTGTTCTGTCCTGTCACTACCTGATTGATTACTTGCTTTTGAAAAAAGTATTTAAGAACAGCTATAACAATATTTATCATGGTATCATTTGGACTTACACTGTTATGAAAATAGTGTATTTTTGTTCTAGGGATATGTCTCTCTCTCTATGCATATATGTATATTTAAGGTTGCTTTTAGAACATGCTGCTTTTAAGAACAAGAATCATTGCCAAATTCTTCCCATTTCTGGAAGAGTCTGTATTTCAGGACTAAATTTTTTGTCTCCATAGCTTTACAAGTGACAGCTTCACTGACTTTAAGCAGAAAATGGCAATTTTGAAAATGGAAAAGAAATTACAACCAAAGTGACTGAACTTCCACAGTACCTAGAGTCTTCCTTTGTATGCTTACTAAGGGCATTGTTATTATTCACATCCTTAAAGTTAACTTCTTTGGTGATCAAGACTGCAAAGCACATCTTGGTTCCCTGTAAGAAACTGTCCTTAAATTTCATACAGAAAATAAGTCCTTTTCTTCATACAACTACAATGTAAGAAATTATGCAAAAAATAAAGGCGAGATTAGTTCTTTGAAGCAAAGAACAGATGGTGGGGACAGGAGGAGAAAAAGAGAAGCAGACTTGGGAAAGGGAGCAAGTCAATATCGTGGGGTGACCCAGAGGACCATTCCTCTACTTCACATATAAAACCACTCTAAACATCCCACCCAGTCATGTTCACATGCATACACAAGTAAATGAACAAAACAAAATGGAAACAAAATAAGTAAGTGTTCAGCCTCTTAATTTAGCTATGACTAAAGCTATTCTGACATTCTCTACAGCATAGGGCACAACAATAGGTGGCACAATACAGCTCACTGCAATTGCAAGCATAAATGCATCTTGTTTGGAGAAAAAAATGCCTTTCTTTATATAAGTGGAAAATCTAATCCTGTAAATGTGGCTTTAAGGCTGGTGCCTGTTACACTTTATTAAAAATGTAAGAATGAAATACAATCCAAAACCCCAATTTACCCTTAAAAATGTTAAAGCAATGCAAAATTGACTCTTACTTATGTTTCTAGATACAAGGCAATAAAGTTTTAAGGCCCCATCTGTCATTGCACCTGAGTGGCCTTCATAGTAGGTATGCACAATGGCAGAGGGCTAAATTCAGCACTAACATAAGTGGGTGCAACGGCAGTGAAACTGTTTATCCCATGCCAGTGGTGAACTCAGCCCACAGTGTTCAGAAGGAAAGATTTTATAAAACACAGTAGAATCTGCTGATACGAGTCCCTTGAAAATTATTTAATGACTGGAAATCTTTGAGGGAACAGAACAGATTAAGTTCCTCAGTGGCCTTTTACGAGAGCCACTCCACTAATGAACATCTGGAGTTCTTGCTGCTCTCTTACTTTTATACCGTCTAATCCGTATTGCATTAGACCTTTATGTGTTCATGATAAACTGGCAGCAAACGCTGCCTTAAATAGAAAGAGAGGATGAAGACAATTTTTCCATTAACAATACATTTCCCTTTGGAGTCTGAGGAACATTATTGGTTTGTTCCAAGAGCAGAATGTAAACTGCCTCCTATTTGTGAAACATTATTATTATATCTTCTACCTGGAGATGTTTCTTGACACAAAAACCTCAAGACTATTCCTGTACACAAATCAAACATACCATGTACAAGCATAGGACCACCATAAGCTACCTTGAAGAAATTCATTCACATAAATTACTTGGTTTGAGGTGTGCGGTTCCCACTGATTTGTCAATCAGCTGCACATAAAAGCGGTGCTGTTTCAGTGCAGTCCTCCTGCAGGGCTGAGGTATGAGAGAGCAACCACTGGCTCTATACACTGCTCCCTGCTGGGAGAAGATGGTGACCACAGGCCACATTCTAAGTCGCTTGCAGTGGCTGAACCACACAGGTTTTTGGCTGTTACAGTCTCAAGGCAGTTGAGCAGAGGTGACTGCTTGTTCCGCCAGAGCTCCAACTTTAAATATTTCTGTTCCATTTATTTATTCATGCCATCTTGCAAACATGGCCTGATCGCTAGGCCATTTCTCCAAAATACCACAGCAACACCTACAAAAATTGTTCCAAAACCATGCTCCGCTTCCCTGCTGTCAGCCCCCAAAGTCCTTCAGGAAGAAGGCAGCAGCTGCTGCCCTTCCCTCACACCCCCTCAGAGTCCTTTTCCTCCATTTCTTCACCAGCTACTCACCCCCAGCAATTTGGTGACACTCACCTCTCTCTGAATCACTGTTTATGCTCTTCCTTTCCAGCAACTATGCTGTAAATAAAAATCCATTCAAATGCTCATTAATAAGAAAATAAAGGGCTTGTAAACCTGGTGAAGCCACCCTGAAGATTTTGTTTGCAAGGACGTTACCGAAAATGTTTATGTGCTACACTCAGCCAAGCCTGTTAAAACTCTCTCCTCATTATTTTCTCTGGTTTTAGTTCATTGGTATTGCTTCCAAAACTGTACTCTTAAATGACTTCCAATCTCATTTGATTGTTTAAGACTTTCATTTTTCCCTTCAGCTTTCCCTTCATGAGTTTCTCCATAGACTTTAAAAGCTCTCCTTTTGAAGCTCATCACCACCATGATACCTGTTTGTTGCAGTCAGATCCTTCACACTCCTCTGACGTCGCAGGTCCAGCTCTCAGAGTGGTGTAAGTGCCACTGACTGTCACAGAGCTGTGCTCCTTCACTCCTGCCAAGAGCCCCCAGGCTTTGGTATTTTATTACAAATTTCTCCATAGTTTTCAATAATCAGACTTCTCGAGTTTCAGTAAGAGCCTAAGAAAAGTCTTCTTCCTAACTTTCCAAAATTATTTTTCTTTTCTTTTTTTTTTTTTCCCCCCTCATCTTTTATTATTTGGCAGGCTAAAATTGTTGTGAGTCCTCTACTCTGAAGCACAGAGGCAGAAAAACTTGCTCTGTATGGGGTAACGTTGTGCTGGGCTTCAGCTCAGAGCCTTAGCTCTGATGGTAAGGAAGAGAGCACATTAGTAGTGTATCTCTCTGCTCCTGCTTTTCTTTTTGGCAAGAACTGCTACTCTGAGCCAGCAGGTGTTTAATGCTATTAAATTTATGGGTAGTGAAAGCTGTTGAATTTTAAAACATCTGGGTAACATAAATTATCAGAACTTTTTTCCAGTATACGGCTGAAAAATGGTTTTGAAATCTGCAGAAAAGCATTAGCAGCATTGACAAAAATGTGCTTATTTTTGAACATTTGACCACATGACTCTGGGATCCCACAAATATGTTCAGTGCTGATAGCATGTGAGCCAGGAAACACAAGAAGGGCAGGCAGCAGCCAAATCTCACCAGCATTCAATTTTTGGTGGGTTCCAGATGGATCACCTTGTATGCCAGAAAGCATCAAAAGCCATTGCTGTCTCTCACATTGTGTGCAGTATCCTGGATCTCATTCCACAACGTTTGACCCACACTTTTCTTCCTCGCATAGGTCTGGCTGCTCTTAGCCGTAGTATCTCATGGAAAGCATAGTAGCGGGAGGGGGCAGGGAAAGGGGAAGAAAATCGCAAGGTGGAAAAGTTCATTGGCTCCCATGCTGAGAAAGAGCTAGTGAACAGAGTGAGCAGGTAACACGAAGCATGCAAAAATGCTTAGAAGTGTTTCATTTGCTTCCAGCCAAGAGTTTTTACTTGAGTAGAAGTAGTGTGAGCTTCCGCAATACTGAGGATCTGTGACCAAACAGGAGCATGGAGGAACAGCAGGCACTGGAAGATGACCTGCAGATGCTTTGCATCTTCGAGAGTCCAACCCTAATTTAGATGCCTGAAGGCTTCTGGAGCCTCACCTTACACAGCTGAGCTTAAAAAGTCTCTGAACTGCTCTATTGCAAGTTTAGTGTGAGAAACAAGCACCGATTCATCACAAACTATCACTATTTTCCCAGCACCCAGAGGCTGACATCACTGAGGGTAGGCAATCTTCAGGCTGCAAACATACAGGCAGGACTTGACAATTTCTGTTGGAGTAGAATCAAGTATCGCTGGCTGAGCTGCTCCCATCAGGCTAAGCACATGGTCCACACAGACTGTGAGACCAAAAATTTGCATCTATGTGAACAAGACAGACATGCCAAGAAGCCACATAAAGGATGAAACATGAGATCTGTGCCCAAGCTAGAAACGTAACTCCCATGGCCTGCCTCTTGATGCTGTGCTTTCTTCTCTTGGATACTCTTCTGCCACCTAGTGCCTTTGTGACCCTTATTTTCACTATCATTTTTTTCTCCTCTCCATCAAGATCTGCTAGAGCTCAGAAATGATCAGCTCTATGAGGAATTTCAAGCCCATAAATTTGATACACAGAAGAAATACTGCAGTGATTTGTTAACAGCTATAATCACCAATGCATGAGAAATAGGAGCCAAGGAAATAAAATGCTTCGCATAAATGCTCTTTTCTTTTAACAGCAGTTATTTTAAGCTTTGTCACACTAATGTGGTTTGTATAAACTAAAAAGATACATTTCTGTCATGGGTGTTCAGTGTTGTCTGGTCTATGTTAGCAGTAACACAGGAGATAAGGAAGAGGGAAGGCATAACTACCCTATAGTACAAGGTAATATGCATTAGGTAAACTTTTCCATTAAAAGTACATACCACACGAACAACTAAATATTTCATCTGGTACAATTGAGGCTGAAACAATGACCTATTTTCAAACACTCCTGATTCAGGGGAAGGTCAGATGCAAAAAAAAACCCACCCAAAACAGGCACTGTTTAACATCTTTGTCGGCAACATGGACAGTGGGATTGAGTGCACCCTCAGCAAGTTTGCCAAGGACACCAAACTGAGTGATGCGGTTGACACACTGGAGCGAAGGGATGCCATCCAGAGGGACCTGGACAGGCTTGAGAGGTGGACCTACACGAACTTCATGAACTTCAACAAGGCCAAGTTCAAGGTCCTGCATGTGGGTCGGGGCATTCCTAAGCACAAATACAGGCTGGGCAGAGAATGGATTGAGAGCAGCCCTGAGGAGAAGGACTCAGGGGTGTTGGTTGATGAGAAGCTAGCTAAACATGAGCCGACAATGTGCTCTTGCAGCCCAGAAAGTCAACTGCATCCTGAGTTGCATCAAAAGAAGCGTGGCCAGCAGGTCAAGGGAGATGATTCTGCCCCTCTACTCCGCTCTTGTGAGACCCCGCCTGGAGTACTGTGTCCAGCTCTGGGGCTCCCAACGTAAGAAGGACATGGATCTGTTGGAGCGAGTCCACAGGAAGGCCACAAAGATGATCAGAGGGCTGGAGCACCTCTGCTATGAGGACAGGCTGAGAGAGTTGGGGTTGTTCTGCCTGGAGAAGAGAAGGCTCCTGGGAAACCTTATAGCAGCCTTCCAGTAACTAAAGGAAGCTACAGGAAAGATGGGGAGGGACTCTTTATCAGGGAGTGTAGTGATAGGTTGAGGGGTAATGGTTTTAAACTGAGAGGGTAGATTTAGATCAGACATTAAGAAGAAATTCTTTACTCTGAGGGTGGTAAGACACTGGAACAGGTCGCCTAGAGAAGCTCTGGATGCCCCATCCCTGGAGGTGTTCAAGGCCAGGTTGGATGGGGCTTTGAGCAACCAGGTCTAGTGGGAGGTGTCCCTGCATACGGCAGGGTGTTGGAACTAGATGACCTTTAAGGTCTTTTCCAACTCCAACCATTCTATGAAATAAAAATGTGATGTCTGGCCTTTAGCTTTATGGGAAACTGTATTTGTTTAGGAAAAAATTGATGTTTGGGATAGTATTACCAACTCTGGACAAGGAGTGAGCTGAAAGACAGGCTAGGCACATTACCTCCTGACCACCCTCAGTCACATTACAGCTCTGATTTCTTTTCCCCATGGAAGACCAAAAAAATAACAGATAAGCCTGGGGCTTTCCAGGTCACCTTGGTTTGAATGCCAGTTAATAGACCTGAGCATTTCCCTTCTGTGGCTTTGCAAATCTCAGCCAAACGCTTTCCCCACATGACCATGCTTTCCTCAATGAAGCAGCCCGTTCTGCTTACCCTGCTGCAGCTGTGGAACATCTGGGTGGGAAGATCCTTTGCCCCCAGGACTCCCTAGAGCGCATTGTGGTTACTCGCATGGTGCACAGGGAGTATGATTTGGCTCTCTACATTTCCTGTTGTGAAATTTTAACTTACTCTGATTATTGTTTGTTTTTATATGACTGCTAAGTTATTGGAAGTTCTCTTCCTCGTACCCTCGCCTTCCTTGTATATCGCATACACACACACACACACACATATATACACATTATTAGACTTATTATTTCAAACCATTAAACCACATGCTTTATAATAAAAAAATCTCCACTTTTCTCAAGTGCTGTGGAAATTCTAAAGGTTTAGCTTCATACACTATCAAAATCCCCAACTACGTAAATTTTTACTTTTCCAATTTAAAATTACTTTTAACCAGAAGCAAAACAAACACCAGCAGTTACCATTGGCACACATCCTTAACGTTTTTCAGCAGGTTTTTTTACCAGCCATTCCCTTAAGCTACATTTCAAAACCACAGCTTATTTTTCCTCCTGCACAAGAGAAAAGATTCTATATGTCATTTTCATGACTACACAAGGAGATCTATCATCATTTTTTCTAACCAACTACTTCCCTTCATTCAACCCCAAATCTAGCTCTATTGTTACATAGTGTTATATAGAATAAACCTCTATACAACAGAGTGGTTACCTCATCTAAAAATCAGTTTTCTTCATTAACTAGTGATTTTCCACTACTTTCAGTACCTGAATAATATCTTAAGAGCTTAGGGCAAAAAAAAGTACTTAAAGGCATCATTCTACTTATTAAATACCAAACACTCCCAAATTATTCAGAGAACAAACTAGAAACATATTAGGCTGCACACCATGAACTTACAGTCTTTTACAATTTGTTCCCGTCCAACTTTCACAAATTATTTTGCAATACTAAAATTTGGTGAACATTCACCTTATAAAATGGTTCTTAGAGAGGAATGAGCTGCTAGCAACACATTATTTAAGATGGTAGACTGCGTCAGAGTGTCTTACTCTTCGAGTCTAGGCTCTAGCTTCGCAGGGCTACCACTCTTTAGGGTTTGGGAAACTTCAAAAAGGTGAGAGAAATACCCACTTCAGCCTTCCAAAGACACCAGCAGAGTACCAGCATAACAGAAGTAGGGCTGAAAAGACTAATTTGTTCTCAAGGACCGTTTTGGTACAGCAAGGTTTAGCAATTGGGCTCGAGGGTTAATCCTAAATCAGCTCTTTAATCAGAGGACGGTACAGCTGGGAAACTGAGGCACAGATGCACAGGACACTAGAATAGATGCAATTCGACCCTATCACAGAGACAATTAAAGAGTAGGGAATTTAGGAATCTAATAACCCATATTGGAATTTAGCCAAGATGCTGAAGCAGATGCACAAAGCTGTTGCGAGGATGCCTTGTGTATTCTTTATCATTTTAATATCTTATGTTATACCATATGCTCCCACATTTCAATCATTGCAATATAAGCCACAAAAGAGGTAAAAGAAAATGTTGACAAAACATTTATAGAGATTAAATTCCCTAAGGATCTTTTGGGTCTGGGATTTTACAGGCATTCCATTTTCAAAATGCTGCTAGACTTAAATAATCCTGGGGAAATATCCCTTTCTCCAGGGGAGAGTTGGAAACACAAGCCATAGACTGTGCCTAGTGATGGAGGAAAGTCCACAGACCAAAGAAAAATAGGAACCTCCCCCCCAAAATCTCATGAGAACGCTTGTGGCAAGAAAGAGAAATATTCAGAGCAGGGGACACCAGGCCAGGAAAGAGCATGGCCAGAAGAAGCGGCCAGGAGAGCTACCACACAGCTGTTTCCTATCCTGCCCCCTCTCGTAGTGCTTTGTCCTTTAGCTGACTCTGGCTCCGTCTGCTTTAGCAGGCTTCCTGCTCTTTGTAGATTTAAACAATTCTTTGTTATTTGTTTATATGCTTTTGGCTGTTTGCTTTGCAAAATGCCTTTTAGTATCCCCACATTTCTGTCTCATATTTACCTGCCATTAATTATAATCCTCTTCATAAGCTGAGTTCTTCCCTTCCTGTATAGAGACATATTCAGCTTTTCCAGAATTTTGCCTTTACCTATACCTATTAATTTGCAAACGTGCTCTTTGAGTTGCTCTTTTTTTTCCTAGGGGTAGTCATTTATTACTCATTTTATGGGATGTTTAAGTAGCCCCCCTGCTGAGCTGCAACACTTTAATTTCCTCACTTTTCACCTTAACATCTTTTTTACTAGCTTCCTCATTTTTAAGCCTCCAATTTAGTGCTCAATTTAGCGTCAGTATACTGGTTCTCAGTACAATTCATCCTCTGAGGACACTACTTGGAATTATATTATTACTTAAGTACATCTACATTAATGTCACTTTTGTGTGACTGCATCACAACGCAGAAATACACGAGCTTGCTCTATGCCAGGCAACTCAGGTCAAACTACGGCTGATCGGGCTGCCCCTGCCAGCACTGAGTGCAAAATTTGCTCTGAGTTTAAAGGGGTCACTGGGAGCTTTGCCCCCAGACCAGCGTGTCCAGATACGCAGTTTTACACACAGTGGATCAGGAGGCTCCCAGTAGAGAGAATGTGGCCAGCGGCAGTTTCTGGCAGGGTGGCGGCGGTGCTGAAGTTTAGGAGTTTTGCTTGTTTTCTTTTTCAATTCCATGGCTGCATTGGTGTTCGGTTCACTTCTCATTTGCACAGCTATAAAACTACAAGAACTCTTAAGAAAGCAAAACCTGATCCCATTCTTTAAATGACAAGGTAAGATAAAAGGCAAGGGGAGGATGAGAAAGGCTTTGCAATCTCCTCCCTTAAGGAGAATACGGTCATATCAAGAAACAGTGTAAAAAGAGAATCACGCCAAAGTTCAGGGATACCCGTAGCTGTGACTGAGGGTTTACCACAGACTGCATATGAACAAAATGTCTCTTGACAGAAAATCCTGATAAAATTTGGTGTCTTCCACAGAAAATATTGATTTCCTTAAAACCTGTATTTCTGATGGTTAATTTCAAATGCTTTTTCATCAGATGTATCTCTGTGCTCTCTTTAGGGGCATGGCCTTCCTCTGTGGGATTTTATGCAGTGCCTCTTATAAGATGACATAAATGTTTGTTCAAATGCCTGGGCCTTGTCCTAATTTCAGGTTTAAAGCAACCCCCTGTTTCAGTCTTATGCCTACATCTCTTACTTTTGTTTTCATATGTGGAGGATAAGTCACCTGAGCACTGAAAAATAAACAAAGAAAATGGGCTATCACAGTACTCCTCATGACATGGTTTGTTCCTCAGACCATAGTGTCACTCAGCGAAGCCAGTTACTTTATTTTTTAAAGCCAAGACCAGCTGAAAGTTCAGATATGCAGTTATCACAACAATGGAAAACACAAATTGGTTTCTTTTCCTTTTCCTTTGTATGAAGTCATTACCAAACATATTGACTTGGAACCCCAGGGATTTGGAAGCAGCCAGATTTAGAACAGGAATAAAAATACTAGGATTTTTCAGCAATAAAAGAGTGAACTTGAAGCTACAGAGGAGTTGGGGGTGGGGGGGAAGAGAGGGCCAAAAGCAGTCATAGGATTGAGATTGATGACTTTGCCATTGGAAATAATACAGTTATGAAATTAACAGACTTGGAAAATGTTTTAGACTCACTGAGAACATTAAAAGATGGTTCTTCTTCGAAGTACGAATAGGGAAGGACCAAAGCTGCAAGGCACAAAAATTCCTATTTTCTTCAGTAGGAAAAGGGCTAAAGTATAAGTGACAGTGCAGGAGAAGGAAAACAGGCAAAATTACAAGTTTCATCCAGCCTTTTTTTTTAACCCCAGCACTGAACAAATCTGAGACATCTTATACAGCTCCCTGTTTGGATAAATCATATTTTCACTCCAGTTGGCATCTGAGTTGCCATTAACTGTGGATTGGCCACTGTTGCTAAAAGCTGTAGTGAAGGGAACTGCCGTCTCTACCCCCGTCCTTCCCGGAGCAGCAAGCAGCCCTGGATAGGATAGCAAAACACAACCGTGACCCTACAGACTGTAGACGAGGATTGAGATGCTAAGCCAACTTCTCCTGCCACTGACAGAGAAGGCACGTGGGGTGAGGCAATGCAGAGCAGTGGGAAGGGCAGTCTCCCCCACCTTCCTTACCACCAGCATCAGTTGCCCCAGCTCACTGCCAAGAGAGAAGGTGAGCCTTGAGTCTGTCTCTGCCCATCTGTCCCCAACTGCTCTGTGGTTGCTGGGCAGTTGCTGCCTTCCCAACTACAGGTTAATGAGTTTTTCGACTTCTGTAAGTGGAAAAAGATCATATTCCAGTAATGTAGACTTCTACAGCAATATTCTTCCCTGTTCAAAATATTCAAGAGGAAGCTAGAAATGTTAAGCCATTCCCTACCCAATAATCTCCTTAAAAGGACATCCCAGACCCAGTTGTTTTATGATGCTTCTGGTAACGCACAGCAATAGACAGCTATACAGTTATGTTCCAAACCCTATCCAAAATGTTCCATAATCAATTTTTTTAGCTCATAGGAGATTCAAAATTCAATTGACTGGAAGCCTAGGCAGGAGAAAGCTATGTTTAAACATTATCCCCTGCGTGCCTGCAGAGTATAATACTTTTAAAAAGCTCATTTGACATATAGAAAAACATTTCACTATCCATAAACACAGTAGCTGTGTGTATAAAAGAGTAGGTAAATTAAACTATCTGAATGAAAAAAGAGCTGAACAATGGGAGCAAAAATCAGCTGAATTGAAATGAGCAAAGTTGAAGCTCTTTGTATCAAATATAAAGAGTGAGGCGGAAAAAAAATTCCCTCTGAAATATTCATGTTCGGAAAACATGCTTTAAGTATATATAAAAATCTCAGTTTTTCACTTTTATCAGGTCATGACTTAATCCCTTGATAGGCACATTCTGACCCGATAGTTCTCATTGTGGGATCAGGGCTTAAATGACCTATTTGGATCTTAGATAGAGCAGCTGCTCTGGGGAGACCCAGGCTCTCTGCAGCATCCGTCTTCCTTAATGGAAAGCAACTTCCTATTTGTTTACCTGCAAAAGGCTGCAAGTGCCATTACAAGTGTGCTCAGGCCAATTTCAGTGTCATGTCCTGACATATAAAACTTGCTTTGATTTTCTACATTGGTTTCAATCAGGAATTTTCAACCTACTTGAATATTCCTGTATTCCTTGCACCAAACATTAACAGTAGGAAACCTGAAACATCCCTAGTGTTACTAGAGTTGTGAAAAAAGGAGATACCCGGCTTACTGAATTTTTTCCAAATACTACTGTAGTTCTCTATGCATCTCTAGTATAAAGGGGAAAAAAGTGAAACCTAATCATTAAAAGAAAACCTGCTTGGATTGTTTGAAGTGTGAAGGTCTTGTGTTTTGTAGTTAGAAATTACACTTCCTTATATGTTTCTTAATCTGATGCAGGTTTTTCTTTTTTTTCCCTCTTGCTTTTAATTTGACATGCCAGTCAAAGTTAACATTAGGGAAAACAGCAAATATAAACCTTGTAATTTATATGCATTCATGTTGTACACCATAATAGCTCTCATCTTGGCAAAAGTTAGCAGATTGTTCTCTGCTCTCAGGAGGAAATAGCATTCATTTTAGGTTTTAATGGAGCTTTAGGGTTATAGTAACTCAAATTAAACTAAATCATCATGAATTATTTCTGAATCCCATGTTATGTGTTCTCTTTTTTCCCTTTGTTAGTTTATGACCGTGTGAGTTTCAGACACTGGCAACTGGAAACTTGTGTGCTAAATAATGCACCTTCACAGTTTGGAGGGAAACAGCAACACCTTGGACTGTGCCTGCAATGACAGGAACCTTGTCTGACCACCACGTGAGGACTCATGTCTGTTATGGTCCAGGACGATGATGGTGTGGCCTCCAGGAACTATTTCATCACAGGAACAACAGCTGCAAGTATAGAGTATCGTGCAGAGGTACTTCCACCAGATAACAACTGTATTGGCATTATGTCTCATAAACGGAGAAGAAACTAGATGTAAACTTTGGGAGTGTTGATTAGTTACTGCTATTTGGCCAAACATAATGTAAAATTCCAAACTCATTTTAGAATAGCTTTTCTACAATTTAAAGAGCAAAACATTCAGATCCATCAACAGAAAAATTCAGGTCTTGTTTCTCCATTTATCTAAACCCTCCTGTTTCGCAGGTTCTGGAATGGGGCTGAACAGACAGTCAAGCCCACTTGGTACGACAGTGCAAAAGCACATACACCAATATGAGATGTTAGTTTTAGAAGTTAAATTTCTGTCACATTAGCCATAGCCACCAAAACATAAATCGTATTTTAATATTTTTCTCATGAGGTTGGCATGATTTCTAAGGTATCTTCCTGAAACGTTTGTGTGTACTTGCTGTTGTGCTCCTACCTCTGAGAGGCATACAGATCTGCAGTACTTTTCAATGAGGTTAGTCAGACTTAGCTAGTCTAATGGGACAGTACATTAACTCTATAACAGCTTTATGAAGAACCACAGAACCTGATGATATGTCAAATGGTTTTGGGAACTACTTCTGATCCAGACAATTCATAATTTCTGTATCTTCTTACTCCATTTGCTCCAGGACAAAATGTTACTGGACTTCAGCCACTGAAATTCCTTTTTCTTCTACAGCCCAATCAATTGGAAAGATTAAAATGTATTTTGGACTGTACTTGTTTAGAAATTATGACAGGCTCAGAAGTTCTTCAGATTTTGACCTTTTAATAAGTGTACAACAGAGCTATGAAAAGTCAATGTCATTTCTTCCTCATTAATTGCAAAATGTCTATTCTAAAGTAGATCATGTGTACTTACAGGTTCAGATTTTGCCACTTGTGATTTGCAGGCATATTTTGTGAATGTATGTTCTTGGCTAAAAGCCATCTAGGATGACTAAGAAAGAGGATAACTAACTTCTAGGTTGTCTACATTTGACATGTTATTTTTGTTATACGTAATTAGCTATGGAAAAACAATTGAAGAACAAAATACATGTAACTAGCAAGTTATTTATAGCTGCGGCTATTCAGCTAGTTACATTAACTATGTATGTGATGAACCATTTATAGATAAGGAAGAACTGTTGGCTTCCTACCAGAAACAAGCTTTTCTGCACTCCACATAACTTCTGACACGGAACAGACTCTTGCCAAAACAGCAGCAGCACAGCTTTGGATAAAGAAAATCCAGGCACTTTGGAAAGCCAGCGGGGAGGCATATGTGTCCATACCACATCCAGCATGGGAGCAACTGTAACTACACAGACTAGAACCAGCTGAAAAAATGCAGTTTTGACAATTCTTGCATAAATATACCGATGTAACTTGACAAAAGGTGCTACTACAACGGCAGCATTGTTCGCTCCTTCTGCCCCTTCAACAAAGCTGTATCTTCTGCTATCTGACGACACTATGCTTTTACCTTATAGGATGTTGTGGCTGAGGCCACTTAGCAGGATCTGTTGCTATAAGAAAGAATGATATTATTGGGAGGAAAGGCAGGTATACTGCATAAATTAACAACCACTAGCACCTAACAAAGCCAAAGATACTAAAAAAAAACCAAAACAAAAAATCTTTTGGCTTCCCTTTATGATCTTGTTTTCTGAAAGAAACTAGGCTTATATAACCCTAGACCTAAGAAGGAAAATCAACATGAGCTTTGGGAAAAAAACCAGCAGTGTATTCTGCATTTCTTCAGTGTTTACTGACAGCCTCTGGAGGTTAATAGCTGTAGATGGAAGAAACTGGATAAAAGCAATATGGAAATCTGAGGGAGATCCTGAAATAAGGAGACGCGTATATTGGAAATTGCTGTGCCATCTGGTTTTGGGTATGCCAGCACCCACTCATTCTTCTTGCCACTTCCTTCCTTTACACTATTTCATTTCACCTTCAAGCATGAACTCTTTTTTTCCTCTTTGTGTTTCAGTGTCATAACCGTGTCTCCCTTTTCTATTCCATTCTTTTTCCTTTTTCCTCACACACTGACAAAGGCTTCTACTGTCCATAATTCGTAGGAATGGCCCTTTTTTTCTACACAATATTTTCCAAGTCCACCCATTTTCTTTCCTCCAAAGTTTAATCTTTCCACAAAAGATTTAATTATCTAAACCATGTATCTCAAATGATCCTCCCACAAGTCAAGATAGTAAAATGCAAGAGTTGGCCCCATTATGTTTATTTTACACACAGAGGGGAGAAAAGAACCTGTATGATAGGAAAAATATAAAAAGGAAAAAAATTATAACTAGCACTTGCAGTGATTTCAGCCCCAGTGGAAAACACACATTTATTGGGAAGAATTCTCAGCAGTAATGCTGGAAATCTAACATTTTCTAGTTCAATTACAACATCGGATCCTAGATATTGGTAAGAGGCTTGTTTCTCAGAACTTTGATACTGAATCAATACTGTGCTAACTTGTGATGCATTAAAACAGTGCAGGAGGTGTCCAAATGTTATTAATAGTTTCATAGCCTTCCCATATATTCTTCCAGACATACTTACTTATTGTCTAAATTACTGTTTTACTGAAATAAAAACAAGCATGTTACAGGCTTACATGAAGTTGCACTTTGAAAGACAGCCTAGTGAATGTTAGGGAGTCTGGCTACGCGCTCAAATGTTCTTCCTTCACTAGGCATCATGACCACAGGAGTCCAAAGGCCTCACTTTACCTGTGGTCTGCTATTGAACAACAGGAATGATGGTGACCCAAACACCACAGCCATATTTAGGGTCTGGTGCGGGTTCAATGACATCTAAGAACCGAGTACTTGGTCAAGTCCCCAGATATGACAGGCACCCACTTCGGTGACGGGATTCATCTTCTCTAACTTCACAGATCTGCAGTGGAGGTGTCTATATCCCAACTACTGATGCAGGCTCCCTTTCTAGTCAACAGAGAAAAATAAGCGCTTGCCGAGCACAGTTCATTTGCTGTGTCTTAAATGAGGAAAAACATTATGAAGAAGTGCCTGTTTTTCATCATATCCTTGTAAAGAGCCAAGCAGATGGAGACATGGGAAGTGCTGACTCCTGCATTTGGCCAAACAACTCCCAGCCATGGTGTATAAACTGAGTAATACGGATGGTCTCTTCAGCCTTGTGTCCTGGAGCTATTCCATTCCCCTTGATCCTCCTAGAAGGTCTATACAATGACTTTAATATTTTCTTTTTTTTTCATCAGAGTCTAAACTGCTACTTCATTGGACTGAATTTCCATGCTTCTCTCACATTTAGGCAGCTAATATATCCAATTCATTTTCCTCCTCATGTCTTCTAATTGATGATTCTCAATTTATAGAAAGACATTCTTGTTATTAGTCTCTCAATGGTTAGGTGATTTAGAAAATCCCATCTCACATCTCTCCCTTTAAAAATGTGACCTTTGTTTCCCTGTCTATTCATATAGTCATAGACTCCGTTAGGAGCCTGCAACACTATAAATTAGAGTTTACTGTGATGACGGCGAACTTTTTGGGTTATTTTTATAAAGTGGATTATTCTCAGCTGGGACCTTGATGTTGACCTCATTGATTTTTTTACCCCACACACAGGCCACTAATGCAGCACTGGAATGTATCATATTTGACTGGACAAAATCAAAGCTGCTGAACTTGCCTATATCCGCTTTTGTGTGTAGTTGCTATTAGGCTGAGAATATCTGATGCACATTACAAGGTTTCTTTCGACATTGGTGGAACAAAAGGAGGAAAATATCAGAATGTTTGGCCAAAAATATGATTAGAGGAAGGAATTTTACAATGAAAATACTGATCCAAGCAGAAATCATTGATTTTTAAGAAAGGAAGAGCTATATAATCTTCATATGATTGAAAGAAAACACAACCTAGTAGCTGTTTTGCTCCTCTCCAAAGAATTAACAGCTGACCACCATTTCCTTCTTTAGGGCTATTGCTGATGAAATTGTATATTTAAAATCTAACCTATTATTGTTTGCAAAAACTACATTCCATTATTAAATAAATTAATCATTCATCTATGACGGTCATGAAAATCAGTGAGGTTTTTCTTCTCCTTCTTTCTTCCTTTCTTAATCCTTGGATTTTACCTATAGCCTGCGTGCAAGTAATGCACATTAGTCAATTAATAGGCTGTTAAATGATAACAGTTCCGGGCAATTTAATTACTGTTGGTAAAATAAGAAATGAATTATTGCATGTCAGTAACTAATTTCAGCTCCTTTCCTCGGAACAAATCAACTTTGAATGTGATCACTTATTTAGAAAAAAAACGATTGCTTCCTTGCAAATGCAAATTGCTGAGTCATTTCTTGGAAAAAATGTAAATGTCTCTTCAAAACCTTTTTCCCTTTTCTCACAGTGACAGGAAAAGTTTATTTTAAAAGTATTCTACTGTTTCTGCAGCTAAATATATTAAAAAATAGAGTATGAACATAAATAAAGAAAAAGAACATGCAACCCAGAATGCTCTTCCCTCTACTTCCACCACCCTGTATGTTTATATAATAAATATATTACAACAAATGAACTTTAACCATCAATTAAAATATGTAATTCTGTAGTAAAATAGACTTATTTGCTGTAGCTGATGATATTACAAGGTGGTTTGCACAAGAAATAGCAATGGCATTTTCTAAATTGTGCATTAGTTTTCTTTTTTGAAGTATCAAGAAATCATTTAGTATGGATAATAACGGCTAGAAGAACAATTTATAATCCTAGATTTTATCAGCTCCATATAATATAACGACATGACCAGAACACATTATCATACATTGGTCTCAAAAAACATCAGCATCACTTACAACCTATTCTGGCAGCCCCTATTTAGCAAAATCTCATATTAATTTCAGTATTTAATACCAGAAGAAAGTCACTCAGCAGCAGCCCAGTGGCTCCACCTCCCTGGTGCATGTTCCATGACATTTCTGGAGTTGGTTAGCTCCACCACAACTGTATGACTAGAGGATATCTTTCTCAGAATGTTTATTTCACTGCTCTGTGACACTTTTTACAGGGAAGTAAATAATTGTTAATGCAAAGAGCTCTGAGATTTTGTTTCCTATCCTTGTGTATGTGTGGACCGTTGAACAAATTACTAACAGGGTCTTGAATAAGTGCCTAGAAGGAAGGGAAGAAAAATCACTGGGAATGTTTTTTTTATCCACAGCCCATTTTATACCTTCTCACTGCTGGGACTTTGTGTTTGACTAAGGGCTCCTCAACAAAAATCAGGATAGCACAGATGGCTTTCATACAAACATTAGTCAATGCAAAGATTGCCACAAATAAAAATAAAAAATGTAAATGTGGCACCACCAGGCACCTTTACTTTTGCAAGGTCTTCCAAAAAAATACACTTCATTAAACAGAAGATGCACTGGTTTCTTGAAAGTTTGAGAAGAGTTACATGATAATCAAACTGCAGCAGTTCTTAAAGAAGCCACTCAGGCAAGCAAGTAAAAAGAAACCAGCTCTAGATCAAAGTTTAAAAACTGAGCCAGTCCAAAGATCTCAAACAAAACAGTTTTCACTTGAAAATCACCTGTGCAAGAGAGCTGCTTAAACTCAATTATAAATTCAAAGCTGTGAAATAATAAAGCAAGCAAAAAAAGCCCCTACTCCCATATAGTCCAGGAAAACTTTCATGTTTACAAAATTTTTTATAATTTTCAGATATCATAGACCTCAGTTGTGTCCAGAATGCTAACTGCATTCACCTCTATGGGCTAAACACCAGTTTATATTACAGCATCCAAACCACCATTTTTGTCTGGCCTCAATAGCTATAAAATATTAGGAAAAGGGTTAGCTAAGAACCCCCACTTCCATTCTCCCCATCAAGCACTACTTCCTCATTGTATAAAAATATATAGGAATCTTTTAATTATGAAATTGAATTTGACTCCCAAATGGAGCAACCCAGATCTGAGAACTAATGCAGATCACGATATGAATAACTGGTCAAGTAAGAGCATCAGACAGATTTCCCAGCTGGTCAGGGATGAGGTCCTTGCCTCATCTCAGTGTCCTCTACTGGAAAGACAGTTCTTACAACTGAAACCTTTGTAAATATGCCCTCTTATGCCACTAGCCTCTGGACTGGCAGAAGTCTCAGAGTGACTGGAAACTTCAGAGATACCGGCTACACCGGGGTGGAAGAGAACCTCTACACCTTACTCGGGTGAAAACACTGGAGGCCATTCTGAGAAGGTCAGACCTTTAACCCCCCTTTTCACTGCCCACCTCTCAGACTCTAGGCTCTTATTTTCCCTATTACACACCTCTCTTCGCATTTTATTACTGTAGCAACCACCTGTTGTAGGCTATGCTTCATAAAGCATTGCCTTGTCCTGCAACTCTGCTGGGCTATGAAACGGAAGAATGGCTGCGTTGTATGGCAAATCATGTCATACTCAAACCCAAGAAATGTTATTTCTGTTTTTGGACTTATTTTACTGTACTCTTTGGTACCATACTCTCCTTCACTATTTTATTGCCACTCTCTTGAGTGAAAATTAATACAAATTAAGGGCATAGAAATAATTAAATGCATGGTTACCAGTAATTACTGCTCATATATGACAGATATCAATAGTAGCTTTACTGCAGATAAAGTCAGAGCAAGCTCTCTGAAAATACATACTAAAATTGTGAGGTGGGAGAATTGCTATAATCACTTTGCTGATCTAAAGACTCCCAAAACAGTGACTTCCTAGAATAACCTCAAAAATCATCTGCAGTACGATGGTGCCAACAGCTTATAATTAGGAACATTTCTGTGTACAGAATGATTTCACTAGTAAAATAGTCCACATTTCCTCTCTGTAGTTTCTTGATAGTTCATTCCTTGATGTAACAATCCACTGGTTGTGCTCTAGATACAGGTATAAAAGACAGACAAGAAATACTTCTTCTGGACAAGAGTTGCTGTATTTCTGTTCATGACTTCGTGGACATAGATAGTTCTGGTTCAGATGCACAGTGCAGCAAAATAAATTTGATATGTTAGGATTCACCAGTCTTAACGAGAGTTGCATAATTAACAAGTCAGCTCCAGAAACATCAACTCTGTTGTGCAAGCACAGTGACTGTGTGACGCGTGCAGTTAGCCCAGTGCTTCCTAAGAGTTATTGCACAAGGCTGTTCCGCAGAGACCTCATGCACGTTAGCTATAACCAGCCTGCAACAGTCATGTCCAAGATATTCACATAAACAGTAGCACAGACAGAATCATCCTGCCTGTTAGAGCAGACTGCTTGAAAATCCATCGAACCTACAAAGTCCTGAAATTCTGCTGAGACCATCAGCTTCAACCAGATGAACTTGGCTTCTCCAGCCTAGGCTCAGATTAATCCCAGGTCCAGGCAACAGGAATCTGTGGTCTACTGCTTAAAGCCCATGCAATTCATCAACTATACAAATGCATTTGCAGGTAACAGGACACTCCACCATCACAACACAGAAGTGTTAGAGTGTCATCATGGTCACTACCTAGCCAAAGGTACTGGGTTTGCTCTTTGCCTGTTATACAGATCACTGTTGGAGACCGAAAGAAAAAGCAAAAACAACATTTTAATCTTTATGGCAAAGAATAACGGAATGTGCAAACCTTCTCCAATACAGTGAACTCTTGAAAGTTCACATATTCCGTTGGAAGTAGAAGAAAAGAAATCCATCTCTCTTCCACCCTACCTACATTTATGTCATGTCTAATGCAATTACTCTGGACATAAACATTCCTCATTAATCCCCAACGACTCCAAGAGTTGGAGTCCCATGTATGAGCATATGGTTTGCCAGAGATAATCTTACTGCATTTATTTCCTCTCACAGCTGCACAGACAGACACCACAAAGGAAATTGTGATACCTTCCTGGTATGCTCTGAATAGTTTCCCCCTTTAGCACTTCCATAAAGACGCAACAGCTTCTTTAAGAAGGTTTTGCTGACAAGCTGGATGGTACCCTTCAGTCCAGAAAGAGTTCAGCCACCCTGGAGTATAGCTACATCCCTGCTTCCTAGGAATACACTTCAGTTGCACAGCATGTTGTCTTGGGTTGGTAAGTCTCCATATATTTACATAGCAAATGCTAACAGAAGCAGTAATAAGGAAGGAGAGCAGAGGTAATAACAGGAAAGTTATGGTCAGACATACAGTTTGCACCACAATGCATCATCTACTTATTAAAAACTACTTAGTAATAAATAAGAACATCCAAAGGCATCCGTAAGGCTGAGCAGCAATGTAGAAAACAGAGGCAAAGAATGTTGCATGAACTATCCCAAAAGGATATTTCAGAGAGCCTCTTCTCATAGGCACTGTCTACTACCTTTCCTCTTCTCTCACAAACTGCCTCATAATAGAAAGGACAGGGACAAATACCTCCTCAGGGCACAGACTATCCATTATGTGCTATTTCAGGTAACAGGAGGAAGGATTTCACAGGGGCATTAGCAAGCACAATTACCATCCTAGAAGGGATGTTACACCCAAAAGGCAGGCCATGGAATTTTAGGAAGTACCTGATTATCATTGTTCTTTGAAAATACAGCTAACCACCCTCAAGCATATCTAGATGCCCCTCTTCTGATGTCTGTCCCTTCGTCCTTTCTCTAGTTAGCAATAGTCATAAGGAATTATTATACCAGAATGCTTTCAATATCAGAGTATTAAAAAAAAAAGTCTATCAGTCATTTTGTAATGCAAATATGTCTTTTCAGGACTTGCAGAGTGAATGAATCTAGGAGTTATTGTCCCTTCACGCTTTGACCTCTCATCTTCCAAAGCCTCTGGCATATCTACCATTTTCCGTATGTATTAGCTATTAAAGTAGGAGACTTCAGAACTGCTTTCCAAGAAAACTCACATTCAATCCCCCACTTGTAATAGAGATTTACAATTTAGTTATCTATTGTGAATAATTAGACTCCTAGAAATTGCTTTGGTAACATTTAACGTGACACGGGTTCTCTGCTCTGCTCTCATTCCATATTTCAACGTTTTATATTGTAGCTCCCTTTTGACAAACCCTATTAACCAAACCTTCCAGGCCTTACTGAAAATGTCAGGCTATAGAAAACAGATAAGAATTGTCATTCTGCAGTGCCAGCAGAGGCCTGCTGACTTGAATCTGGCAATGCTTTACTAAAGCTATAACTCACAGGGCAAGAGAAACAACAGCATCAATTGCTAGGGCAATGGAAAAGTGAACGTGGCAAGATGTTTTACAGTTTGCTATGTTCTGCAGTTAGCCGCTATCTTCCTTTTCTATGAAAACCTGCTGAAATTACAATCTTCAAACAAGACAATGATGAATTGAGTAAGGTTAAAGAAGTGTTTGGGCTGCAATGCAACGACCAGTGCAGGACCCAGCATTTCAAAACACATCTGATTACAGAATCATTCCCTAAACCAGCAATTTTAAGAAGCATGTCTAACTTCCAGTGGCCTTATATTTGGAAGTGCTTTTAATTTTATCAATAACCAAGTTGAAGGAGGGAATGTGGGTGCATTTAGTGTGTATCATCACATTTCAATATTTCAAGAACTCAATACCTAAGGGTTACAAGTCTTTTTTTTTGTGTAATTTGAAAATATATGGTCCTCTTAGGAAAGAAAAAATAAATTTTCTACCTGCAGATGATGAATCAGAATTTAGCATTTATGTCATTTGTGGTAGCTGCTTCGCATCATTCTGCCTACAAGACCAGGTCTTGGAAACATTGCTCCTGGGACACATTATTGCCTATGAGGATGTCCCACACAGGGATCCTAAACAGCAGTGGCCTCCTGTTTTGACTTCCCAAGTTTAGGCATTTCAAAAAGGCAGACAGCTAGTCATTAACTCATCACAGCAGTATTCAAAACATCTTGCAGGGAGACCCTGTTGTGTCTAAGCACACATCATGGCAGGCAGACCCCTCACGGTGTATTCAAAACCACAGATGTTGGTTTACGTCTCTCACTCTCACTCCCATTCATTTCACTTCTTTAATACTCTTTGGTAAATCCTAGGTATCCAGCTGCATCCTCAGGCACCCAAAATAGGATTTAGGAACAAATACCAAACGATGCAGACCACCACCATCACCTGCTTTGCCTGTGCTGGAAAGCCACACTGGCTCCCACCTCTGAGAGAGAGGTCAGAAGACAGGCTCTTTCGAGGTGGAATCTGTGCCTTCCTCTCAGCAGCATAACAGCAAGTCTGGAGCAGCAGATCTTTTGCTTCACCTTTGTACCCCAGCTCTGACTCCTGTGGAAGATGCTGCCCATCCTTGGGGTAGCAGGCAACTGTTGTTACCACTGTTGAAATGGCTCCTTGAGCTTCAGCTCCCATCGCCTCCTCATTTCTACCTGAAGAAGTCCTCTAAACAAGCTGTCATTGAACAGGACTCACAATTTTAGGACATATAATTTTCAGGACTTTAAGAGCCTGGACTTAGGTCTTAGTCACCTTTGCTTGCCCTGCAGAGCAATCACAGTCTCTCTTGGGAAGCAGGTGTAAAATAGGTAACAAGGCTTCTCCTCCTACAAAAAGCACCATGCTGATAGCTGGATACATTAAGTCCATCTAATAAAGTCAGGAGCCCCCCATTTAAATGTTACTATGAATGAGTCCTTTCTTTTTAAATGTGGTTCAAAAGCAAGAAAACATAACAATTTCCATAAAAGTCATTGCTTGCACCATTACAGTCATATCACCTTGTGACCTGATGAGCTAGGCCAGGTGATCAAAACCAGAAAGAAGTCCTTATCTTTCCTAAAAGGTAACATCAGCAGCTTCACTCACCAATAAGGCCTGCCACCTATTGCTTGTGTGATGGTAAATGATTATAGGCAGACAAATCTGCTGCTTCATTTTAATCAGTTACTTAATCAGCTTGCTCGGAATGAACTGGTTTGGCTCAACAGATTGAGTGACAAAAACATGTCAAAGCGGAGGGTGTAATAAAAATGTACTGATAAATCATGGAAAAGTGATAGCATCATTCTTTTTATTTACCCTTTTGTTTCTATCAGAGCAAGTTAACCTCAGCTCCTTTCATTCATCTTTTGTTGTTATTGCTTGGAAATTTAGTATTTAGCTCAAGATGTTTCGCATGATGAATTATTAAAAATCTTTAACTGTTGGACAACCTTCTAGAGGTATAAGATTTTTTTAAAAAAAAATTATCCCTCGTTTTGCTGTGAGGGGAGACAGCTAATGAAAAATGGTCCGGAATTATTGTGAAACAATTGTCTGTAGTGTAATCAAGTCTGCTTCTGCCCTCCAACTACTCCAAGATATAATGATACATGTATCATTAAGCAGCTGCTATGGATGCCCGAGGAAACTGGTAGAAATTTGTACCTATTGTTTTTCTTTCTCCACTTCAATCTGCTCTGTTACACTCCTTCCATCCACTTCCCACTGCACTTTTTAAATTCTTGTAGACAGAGTTTTAGATATACTTTCGGTTGGATTCTGCCCCTGGCTACACTGGTGTAACCCTTCACCTGAAGGCACACCTGCTGTCCCTGGAAAAGAAGGATTTTGATATTCCTGGACTAAGTGGCTGCTTAATTATGGAATCTTTCAAGTAAGCTCTTTTATGGTTGTGATTTTTAACACAGCAAATAGAGGGCAAGGGAGAGTGTGTGACTAATGTTTAAATTAGAAGAGCTTTGAAATTAAACAATTGTTTGTTTAATGGTTGCTAAGTGCTGTGTAATACTAAAGGCTATAATTAGGTTTATGGGATTCTCCTCCCCTGTCCCCAGCCCCACACACACAGTCTCCAGTTAGCAAGTTATCCTATACGAGGCACAAGGCATGCGCTTTGCAAAAACCTCTTAGTAGAAGCCAAAACCACTCTCAGGGGTGACATTTTCTCCACTGGTCTATTCAGTATGGAGCACATTTTGGGGACTTCAAATAATAACAATATTTAATAGCAAGCCAGAATCTTGCCAATGAAAACAGTCATCTTGGTCAATGTCCATTTTTCTTCCTCTTCAAACAACAGGCCACAACTCAAGAGGAAGGAAGAAGCAAATACTACGAATACTTACTGAAAGAGGGAAGATGGAAGCATTTTCCTAAGCTCTTTAACAAAATAATTCAAATCTGGATTATACATATTTTTTTTTAAATGAATTATCTCAGTCTCCAGAGTGCCTGCCAACAGAAATTTATTTCTGGCATATGTTGTAGAATGATATCCTCCATTTTAGTCATCAACAACGACACTAATGTGATCATGCCAGCACATAGGTATTCAAGAAGGTGGACACTGATGAGTGGGTGTCATGGAAATCACTACTGAGGGACCTCTTTAATTTGTAGAGGAGGTTTATTTGTACATGGCAGAAATCCACAACAGCCTGATTTTCCTAAGAGAAAAACAAAAAAGCTAAGCAGCTCTCAACTAAATTTCTGTGTGCTGGCAAAGAGGGGTAACAGGGCAAAGCTGCATGAAATTTTCATGCTGAAACCTGAATTAATGCTAGATCAAATCCAAACCAGCCTACAAGAGTCACAGAAGCTTTGGAATAATTTCAACCAAAGAGATTTCTTCTAGATTTTTGACTCTGTTTAAGGACAGATAGGCCAGCATGCCTCCTATCCCATACCCAGTGGCCAGACACCTGATCAAAAGGTTCAGTGACTGCAGGGTTTCCCAAGCAATCAGCTTTACTCTAAATCTGCTACCATTAATTCAGTGACAGAAAGCTTTCAAAAAATTCCAGCTCAGAGGATCTGTTTTTATTTGTGTGAAACAAAGAAATATCTAGATCTTTCCTCATCTAAAAAAACCTAAGATTCAGTAAATAAGAGTCAGCACAAGCATCCAGAATGTATGGGCAGGTCTGTGGCAGCAAAAAACCTTGCACAAGCTATGCCACAACAGAAGCCAGATCTATTCTTATAGAAATGCTTGATTTCAGCTTTTAAAATACCTTTTTGCCAACTGGATGTTGGCAAAAAATATTTTCCAAAACATAATTAAAAAAAACAGTAGCAATCTGTAAAACATCAATAATGTGCAAGTCTTATGGTGCTTTTGTATTATTTTCATGAATTAGTAAGAGAAAAGGAAAAAAAATGCCCATTTTTAAAATTATTATTGATTTTGCTTGTCCATATCACTTCAACTTTGACCCATGAGATTTGTCTCTTCTGTAAGATCAATACAAAGCATTGGACCTTATAGGATATAATTTTTCACACCCTTTAGATGACGTGCTGTAGATTCATATTTTGGTCAGAACTTTCCCTTTGCAGCTAGACAGTAATGATTTGGAAAGCACTCATAATAACAAAAGAAAAAAACATAATTAAGACTAGCAAATGAATGATAACTGCACTTCTTATTGGTTGGGAAAGGAGAGGAGACATTGTGGTTCTCTGCTCTGTGTAAATTAGACAATTTACATCCTGTCATAAGATTTCTGACAGATAAGAAGCTCCCCTAACCCAGAAAGCACATCTCTTCAACAAGGTCATCTACAAAGCAGCTGAGGAAATGATGTAGGATGAGATGGTCACTTTTCCTGTAAGTACAAAAGAGAGGAAACAGAGGGACCAATAACGTCTAACCCACCACAGGGACGATCTTCAAACAGCAAAGCACCACACAACACACCACATGCTTACAATCTATCCTTCACCCAGTCCCTGAACTTTGAAGCACTTCTCGATGCCAACTCCCTGTCAAATTCTCAGAACAGAGACGTTTACTTTCGACCTTTACAATAAGCAGAGCAAGTGTGACAAATTCGAAGTTACAAGTCAGCCTCAGAGCCAGAAGTGGGACAAAGCAAAAGATCACAGGTCCTTTCCTATTGCCCGGGCCTCTAAGCAGCAGAACGCTTCTATTTGTGAATTCCGTGCTTATTCGTCGGTACACAACACTAAAGTGATGACAGGAAGCCTTTAAACCTCTTGCCCCTCAAACAGAAACCAGTTAAAGGGCTCTCCTCCCAGTCAAATTCTTTTCTTCTTTTAAGAATGGTTGCACAAGAATTTCAGTCTGACTTATATAAGGAATCATGGGGTTTTTTTTTCCTTTCCAAATAATCAATAAAAGTTATGGGAAGCATAACTTGGGACTGCATATTAATCCTGCATTCAGCCTTCCTTGCTAGTTTTCAACAGGACCTATTCATCTTGCTGAGTTTTTAGGAGTGATTTGTTTCATCTGTACACTCCATGCACCACTAAATATAAAACCAACTTCTGTTTAACAAAGCGGATAGCAGCATGAGGCCTTTTCTGATAGCCTGGACCCTGGTAAGAGTGTTGCAAATGGTGAGAAGCTGTCAGCCTGGGAAAGCATCTGGTTTATGGCACAAGCCACACTGGTGAGCAGATCAGTTTTGAAAAGAAGCACTGTTGGTTTCTTCTCTGAGCAACTCCACAGATATCCCGTGGACCTGCTATGATTTAGTCTATATGAAAGCATGGTAACACAAGGGCCTAAGAGCAGCCGGACTGGGTCAGACCACAGGTCTGTTTAGCCCCGCACCCTGTACCTGACAACGGCCAGAAGTGGATGCTGAGAGAAGTGTGTAACGGGAAAAGCTGTAATAAAGGTACTTTTCCCCAAATGCTCTCCGAGCTTTTATCAATCTGCAGTTCAACAGGTTTCTGCGTCTGTCATAATCATAAGGATTTTTATCTATCAACTTCTTGAACCAATGCAAGCATTAGCATTCACAGCACCCTGCAACAGCAGTTTCAGTGTATTGCTGCCTTTTTTGTGAAGAAGTACGGATTTTTGCCTTTTCTGAGCTGGCCACTCTGGCTTCATTTGATATCCCCTAATTCTTCTGCAGTGAGCGGCAGGTTCATATTCATCCACGTCTCTCCCCACACCCCTCTCTGTCCTGGGCTGAAGTGCCCTGGTTTACCTTGGAGTTCCTCGGGCAGAAGTTGCTCCGTACCTCTCATAACCTTAATACCTTCCTCTATCTCTTTTGAAATGCCAGGACGGGAACAGAACATGATGCCCAGCACGCTGGTTCTGCAGAAGCTGGGGTGGGTAAGGAACCCACGCCCTGGTGAGCCAAAGGAGGAGAAGAGTCTTGGTGTCTCCATATGGGTCTCTGAGGTGATGCCCTTGCAGGCAAGGGCAGTCCCATGGCTTTCCCTTGGTTCAGTTTGGCTGTGATACACGGCATCAGCGAGGGGAAGGAAAGACAGACCCACGGTTACAGCCCCCAAATGCTACCCATCCCTTGTTCAGAAGGTTTAAGAGCATTGCCATACCTGCTTGTATGGTAATTCTTGCTGGTCAGCAGTGCTGTGAAAGATCTGAAAGTTACCACGCACACCTAGTTTCACCCAAGCTGCCCTCCTTCTCACTGGGTATTTGACCAGCGACTACCACAGAGCAATTCTGAACTTGGTGGGGGCCTTAGTGTGCTACTGTACCACAGTGATAACACCATGGCTTTCATCAGTAAAACCAGCCATGAGAGAAACTGTGAAGGCCTCAGAGGTTTCCACTTGGAAACTTCATTTCTGAGAAAGACTCAGGAGTTTCGTTGCTCAGTCAGGCACACACTTCAAACAGAACTGCAGGAAATATCAGCAGCAAAGGCGTTGCAGGTGTCACTGGACTGGAGTGAGGTTTAGGAGAGGTGAGACTCAGAAGGTCCAGCTTGCTTTTTCCCCTTGTTGCCCAGGAACTGCTGCAAGGAGGAGAAGATCATGACATAGTATCAGCACTCCACAGGTGAAAGAAAAGATGCATTTTGTGGAGTGCAATTTTTTGGAGAATACAGAATACAAATTAAGCAGCTTTTAGTGATCTGTGAGGCCTGTGGTTTGTAGTAATGCTATGGAACGTGCAATTAGACAGAATCAACAAAGAATGGCATTGATCATATTAGGGTGTTTTATAAGCACAGCTTGACAAACAGAATTTCCATCTCTTTGTTATCAAATGCATACCAGTATAACATCACTTAAAGTGGTGACAGGAGAAGCAGGGAAGACATCCGGGTCATTTTTTCATAGAAATTTACCTATATAGTCTTGCTAAGGTCTGATGTTTTGAAACAAAAGTTAAATCAGTCTTAATATTGGGGGTAGAATTACAGACTAGAGAAAGGGAACAGGAATATATTTAGATTCAATGAGCCACAAAAACCATGCAGATGTAAAAAGAAAACCTGAGAAACTAAATCCTCTTTTTAATAAAGTTCTAAGAAATTATCTAAATTTAGGGGGAATTGGAGAACAGAAAATTTAATTCCTCACTTTTCCCTTCTGACTTCAAAGGAAAGACCTGATTTCTTATGCATAATATTAAAGAAGCATTTTATCAAAGAATAGCTATATGTATCCTACAGAACAGAGAAACTGAAATGTCTTTTCTCCTGTTTTAGCAATACATAATACTCTCCACAACCTCTTCTAAACGCTAAACAGAGCTACTATTGACCATCCAAATTTTTCTGGTTTCTACTGTTTTCTAATGGATATGTTTCAGCAAAGAGGAAAGAATTTGTCTCCGTGGTCTGCATAATTAGCACTCACATTCTCAGGGTGCTTCCAGAGCTCCTTAGGAAGTTAAAAAAAACAGTAATATTCATTTCATATATCATCAAGAATCACTGATGCATAGTAATATGTAACAATACAAAAATCTGACTGCAGACCACACTAATATTGACTATCAGCACTATAGTGGTATAACAATTACAAAAGTAATTAGTATGTCATCTTCTATTCTGACAGCCAACTAATCAAATACCAGAAGCAGAATATAACAAAGAGGAATGCAAACAGTTTTAAATAGCTTTTTCTAGATATTGGTGATACAGGTCCGCTGGTATTTTTCTTCAAGATCACTGATGAAAACCACGGAAAAAAAAGAACATTCAGGATCCTAAACAAGAGGCTTTATTTTCAGACCTGCCATATAGTCTGAGGTCTGTTCCAGGTAGTATGTGTTTGCACCCAAAAATCATGACAGTAGCGGCAGGGCTTCTCAGAAAGATGCCACTCATGTCAGGATAAGGAACTACACCTCCTGAGGTAAAACGCAGTCATTTTCTGTAGAAAAGATTGTGCGGGGTGCTGAGCATTTTGTGCAAATTCTCTCAATGCTTGCTGGTGTCATGAGACACTGTGGTCGAAACACAGCCCCAGAGAAGCCGGTGGCAAAGCTCTCGCTTACTTCAACAAAACAACACAAGCTATATTTGCAGACAAAAACCCAAGTTGCTTCCATCGTTTCTATATACTGAGTGCTTGGGAGAGGATTGGCTTTGTTTTGCGGAGTGGCTGAAGCCTCTGTGCCCCAGCAGCAGAGGGTGAGATGTTCCCACCTGATGCCACAGCTCTGGTTCACACGCCAGCCGGAGCAGATGCACTCTAGACCAAAGGAGAGGAGTTTGACAGATTAAATAAGCAGTGATTTAATGTGGGCTACTCCTGCGCTGCGAGGGGACTCGCACAGCTCCTTCCTGGAGATGGCTGCTGAGCTACCATGGACACTGGAGTAGCTGACTGTGCTTCGCTGCAACTACCACAGGACTTTTTGGGGGGACTTCCAGATGTGCAGTCCCCATGCAGTCTCGGTAACATAATTAGACCTGGGATTTATTTAGCGCTATTCAACATGTTTTCAGCAGGGCTGATTATGTGCCGTTCCCTGAGGAGTCCTGTTATAATTTGGAGCTTCCTCAGAGCTGCAGGGATTTGAAGGGGGGGACTTAAATAGCATTACATTTGTACTGCTGAGGTATTCCCTTTCGGGCCAGAGGTAGCTTAGCCTCCTACCATGCCCACAAGATTTTCTTCCTGTCAGCACATCTACAGTTGATAATTTGAAGGATTTTCCAGGGAGCTGCATGGAGTTATGTCTCCCAACAGTTGTTATTCAAACACGTTACGGATATTTGGGCATTTTGGCAGAGAGTGGTTTGATGTAATTAGGATCAGTTTCTGGTTATGGCCATGCCAGGCCAGAGGCAGAGGGCACTTCTCAGAGTGGGAAGAGGAAAAGCCAAAGGCAACGATTAAAACAGATTATTATACACTTTTGAGCTAACATGTGGAATCAATAGCAAAACATTAGCAGCTGTGCTCAGCTGTAGAAAAGCCTGCAGTCTTACTGTAACCAATAAAAATAAATTATGGACTGAAAGGGAGGATGGAAAAAATGGTGGGGAAACCAGAGCAGCATTCAAGGAAAAAATGTAATATAAACATTGAAAATAATTTCTAACCTGAAAGAGTGGGTTTGTTTGGTTTGTCTTCTGTTTGTTTGTTTGTTTTTTACATTACATTCACAAGTCGAAAGCATGCCTTAATTAGCAGGCTCCATGATAACCAGTGCAATAATGTTAAGATCCCATAAGCTCTGAAGGTGAAAATAGAGGAAGTGATAATCAAGTTGGTGAATGTTAGATATTGCACTGTGTTTTCCTAATAAAGTGAAACGAGACCTTATCCTGACTTTTAGCTCGGCAGAAATATGAGGAAGGAAAACCTTAGACCTGAGAAGTTTGCTTGGTGTAAAGGCATTGTACTGTGAGTGGGCTGATAAATGGAAGGCACCTGGTCACCCAGAAAGAAGGTAAGAATCTAACTTGTTGGTTACAAGCAAAAACCAAGGATACTATATTTTTTGTTAAGATACAGCACATGACTCAAGGCTAATAGCCAAGTGCAAGATTTAGTTCCAAAATTCGATAATTGTAATGATACAATACCAAATGCTAATGTATGTGATCTGTGCAGACAATAAAGTGTGGCCAGGGTAGCGTATTAAACATTAAGGTTAAGAAATGCTTGGAAAACAAATCTAGTAATACATATTATAAGATAAAAAAAAGGTGTGACTCTTCTGTGACACTTACAACTTTTCTGCCTCCTATTTGGACATGTTACCCTACCAAAGTAAAAAAGGATTAACAGCTTTAAGCTCTGAAAAAAATGCAATTTTAGTAAAAATGAGAAAGCAAATTCCGCATCTTAATTTATACTTAAATAAACTTGTGACTTTCAGTGATAATTTCAGCGTGACTGGTCAGAAATGAAGCTAACAAAAGTAACGAGTGCTAATTGACCCATATTTAATTTTAATCTAATCTGACGGTCAAGAGTGACTAATTAACTTTACAGAACAAATGAAGCCTTTGTTAAATATCTAATTTCTTCATCCCTTCAGTTTTGATGTTAGAGCCCATGAGAAATCATCTCAGACACTGCCAAGGCATCTCTAAACAAAATAGAGAAGACCAGAATGCATATTCATAGACTTCATAAGGAAAGAAAGGAAAAGGGGGAAAAGCAAGAATAAAGGCTTTAACTAAACAAAAAAAAAATAATTAGGTGATGATTACTTTTAACACTGGTCTGGATTCAACATACAGTCAGAATTTTTAATAGGAATCATGTCCATACAGGTACGATGAGGTAGGAGAATAGTACTAAATCTTTCTTAGAAAAAGAATACAGTGAGAGATGGCTTGCTGATCATCACAAAGAATCTTAGGCAAAACCAGAGATTATATCCTTAGCAAAATGGGGCCTTAGATGTTTTTCCCATTCCACAAAATTTTTTGGAGTCTTAAAAATTATTCCATTCCATTTTTGGAACAAAACTTTTTAAGCTTTTCAAGTCTAACAAAAATTCATGCAAGACAAGTGAGATACCACCTTCAATGCCCCAGAATAGCTACTAACCTGGAAGACAGGAGACCGAGATTCCAGGACCTTTTCTGCTTGATTCAGTAAACAGATACAAACCTCATCACATCCTAGACTGCATTTAATAGATGGTTTATGCATTATTTTAGAATGAATGTGTCTCTTTGTTAATAGAATTTCTGCTTAAAATGAGACACTTTAATACAAAACAGTGTATTTATTACCCCAAATTTAGGGGTTTTGTTAACCCATGTTTTCCTTTTGAAAGATATTTTTGTTAGAAAATTTCTTATTTGCTGTAGTCACTAGAGTCCAACCCCAGGACTGAAACCACATTATCATTCCTTTCTCTAGTTGCCATGATTAGTTCCTTTTCTGATACTTCATTAGAAACCTGTCACGATAAGTCATGTCTTAGTGAATTAGGCTATTTTGTAATAACGTTTTAAATGTCCATATCACCTCTTATCCAGCAGAACATCAGTTAGCAAATGCCCCATCAGAGAATCGTACCACATTCTATACCAGCAAAGTCATCTCCTGGGTACTTAACACAAGCAGATGGAAAGCGCAGGGGGGTGAGACTGAAACCATTTGTGTTACAAAATGCAATAGGAGTCATTTTACAGCTGAACATATCGAAGATAGTTTGAGTTGTACAGGCCTTGGCTGGCAGCTCCACCAAGCAATCTGGAGGAAGCTGAGTTCATCACAGGCTGGGAGGGATAAAGTAACTTTGCCTTGCTTTGAAATGGTGGCTTCAAGGACAGTAAATATTTCAACTGGGAGGATGAGTCCACTATGCAACCTCCCCCAGTAGAGGCTGCGGGCTTCATTAATACAATTTTCTCACGTTGTTTCAAAACCACTGTCTTCATAGATACAGAAAAATCTTGTGGTCTGCATTTTACATCCCAGATTCCTCCCGTTCCCCCTTATTTGCATGAGTAGTCGCTCTGAGATAGTATGATTATATGATACCTGAATGATACCTCAATCTATGATACCTGAAAATCTGTTCACTACCAGTTCAATCTAAAGCTAATTTTTTGTTTTATCAGTTTTTAATTAATCATCTATGGCTGTACCCCTCCTTCTCTGTCCATCATCATGTTGGTTGAACTGAAAAACCCAACTTCCTCTGTCTGCAGCAGTAGAGTGATGCCTTTCATGTCTTTAACTGAATCCAAAATAATGTGAAAATCCAGCATTGCACTGTAATATATTTGTTAACTTAGTAGGAACATGCATTCCTTGTATGAATGTGACTATCATCTTTAAGTGCTCTTAATCCTTCATTCTACCTTCCTTCCATTCCCTATTAACTCCTTAACTAATATATTCTTTCACCTTTTGCTAATTAATACCAAATATCTCTCATTTCGGATCGCCCATTGCTAAAATATTTTCAATGTTTCATCTGGAGGCTCTGACTGAAATCTCCCCAACTGCAGGAACAATGCAACTGATGACACAACAGCTACTGAAATGCTGGGAAATAGAAACTGGCAATGTAATGAAAATCAGTTTACTTAACATGCCATACTCAAGCAGTTTAGGCACTGCCATGTGAGCAGTTGAATAATCCCTACAACTAGAGTAAAAACTTCTGGAAAGAAGCTGGATGTACACAGGAAAAGTAAAAGCAACAGCCAGTCGGAAGTAATGTGAGTTAGCATTCCGGGTACATGTGATGGAAAACGAGAAGAAAGTCCCTCCTCTTCTATTTGCTAATCTATTGCTTGAAAAGATGATCTACAATAGCACACCTTCCTTCACAAAGCCCTCAATTTCAGGAGGCAGTGGAAGTACAGGTTTAATTTAACCACCATCCTAAAATCCACAAAAAAGTTAATTACATATTTATGACTGAGAATACACTGATTTTCTTGATAAGGATACCAAGAACTCATCTGGATTATAGGATTTTGAAGCCCCTCCTTTTTCAGCCTGTTGGTCCCTCAGGCTTAGACAGTGGAATGGCTTCAAATGACTTTATAAAAACAAATGAGAAATCCTGTGTATTTTTATGCCAAACACAATTTACTTGGGATAATATGCAACTTGAAAAGTATCAAAGTCCAGAACAAAGCTGTTATCAATGCCTTCCTAGTCCTGGCTGTTCTCAACATAGTGAGAGAAACTTAGTGCTGTTATCTTTGCCACGTTATCTATGCTAGCAACTCCATTAAAGACCAGGCTAGCCTCTCAGAAACTTCTTTTACTCAATCAATGACCTCGTTTCCATGGCAGGCTAACACAAGGTGCCATTGATGATGACTTGATTTCCTTTCGCATCTGAAGTGGAAAAGGAGAAGACAGACTAAATGAAATCCCATCCATCTTAATGAAATACAATTATATTCTCCTTATTAATCATTTAAAAATCAATATGTCTCTTCTTGGCAAACCCCGCCAGAATTTGTCATTCTGTGCCAGGCCTCAATACATCTTGTCCTCCAGTGATTTTTATAAGTTCAGTCACCTGTTTCCCAGGGTAAATAACAGTGTTTCTTTATGCTGTGATGAGAGCGCAAAGAATGGCACTGTCAGGGAGGCTAAAAAGACAGTCTGCACATTTTAATCAGTAAAAACAAGTATTTCTTTCTTGTGTACATCTTTAAATGAGCAGTGTTCATTTAAAGAAAAAAAAAGTTTACATAAAAGGCAAAGACTGCAGGGCAACTGATATGTACAGTTTCATATAGAGTGTTATTTATCTTGTCAGCAATAGTACCATTAGTTTCTACCTTGAAAAGTAATCTTGCATATGCATGGGATGCTACTAATTGTATAAACTTGCTTGCAAATCTCACGGTCTGAAAGAAAAGTGTGAGTTGGAATTCTTCCTACCCCAATTTCTGCTGACTTACAGACTTGTAGATAGACCATTTCCCACTGTATCCAAAAATTTCCATTTTCCCTTTGTCTACTTTAAATGCAATAAAAATTTAAAATCTTCAGCAATCACAGCATGCATTATCTTGAAATAAAATGGAAGTATTCATTGAAAAAAAGGTTTGGCTCCAGCTGGGGTGTGGGGCAGCCGTACTCTTTGACACTCCTTACCGTCACATTCCGCCTATTATGTGTATTGGAGGAGCTTGTGGGAAACCCTGCAAAGTGCATCAGCTTCCCGATGATCTTTTACATTGTCAAATAAAGTTGCAACAGTCAAGATTTCATCTGGAGCGTAACTGAGAAACACGGAGACCAAACTAGCAGACTTTTTCCAAAAAGAAATGAAAACTAACTGAAACAACTGACAGGGAAAAGAACTCACAAACGAGTTTGACAAGATTACAAAAGCACCCTCCCAACTCCTGTTCGCCTCTTTGAGGCCTGTGATGCTACAAGGTTTGCTTTATATAGCTATGCAAAACATGCACCCCGTGCAAAGTCAGAAGGGGATATACTGTAACATGTGTTACCATTTACCATTGGTGTTGATTTCTTCTCTTTGTTCTATTAACCTTCTCTGTTTTATGTTCCAAAATGAAGTCAAATACCTCTCATGACAATTCAATATTTACCTGTCCAAAGTAAAAAAGAGATCCCTAAAGACCTACATTCAATATGTATTGAGTTTCTAATAAATCCTGTTTGCACATGGAAGTATAGGACTTGCCAGGATGGATGATATTTCAAACCTTTTTAGTCCAATATTCTGCCTTAGTAAACAGCATCAAGGTGCTTCAGAGGAAGGTAAAAGAAATCCGGCAATAAGTAGATGTATAGAATTATAATTCAGGTTGGAAGGGACTTCTGGAGGGCATCTGGCCCAAAGCCCACTCAAAGCAACACCCTTTTTCAGTCGGATTTTCTGTTTGTACGGAGAACGTGCAGGTATTCCTATGCCCAGCTCAGCATGCCACCAGGCATAGCAAGACGAGTGGTATGTGTAGGCCTGCAAGCATTCATACTCCTCCGACACACAGGGATGCGTGAACTACGCGGGCGAGCGTTCATACCGCGTTTGCAACCACTTCTGAGGCTGCTTTTAAGAGCTCTCAAGCACTTTTCTATGTTCCTTACAGTAAATAAAATAAAATGTCCAATCAAAGTGTTACCACCCAGAGAGCAGTTTTAGTGGTACATGGGTACGGGCTGCCACAAGTGGTCATCAGAAAAGCAGTGACATCCTCTGCTACCTGATTTGTATCCATTGTAAATATGTACTAGCTAGCAATGACTTATCCCTCAGGAACAGCATTTTAATAGTTTGTAATAAATACAATAGAATCAAATAATGGGGAAGTAAAGAATTTTTTCCTCTTATGGCCTGCTTAGGAGGTTTTGTTCTTATGTCCTACTTAACATTATACAATTTGAACATTCTAGTATCAATAGATGACCTTTACTTTAGAGAAAACTGGCTTAAACGTTTCCAATAAATGTACTTAATATACATAGATTTGTTTCCCAAGTCATGTGGCCTCTGCTATTCCCATAGGCATAATCTGAAAAGTCTGATATAGTCCATTTGGGTTTGAAATAGAAAACAAATAAATAGCTCCACCAGTCCTTAATTCTTCCTCTCAAAAAGGCTTTTCACCTAGGAGCTTTTTCTGGGAATTTCTTGTTAAAACACTAAGAGGTGTATCGTCACAATCTAAAACTAACATTAGAAAGCCTCTTTTTGGCTGAGTCTACTATTTCGCGGTGCTGCCTGGAAAACCAAAACCGGTGTCTATTGCCACTGGGAGATTTTTCTCAAGTCCATAGGTTTTAGTTCAGGGTTGAAACTGTACATCTTATTGTATAGGACCTGTATTTCATGCAGGGCCTTCAGCAGTTGGAATAACTCCAGTGATCAGTAATCAGCAAAAAAAGTTAATGAATCTGCTGATAACGCAGTCAGGAGGCAGCGGTTGTCACAGAAGAGGCCGTCACACAAAAGACGACTGACTGATACTGGTGACCAGCATAAATGGGATACCAGCTCAAATGGCAGTGGTGTGCACCTTCACAGCATTTGTCACACCCTACTGATGGACATCTAAAAGTTTAGTACCTCAGCCAACAGAGAAAGCAATGCATCAGGCATCTCCAGAGGACAAGTCATCCCATCCTAAGATAGCGGGCTGGACACCAGGCCTGGTCTGCTACTTAGAACTTATATCAGAAAAAATGCATTTGCTATCCTTTAGGAAATACTGATGACGATTCTTCCCATAAACTATGGGATCATTAGGTGGAGGAGATGAACAGGGAGAAAGAAACGGTTGCAGTAACCAATTTCAGGATGACTACTACTCACCACTGAGTCCTTGAAAGTGGTAAATTTTATCCCAGAGTGCATCAGGTTCAGTATTTCCAGAAGCAGAAAAAAAAAATCAACAGCCCTTGTTTAAGCACTTGTGCAGGGGGACTCATACGGACCACGAAGCCCCGTTTTGGTCAAACATGTTCAAGATTGATTAGTTTAAAGAGTACGTACTGAACAGAAACAATTGAAGGAAAGGAGCACCTATTTTATTAGAGGAGACCAAGAGAGCACTGGATGTTTAACAGAGCAGAACAAAGGCTAAGAGGTGCCATGATTGCTGTCTATAAATGTATCAGGGGGTAAGCAGCAGGGAGGAAAAAAGCTATTCACATTGAAGGACAGTGCTGACACAAAACAAATAGGTATAAACCAGCCACAATTATGCTGGAAATTACAACAGGATTTCTAACCATCAGAGCAGTGAAATATTTCCTAACAGGAATAGGGGGGAACAAAACCACAGTGATTTTAACTCTGGAGCGTGATGTGTTTATGAATGGGATTAGAGATGATGTGATTATCCTCCATATTCAAGGACTAGTTTAATGATTAAGGAAGTCCCCTCCCTTCTTTCACCCCAGGTATTTAGCCATTTACTGCTTAAATACAATAGACTCATGATCATTTGCATTTAGCCCATTGTAACACTCAGTCACCTACACTAGTTTTATCCCACAGTTAATATTTACCAAATAATAAGCTATAGTTATATATTTAGATAAGAAAAAAAAAACACAGAGCCTATTCTTTCCTTTTTTCAGAGTGTACTCTCAAAATTTTCTCATACATTTCTTTATATTGAATACTTACCTTTAAGTTCCTGCAGAAACACTGATGTTATTTGTGCAAGTACACACTACCTGGAGATGTCACCAATTTGGTCCCTGCAAGCCTTTCTGTTCAATCAGTGTTCCAAAAAGATGGAACCGATTTGCTTTCAAAAAACTCTTTATTTTATTCAAAATGGTTTATGATCCTCTCCTTTTTTCGTCTCCTAATCTCGTGTTTCAATACACATGCAATGCCCTACTTTCTTTCCATCACCCATCCACCCTTGTTGTCCAAATTCAAAATTGGTGGAAATAAAGTTAAATTGTTTAGGGTCAAAAATAAAGACATTTTTCAAATGCCAAGGAAAGAGAAGGATTATTGCACTTTGATGTTAATACCATGTCTTTTGTAGTTTTCCTGTTTGTTTGTTTTCATCTTCCCCTATTGTGAACAGTGCACCGGATTTTATAGGCAGTCTAACATAGAGCAGATGCTGATTAAAGGAAATGTGGTTTTCAGTGTGACATTTAAAAAAATATCACTTGCTCTAGTCTAAATGCTATATTCCTAATGAGTTTTATTTTATTAACTGTTGTGTGAAAATACAATGAGCTTATATTTAATTGAAACAGAAGTTTTTACAGCTAACTTGATGGACTGTGACTAGGCAGTTAAGATTGACCAGAATACTCCTGCTGTCTACCCCGAGGGCTGGCATACAAGGTGTGGGCACACATGGCCGTTCACTCACATGCGTCTGTGTGGCTGGACTAGAGCGACTGCTTCCCCTCCTGGCACGTGCTGACACTCTCCCCGCTACTGCTCCCTCGTTCTCTGAATCTTCTCCCCTTCCTTCCCTCCTGGCTTCATCCAAATCCTTTAATACCAGCTCCATAGGGCAGAGGCTGGCTATTTTTAGTTTAATGAACTCTCATCCCAACCAGAGACATCAGCCCAGCAGACATTTATAGATACTGTTGTATGTACTGTGTGCCTGTAGGTCATGTTATGCCTTTTATATATACGGAAGACATAAATTGCCTCAAATGCTGGTAGCCTAAACAGACATTGCAAATGAAAGTCAAGGAGCAGGAAGAGAACTTACATGTGAGATAAAACTTAATAGCAGTAAGAAAAGATGTTAATGCATGAAGATTTTTATGACACTGTGAAACATATCTGTTTACTTTGGCCTAAAATCCAAATTAATTTTACCTGAGGTGCAGGTGGAAGATATGAGGGTATGTTTCATTATGCTTTAATTTTTGGAATAAGCTCCCATAATAGCGCAATGTTGGGCAGACTGTTCATTGTTACAAACTTCAAAGGAACTAAAGGAACAGGTCACTTCAGGCCCAATGCTGGAATGACTTAACTCAGTAAAACTGCTACTGAATTTAAGATGACCACGATCTGATTCTCCCACCTGAAAAGGAGTGGCACTGTCCCAACCTTTCTATAGTGAAACTTGATATTCTTTTCCCACTGTGTCATTTAAATTGTACTGTGTACAGCAGGTAGTGACAAAGGGTTCTTTTCTTAGCACCGTATCTTTAACAACATCTGCATTCATAAAGCAATGAGCAAACACAGATGAAGTAATCCAGAGGTTAAATTACTGAATGTCTAAAAGTGTACCCTTTGCTTTTGTTGGAAAACCAGGAAGCACAACCCCAACTTTACATATTATTTGCATCTCCAGTCAAGAGCATTTACAGTACTGCACACAGAATAATGAAAAGAAATTCAAAATCCTTTGACCTGTAAAATCCAAATCTCACTTCACCTGACTTTCAAATTATTTCTCTAGTTAAACCATCTTTTCATTGCACAATGGTAGTAACTCATACCTGATTTTTGTCGTTGCACACCAGATCAGAATGTCACAGATGGCTGACCTGGGGGGACGAAGGGTTTTGGTGAAATAGTATGCAAGATACTTTCACAATGAGCATACAATAAATAACTGTTGGCTACAAATTAGTATTGGACTATCATATTAGGTAACTGGTTTGAGAAATCACTGCCTGGTAGAGCTTATTAGTGGAAAGTAATTGTTACTTGACTTTAAAAAAAAAACAAAACAGCCAAGAAACTAAGTTTTCATCTCCCTCTCACCCTGCCTTCCCTAACACACCAACTCATTTGCAAAGGAAAACCTCAAGCAGCAGCAGGAAAATGGTGTGAAACAAGTATTGGGGTAGAGAAAGCAATTCAGAAAAAGGCTGAAGGGGCCATACATTACACAAAATGCCCAAAAGGGCTGGAACGTTAAGTGGGCCAGATGGTAGAAGTTCACATAAAGATCTAATCACCAGACCTGTTGTGGAGTGAAGGGACAAAAGGTGCTAGAATCAGGCTTATAGGCCTCCTTTGCATGCTTGTGTAAGGACATTTGTAAATTCCCATTGTGGTGTTTCTTTCTCTTTAAGGTAAAACCCAAGCAGGCAGTGCACACACAACAGTGTGTGTGGTCTTTGGGAAGAGCAGCCCAGTGCCTGACACTGGCATCCTTTGTCCAGAAAGGAGATGACCTTGAAGACTCAGACAAGCTGTGTTTCCACTGTCCCTCATCCCTCCCTCCCCATCCTGTTCTCACAGAGTGCCATCCTTCAAACCTCTCCAGCACAGTAACTCTGGGTGCCTTCCTCAAGGACCTTCCCTAGTGGGATTGCAGCCATAGTACTGCAGGGCAGACAGACAGACATTTGGAAGGTATGGCACGTTAACTCCGCAATGTCTGTATCGCCCACACCTTAGGTTCTGTGAAAGCAATGACAGCGCCATGCTAAGAATTCACTGCTACGGACAACTCACTCGACATCTGGCTTGAGTGTGCCCAAGGTAGCCATCACATGTAAAATCTGAACAGCTCTCTGAAACCTCCTTTCTGTAGCATTTTACATGGCCTTCACATAGTGACCCCAAGTATTACACAAGGATCAATAGAGATGGGTGAAGCAACTCTGAAAGACTTTCAGGAGATTTGATGTGTTAAGCATGTTTCGAAGTTGTCTGCTTTCAGATTGCTTCACTGTCACACAAATAAACATGCCTTGTGACAGACTGATGAGGAAGAGGGGGAGGGCATGGCACAGTTTCCCAGAGAATGAAATTTCCAGTCACATTTTCATGCCATTGAAAGGAAAGATATACCTCACTCTTGACATGCTGCTCATTTGGAAGCTGGGCCAGCTCGGGGTTCACTGTTCTGTAGTCATTCCTAGAGCATGGTTGGATGTTAGCATGTCCTATGCAGTCAAGCCTGGCTTAGACTTGCAGCTGTATATCAAAAGGAAAACAAATGAAGACTGATTCTCATTAAATTATTATCCATGCATCAACATACAACGAGCCATAGCAAGTTGTAATTCATATGGTTTTTGCCACAGCTGGCAGCTTATGGATATCACAGGGCTTGGTCTCGACTTGTTCCATCTTCCTACAGAAAGCAGATACAGCTTCTGTGAAGCATATTTGTTTGCCTGACACATTCTTTTTCTCCAGGTCCAAAATATAATTACTACTAGCTTCTTCTCTATCCTTTGGGCTCCTTGGGATCTCACCTTCTCAACACTATTGTCAGAATTCTCCTTCTAATTGAAACCCCCGATAGGCATTTTAGCAGCTAATGTATGTGATTACAACCACTCCAACTGCCATCAACTATACAATTGTAGGAAATCTAATTTTTCTTTGTCTGAGGTTTCTGTTATCTGAAGTTCCCTGACAGGAACGGGTGAGCACCACCAAAAAACAAAACCACACAGCACATGAACAAGATACTTCAATGTAATAGTCAGAGTTACGAATACTAAAACACAATTTAAAAAAATCAAATATCTAAGTAAGTAAAATTTTTAAATGCAGGAGATAATAGCAGTTTTGGGGACAAATCCTGCAGTCCATGAAAATGTTGATCTCATTTAGTTTAGATGTTTGCCTAAGGAGAACAAAAGCCACTACCCACAGAAAGCTAGCAGAAGACAGAAGCAGCAATATCCGAGGAGTCTCTCTAGATTTTTAGGATGTCCTAATGGAACAACATTTTCATAGCTTCTACCTGCAACAGCAGAGAGGCCAGGGTTTCTCCGTATGAGATTTCTTTTTGTTAGACGTCTTCCATCTTGCTAGAGGGGAAAGTGCTACAGACAGACACAGAAGACATCCAGGAAGCTGGTTTTGACAAAGGCTAAACAGTGTTCAGTTAGACAAATGCTGAAAAATCAGGTTTCCTACAATACAGGGAAATAAATCTTCTGTACTCAAGCTATTATTGCCTACTATGTAAGGAAGGATTTCTAAATGTATATCCTCCAAAAGGGCTATTTAAATATCAGATCCAGGTAAGATCTGGGTTGCAAATACAGTCTGCCCAGACTAAGCTAAGTCCCAGATACGTGATGAACCCTGCGTTCCTCTTTCATATATCTCACCTCTCTCTAGACTTTCAGGGACCGAATAGAGCACAAGGCCAGGCTGCAAGGGTAGTGTGCACCTTGCTGCCCTGAGAGAAGCTGGAGACAGCATGCTTGCCGGCTAACAAGGAGGCTAGGGTAAAATATCTCAACAGACTTTGGTAAATATGAATTAAGCAGCTTTATCCAATGTACTTACAAGAAGACTGTTTGGAGCAAAAGATTATATTGCCAGGGCTACAGAGCCAAGCAGAAATTATTAACTTCAAGACAAGTCCTCTGGCCTGGATATTTCCCTGCAAGTAGGCTGCCATTTCCTAGACTCACCCTGATCCCATGTACACGGCCATATCCTTAGTTTATGTAAATAAGCGTAGCTTTGTTGATGTCAGCAAAGCTGTGTCAACTTAGACCAGCTGAGGATAAGATACAAGCTCTGTGTGACGGAAGTAGAGACAGACAGGAGGAGATGAAAGAAGGAAATACCCTTAACCACAAAACAATAAAAATACTGCAAATCATTACAGTTCGTATCTAAGCTTGTAGCCAAATTAAATGGCATCATACTGGATTTGTGATGTGAACTTGCAGGGAAAGCAGGCACCACCATTTTACCGCAGATTTGTGCCCACAGTTTATAACACAGCAACATTGGGAAAAAGGTGGAGCAAGACACCGATGGAACCTAAGGTTTATGTAATTAATATTTCTTCACAAATTGCCTCTTAGCTGTTACAACACACCTCTCTGCAGCCCCTGGTTCTAGTTGTACAAACACAGTACATTATTTTAGACTGGGGAAATCCCACATATACAATTCTTCCTTTGTGTGTGTGTCTGAGTCTCGAAAACTTTGGATACTGCAGGCTAATTCCAACCAAATTTGCCAGAAAGACTAGAGACTTGAATATGTTAGAGGCATATTCACATAATGAATTCAAATAAATTTCATGAAAAGGGGTAAATGGGTAGAGGAAGGAGACCGAATAAGGGCCTTGACTACGGTAAAGACGGCAGCACTAGCAACTGCACTGTTAGATACCGGGGAGTCCACACAGGAGCTAACCACAGATTTCACAAGTTCATTGCTCATAGAACAATTTCCTAGTATTTGTCCTCTTATCTAGCATGGATATCTTTTCCTCACCTGCTTCACAGAAATTCATAATATTTCAAAATTTTGGTAGCAGAGAGGAAAGAGGACTTCAAAGCCCAGCTCGTGTTCAGACTCATACTTTTCAGACAGACCTTATCTTTCTAACGCACCATCCCCAGACTGGTAGGTATGAACAACTTCTAATTGCTTAAAATCTAGATACAGCAGTCCAGACTGAGGATTTCTGCAGTAACAAAGCCAAATAGTTAAATAGTTCCTTAGCTTTTGCTACTGTGAAAACGGCAAAGCTCAGCCCCTGCTTAAACAAAAAGAAAAACAATTCTGATGCTTTGTAGGGCCATTGGACTGAATTTCAGCTGCACATGAAACAAGACTGAGATGAAACGCTTTCACACAAAGTTTTGGGAAAACTGGAAATTTTCTTGTTCATTTATGCTCTGTTTCCTGTGTGTACAACACTTCACAATATGGGATCCTTGTGCTTGTGCATGGTTGGGATTCTCTCATGTTACAGTCATCCAATTCTTGTTTTCTCATTAAAGATTACTAACAGGGAAATGTTATGTAAAATTCGGTGGCTGGACACAGAGTAAAGATTTTGGGCATGTTCTCTTCAAATCCACAATACAAGGAAAAGGCAAAGCTATGCCACGCTAACAAAACCAACTCCGAAACACTTCCCCAGGAACTGGACATCTCTCACAGTGCAACGTAACAGACCGTAATACACCACAGTAATATAGACTTAAACTGAAACAAGAAGGCTGAGAATTTGTATCTCTTTAACATGGTTGAAGCACCAAAGAGTCTGTGATTGAAAGGAGCGCTAAGAACACAGTTAGCTTTCCTCAGAACTGATCTTCTATCGTTTGCTTAGTCCAGCTGCTGTGTAACACCTTGTGTTTATTTCTTCCTCAGTCATGGATTATCACTATCAAAGTGATACAAAAGCTCTAACACAAGTGAGTTTATTGTTTTCAATATTTTCATTTAAGCACTTTAATCAATATCTGCCAAGACAATTAAAGGGCTCAAACAGTTTCCCAGAGGAATTTTTCCTTCAGAGTCGATCTCTTTTTTTTTTGTTTTAGTTTGTATTTATTCCCCTATTTATTTTATTTTTAACACTAACAAAAAAAGTTAACACCATTTCCCCAAATTCATCCACTATTCTGATTCTTGTTTTATAAAGGAAATGAAATTTGTCATGCTGCTATACATCATTTGCACTGCAGTACAACGTCCCATCTGTGTGTCAAGTACAAAACAAAAGCATTTTGTGAAAAATTGCTAAAGTAGTAATGATTTTTGTCCTCAACTCTTTGTTTTGCCTTTCAATAAAGAAGGCGACATGTGCCACAAATGATATATTATCGTTTAAGTACAACCCTAGTAACAGTGCATAACCAAAACCATGTTTCACAGCAGAGAAACTATAGTTTACTGCCCCTATGGCTCTGATGAGAATATAATGTTCTACAGTTTATAAATGCTTTGAGGTCAACACATGATTTACTTCAGCTTGTTCATCCAATGAGCAGGAGGTCCAAAAATATATCAAGCTATTAGACAGCCCACTGGAAGCTTGGCGGAGGCTCCCAGTGATGGAAAGCATGCCATGGAAGCCTCTCTGTCAACTGGAGATGAGATAATTAGATCCAGGTAATACATTGGAGCCCCATCAGGGAACAGGACAGCAAACATGTCATCTTTACGACTTTTTCTCATCCTCCCCAGCAACACTGGCCCGAGATAGCAAAAAGTGTAAAGGATTCATCAGTTCCCAGCAAAACCACAGCACAGGGATAATCAAGCTATCATCTCTCCATCATCCTCATTATCCAGAGACCTGGTGCTCCGCATAAACAGCAAAACAACATCAACAATAGATTGAGGAGCTGTGCTAGTTAGCTCCAGCTTTTGTTTTACGTTCCAGGGTAACGTCACACAATGCTGGTGGGCTAGAATCTTCTAACATCCAAAAATGTTTGACAGCTCACATTTAAGTTACAAAATGTCTCACACAAAAGTGTCTTTCCACTGATCAGAGATCTGAGCTTCAACGCTATGACTAAATATTCCCAAGCTGTTGGTGGACCAGAACATGTCTGAATACAGGGGCAACAGTGATTTTACACTGCATGCTCAGCTAAAACTGTAACACCCTGGCCTTTCCTCTTACACACATTGCTACGTGCACATTTTTTGGAGGACCCACTAACTGGAACTTGAAAGTGGAGAGTTGCTACAAGGGGAATCCCAGTGCATTAGAGTAGCACTCCCTTTGCACGAGAAAGGTAATTAAAAAATACCCATCCACACATTAGTGCAAAAAATAAGCTTCAGACTCAAATGAAAAACTTAGAAGAAGTTTATGCTTTCCTTAGACACACATGCAACCCCAAAACCTATAGAAAATAATTTAGAAAAATTGTGGTCAGAAATCAAAATAACTTTGAATATCACCAGTTTAATCTAAAAAGATCAGCTTTTCCATATTCCAGAATTACATGTTTGTAGAAAAAGCAACAGGACGGTTTCAATCATGACTGATCCTATGTTAAAAAAATACAGTCTTGTACGTGCATGTTGATTAGTGCCAACACCTAACTTTACTTATATAATTATATAAATATATACACACACTATATACGTAAAGTTCCTTTTCCCAAAAACATATAAATGACTTATGTTCTGTTTCCTTTCCCGGTAGTCGACATTTAGAAAAAATCTTTCTTGTCCTTTCTTTCTTTCATTCACACATGGCACATAGGTCAAAAGAGGAGGTTATAGGGGGGAAAAAAGGAAAATGAGATTCTGTTACCCCAGCTACAGAAGCCCTCTTGAAGCCTCACTGGTAACAGTGGCACTGCCCCTCACTGGAGAAACTGATAGGACTAAGTTCATGTGCTGTATCCACATATGCACTAACTTCCTTTACTTTTCCTGAATTTATGTTCTGTCAACAGACCAGGAGAGGAAAACAAGAGGTGGCTCTTGCATGTTGGGAATGGATTAACTCCATTTCATACTTCAGTCTTAAACAATCTTAAAATATGGAGTCATGAAAATCCAGGATCATCATAATCAAGTGTATAGCTTAATCTTGTGGAAGTTAAAATGAAATTTCTAACGAAGCTGCTGAAATAAATATGATGGATATCCATGCCTCAGCAAACATTTACTGTCATGGCACACACCCATCATTGCTTTTAGTTCTTTTCTGAGAAAATACGAACAAAACCTTAAGGAAAAGAAATTAAGAGCACTGCCACCATGAAGTAAGTTCTAAAGAGAATCACAAAAGAAGTCAGCACTACCTCTAAAAAAGCAAGCTGAATAAAAAATCCTGGAAGTAGAATGTGGGAGAAAAATTTATTTTTTCCACTTGCCATCAAAGTAAAATTGATTTTTCTGTTCTTCCCCTCTATAGGAATGACAGCAAGTATCATCATGGAGGTGCAGGAACCTAAGAGAGCAGTTGTGGCAACCTTCTTTGAGTAAATTTAAGCTACTGAAAACACTAAAAGAGGAAAAATTCATGTCTAGCAGAGAAAGTATTAAGATTAAAAATGAAAAAGCAGGGGCAGGCTAAATAAAATCAATATGACTTTTCCCAGGGTGTTCTTTTATAAACATTACTTTGGTTCTTCCTTGACCACAATATATACAGAAAATAAAATGGCACTTTTATGACTCATAATCCCAATCTTCACCTCCATGAAGTTGTTCACGAAGACTCAGAAGCTGAATGGATTTAAGACTAGAACTACAATGGCAAATCACAGTTAGGGAGGCACCATAACATTTAGGATTCACTGTCTATAAAAAAGAAAAGCTAATGGCAAAGCCACAAATTATGCCTACAGTTACAGGATCCAAATTCAAATTCTGCAGCAGTAGTCATGAAGAAAGCTTAGCAATATAGCTCTCAGCTATATTGGACACTAGGCAAATTACAGAAATGGCACGTTTAAGAGTTTCCTAGGCATGCAAAAAAAGTAGAAAGTATGTGGATGCTATGAGTACGCACAAAACTGCAGGCTGAATGGGACAAGCTTTAAGATATAAAATTGGGGTCCATTTACCTCCAGTAATAGGAAAAGAGTACAAAGACTATCTTTTTCCCTTCCCCCCCCCCGCCTTCATTTATTACTATAAAGTATAATGTTTATCTCAAGTAGCTTAGAATCAGGAAACAGAGGTCATCCTTTTGGACGAAACAGATTTGCAGGGAAGACATAAGAAAAAGCTCAGTAAGAACCACTCAGGAGCAATCGTCATGCAGGAAAACATGACTGAAAGAGCAGAAGCTGACTGATCTTATGACTTAAATCAGAGAAGAGAAAGATATCTACGAATTTACTAGCAATGAAATCTGGAATACATGTCAACTTTTACATATGCAAAATAATGACATAGTGAAGGAAAAAATGGAAGCTAAACTGAAGCTGGAAGACTGTAACAAAGCAGAATCAAGACTTGAGGTAACTGCATAGTAAAAAAGGGACAGATTTAGGACAAGAGGAGCAAAATAACTCCAGAAGGCACAGGAACAAATAGACAAATTAACAAAGGAAGTAAAAGGACTTTAAAAGCAGGCAGAGATTCAACATGTTAGTGAAGTGCATGATGAGTGAATGTTAAAAATATAAAAAATAAAGTATGGTTGGAGGAAATCTGGATATTCAGAGACAGTACCACAGAGAAGCAGCAGAAACCTGTTCATGGTTATCATGGCACACTGTAAGATGAACCATTTTTAAATTTATTTTCTATGATTCCAAGTTGCAGAAAAAAGCCAAAAAACAATTTTTGATTCAGCCCCAAGAATCTTCTTAACGTTTGCTAATACCTAATTACTGGGAATGCAGCCCGTTTGATTTCTATCTAAACACACAGTTATCACAACTGTTTTATTGCCAATATGACTGAGGAGACGGGCACAGCCCACTCCGTTGGACAGTGGTCCTAGATGGGACTTGCTGTCTTCACCTTCAGCAACCACTGGAGTAGTGAAAGAGTGACAACCTTCTGAAGGCCAGGGTGGCTTTGAAATAAACTTGCTGCTTAATTCAATGAGTGGGACTATTACAGACCTAGTATTTTAGCCATCAGAAGGAAGTGAGACAGGTCTTCAGCCAGTGAGAGTGTTCTCTGCAAAACTACTTTTCACTCTGGAGGTCACTCATACAAGTTCAACAGTATCTAATTTCCTAACAGTTTAAGGTGATATAACTACACATGGATACAGAGCACTGTGTGCTTTATGTAGCACTAAGCTTTATTTCTTCTTTGAAAAAAAAAAAAAAAGCTATAGTGAACTTGCCTAGCAATTCTTTAAATCATAACTTTATTTTAAAGCTTTTTAAGAAACTTCTGATCTAGCTTCACACCTCTTGGAAAAAAAAAACCACAAAAAACCAAACAAAAGAACAGCCAAACAAAAAAATAACCTTCACTCAGGCTTGTCACTGAAGTTCAAACTAGCACAGTGTTTTTTCTTAGCTGTATACCATCCTCTGTGAAACTATCTCAGCTAAATATGAAAAACTGCCTCTGTCACAAGTAGTCCAGGAAAAAAAAATGGTAAAAATATCAGAGATCATATCCTGTAACTGGCAGGGACTGTGCTGTTGATATTCTTTTGCAAAGAACAGTATGAGAAAAAAAGACTTCAGAAGAAAAATGAGCACTTAGAAATTAGAATGCTGTCAGGTAAGATATCTGTGAATCAGACTGCAGAAATTAAGTGGATGAGTTGTATTGTCAGTCACCAGTGATGTACAATATTAGTGCAGGAAACTATACAAATGTTATCTATTGCATGCAGAACTGATAATGTAATAAATGATAAAGATCATTAATCTGCTAAACAGTAGGAAAGATTCCCTCAAAATAACAGGTTTAATTTTTTAAGAATAACGATGCTAGAAGAAATCAAAGAAATTAGTGGATCACATTTACCCTATGCAATAATATTCTTTTAATGATGACAACTGAAACTTACCGTGTATTCTATATATAAATTTCACGCAAGCTACCTCCAAGCATTCAGTAGATCAAGTTAATTAAACTATAATTTCTCAAAATCATAGAATAGATTTCATTCTGTACCATTACCACAGATGGATATATATGCATGTTTTGAGGTGAAGTATACATACTGTAGAGTAGATCTTCCTATAAAGGTAGAGACAATTCAGTCTAAAATAGTAATTTATTACCTTTGGCTTTGTTGGTGCAATAAAGTGTAATAATAAGTGTACTTTTATACTGACACCTAGCAATGAGAGGGTCAAGTCAGCTCAATAAAACTGGCAGACTACCACAAGTGTCTGCGCTTGTGTTATAAATATTACATAGCAGACATTTCATGAGTGAGAATGTGAAGGAATATTCCAGAAAAGGAATGCAAATTTACCATTAAGGAAAACATCAGAAAATGGAAACAGTCATATGAGTTCAAATACCCGTGATTGTAAAAAGTAGAACCTAAATCAGGGAGGTGTCAATACTTTATATTTCGATGTGGTTCAGAAGAATACAGCCAGGAAACATGTAACATGCATATATGAAGTACCTTAAAACATAACATTTTTATCAAAACCTTTAAGGATTATTACAAGATAGTTATTATATTTGTGAACCATTTTTTAAGCATTCACATAAAATGCAGACGAGACACTTGATTAGTTTGCCACAATTCTTTGAACTCTCTCCAAAACCCTAAGAACATCTTGTAGGTGGCATATACCTTACGACACAGCTGAAAGGAGATTATGTATAATGCAGCAAGATGTAAAGTATTACAAAGGCAAAACTAAACCTTTGGATCACATCATTTTTTTTGTTTGCTAAACTGCATGCCATTGGATCAGAGTTCTTACATCTCTGAATCATCTGGTACTAGTCATTAGTGAAGGTAGGATACCAAATCAACAGTCTTAAGGTCTGACCTACTCATGAGATTGTCTTGCTTGTATATGCCAGGCCATCTCCAAAAACAGATCTCTTCTTCTAATCTTCAGCTTCAAAAGATGTTGTCACTCCTTTTCCCCAGCAGAAACTGGTTTTTGGCTGAACTAGCAGAGGCTTACGTGACTGTTGTCTGTCTTTGTCATAGAACTTCACTGAAAATGCATATTGCCCAAAGACATTTGTCAATACTCTAATAACTGTAATATTTAAGCTCTACATTCAAAGTACTTTACATATGCAACATAGTCCTGCCAATATTTCCCAATACACTTGTAATTTGGCATGTGGCAGAAGAGAAGGTGAGCCATTTGCTCACGATCGGACAGCTGAAGTCTGGATCAGAGTCAATGCACAAGTTGCCCCTTTTGAGCGATGTGGGACGTTTGCTCACATTTAGTACTTCGGCAGACCAAGTGCTACAGTGCGTTCCACATGCAGTCTGCTGCTGACTACAAATATGTGGCACTGACTCATAACAAACTTTGCAGACATCTACAGCAAAAAGAAACTGATGTATAGGTGTTTTCACACCAGGAAGATCAAGCACCCTTTTGGCAACGCTCAGTAGCAAGTGTCAGGCCCAGCCACCCACCGCACTGATGCTGCAGTGGCAAATTCCCTTTGCAGACGTAGGATCGTGCCAGCATGCAAAGGAAGGAAGCCATTGCCTCTTCATCAGTCCTCACACCGTGGTCACCTCCCAATCCATCAAACAGATGTGAACAGAAATGTGCCAGAAACAGTAGCACGGTATTGCTCTAAGTCTGCTAATTCCCTATGCTCCGTTTAATTATACGAACTGCTCAGGATACTAATCAACACATCGCACCACAATGATGCAGTTATAAATGTAATTATGAAAGCAACATGAATAATTTCATTAACTACTATACTTCAAGCTGTCTAGTTCTCTCCACTCCCTTTTGTTGGCAACATACTATGGGTCTGCTCAGCACTTCTGGGAATTAGGCCATGTACATATGACATGTTTGTACTTAAAAGCACAATGCTGCAGACCTGAATCAAAGAAAAAGTAACTTTGATGCCTGTTGGGAGTTTTGCCAGAATTAGGACTGCAGTAGTTAGGCCACTGTGTGCCAAGGATTCTGAAAAGAAATGCTTCCTTACAGAAAACAATATTTGATTTTGAAACTGCAATTCCATTACCCAAATGGCAGGAAGCAAGCCTGCCAGTGGCCCTATAAGCATGGTGTCAATAACCGTCCATTCTTTCTGCCTCTCGTTATTTGTAATCCAGTGGTACCTGGCAGGCTACAACAGGGAGAATAGCCACGTCAGCCGTGTGCTTTACAAATAAAGGAGAGAGTCCCAGTTTCAGACAACACATAATCTAGGATTACGGAAGGAAAAGACAGAAGGTGAGGAATTAAGAGGACAAACTGCTCCTCTACTGCAAAAAAATGGTGCCAGAGATGGTTTCAATGGTGCCAGCAGAATCAGCTTTTAAAAAACGCCTCCCTGCTGCCTCCTGTCCTGGTACCCAAACCAGCTTTGCTCTCCCCCTTCTTTCCACCTGTCCGCCCCTGCCCTCTCCTCAGGCTAAGACCAATAAGTTTCCCCAGCCCTTTGCAAGGAAAACTGAGCCAGGTGCTCACCCTCAAAGCCAGCTGCTGTCCTTACAACAGGCTAAGCATTTCTCATCGAGTCCAGTTTTAGAGGATATGGCGCAAGCGAAGGCAAGCAGAAGCCCACCAGAGCAAGTAGCTTTAAATGATAGCTATGGCTTAGTAACTTATGGCAGATTGACTACTGACATTATGCCAGGTGATGTACGCAGTCTTCAGGCTGTCACCGGTGCATGGTATACGGCACGGTGAACACCCAGGCCATGTCTATGCTGCAAAGTGAAGTGACTCCAAGCAGCAGGAGCTTTGTGGCCTGTCCATTTCCCATTCTTGCTGTTTTAAAGGTCATCTTAAATCTAGACTCCAGCATGCTCCTACATGTCAAGAACACAGGTGGTAGATGTGTCCGGAGCATGAGTAGCCATGTAAATGCAACCAATGTTTTACACAACAGCAATGAAGCACATTTGGCACCTGACTGATTCAGGTCCTGAGGAGCCCACCTGTGGAACTGAGTGGTTTCAGATCCTGCAGAGACTACAGTTAATAAAATCTCAAAACATTCCCACCCAAACACTGCTTCTATTTACAACTGATGGGAGTTTTGCTGAGCTGAAAGTTAAGGATGCAGTTTCTTTATTAGTTTCATATATTGTACTTTAATGTGCATGTGCTATAGGAACTATAAATTAAGAAGGTAAAACTAAATATATTATTCAGATGAACAAAGAAATTCCATGAGAAAAAAAAGGAATGGCTGGCATATTGTGTTTGACTCAGGCTATTGTTATGAGTTGTATGAAGAAATTAACACAAACTTTATTCAGAGATCCCACATGGGAAGTACACAGAAGCTGGCTTTTTAAATAAGAAGAACTATACTAAGCTCATAAACATTTTTAAATCCATCCTTATATTTATAACCAATATAATGGTAATTTTCTGAGTTAGGAATGACCTTAAAACAGGAAGCCTAAATTACACATATAGCTGGGGGATAAGATTCAGATGAATCCTAAAGAAGCATGAACTTACAACTAAATTAAAACAAACACATCATTAAAAGTATGAAAACAGTCTATTTTATTGAAGTACCACTTTTCTTGAAGGCAGCTTCAGTTTGGAGGACACACTTTGCTAAGCTGAAGCCAAAAAAAAGGATAAACCGACTGTAATTGTATTTTCTAAGGAAATACATGATTTCAGAATCATGTTAGGGAGTTCAGAATATATGAATGTGACTCGGACTTCTTACAGCTACATATATGTTGGTTAGCTCTCCCATTACAACTCTTATTCTTATTTTTATGATTTCTAACTAGGCATAAAATTTCACAGTATGACAAAAGCTGTCAATATAAGTATACTACCGGGTTTCTTGCTCTGTTTTATATTTTAAAATGCTTTTAAAGAAAGTTAGACCACGATTAAGTGAAAGGGAGGCAACAATTAAAAGTCTATCAGTCCCAAGTGCTTTCTCCTCTTGTGTAACGAATAAAGAATGTATGAGTCTGATTCTCAGCTTTATGTTAGTGAAGCTGCAGTGATTTCAGTGGAGTTATTTTGAGTTACAGTCACAGTGAAAGAGGAATTAGGACCTATTGCACTAAATAAACTTAATACACAATATACATTCCCACTGGATTCAGTTTTAAAGAAAAATAACACTAAAGAAAGGAAAAAAGAAAAAAGAAAAAAAGAAGCAAATAGCCATGACTGTTCCGCAAAAACATTTAGCAAACAAATATGACTCCAAAATTCTGTTTCCTTGGCATTCATGAAGAACTCTACTGAACAACTCAGTGCATACATACAAAAAGGGCATGTGGTATCTTAGAAGCATAAAAGCAGCAGAGAACTCAAACTTTGCAAAATATGGAAGATTGTATACAGAATGAAAGAATATAGAAATGTTTTGTGCTTAAAGAGCAGAAGTAAGCAGATTCTGTTAAAGCTTACATGATTAACACTTTTGAAGTTTTGTGCTTCATAAGAACAGGTTTCATAGGACTCCTTTTCCTTAGCAGGAGTAATGTCAGTAACATTAAACTGCTTTTAAATTGCCGCAGTCTTAACGTTGACACTCATTTGTTACACCAAGCACCGGTATTGCACAGACCTCAGAAGAATGCATGTTGTTGTACAGGCTTATTAGGCTTATTATTTTCTGTTACTTCGGTTCAATGGGACTATTGCTCTTCAAGGCAAGAAGTCCTGCATACAAGTCTTAACACAAGTAAGCTTTACTCGCTCCAGGTCACCCTTGTGCAAGTCCTTTGTTTTAAGAGGAAAAGGTCTAGATTTACACCACACCTGCTGAGAGTGCATGTGACCTGCTGAACTCAACTGAGGGAAGGACTTCAGTTCTCCAAATTCACTGCCAACAGTGGGATGCCAAAAACCTGACCACATAAGGGCGGTGCTCCACACGTGGTACATGTGATCCTTCTCTCTTCCACAAGCCACATACTCTCCAGCGCTGAAGGGCAGCAGACTGTCAAGGGAAATGCAGTAATAGCGTATCTTGAAGCTTCAGAGAATAAAGCTGCTGTTATCCTCAGCCATGCCAGAGGTTTTGCTTGCAGAAGAGAGTGCGCAGAAACAGAGCACAGCACGGCTCACCAGTCCATCTATACATTTTTGGGGGAATGGCTGGTCATTCACACATACCTAACTCAGGGTGAAATCCACAGATGAATGAGATGGGACATAGCACCAGCCTCTGCGTTTATGAAGAAACCATAGTGCTGCAATATATCAAGCTGTGTCCCTGTAAAGTCAGCTTCTTTGCTGAGGAGAGTTTAATTTAACCATAAGCAGTAGAGAGACAGACTTTGGTTTTCTAGTAAGCTCTACCGTAATGTGAAGAGAAAAGTAAAATTGCAGAAAAGTTGATGTGTGGCATTTCTGTGTTATATTAGTCTGTTGGGGTTTTTTAATACGACAAACATAAAAACGTCAACTTATTTCACTCAGTTTTGGTCTGATCAATCTCATGCACTATTTTTGCATGTTAAATTGAAAAAGACGGTTTTAATTGAACTTTAGAAACTGGCAGGGACTGTGTTAGGTTTTGAAAACCATAGTCTGTTTCTTAATTTCACTCTCATATTTGTGACAGCTGGGGAAAGAACTCAAGGAATTTCAACAGGACATAATTTTCTGTGGGAGAAATACAGAACTAGTGATGTGTACAGAGCAGCCTCATTTTTTATCTGACTACAAAAACCAGGATATAAGGATTCTCAAAGTGTATTATTTTAAATTCGGAAAAATCACACTGACAATGCAGACCATTTCAGTCATAACTAAAAATTACATATTAGCACAGCTCTAATAAGTCAGTGAGGTCTTAAACCAAGCAAATTTGTATTTAACATATATGTATAAAAATAAAGTTCTCCATTAAGAATTGGAAATTTAACTGCTCAAAAGATGTTGAGCTCACAGACTTTGATTCTTAGGTGAAGGTATCAGCCAGTGACATGTCATCCCATTGAGGAGTCTTCCCTGGAAAGTTTGATCCAACCAGATCATTTCCCTGAAACCTTCAGAAACAGAATATCTGAATTTAAGCAGCCTCAGCTCATTCCCAACATTTGTAACCAGCAACGAAGCATTTGAATAAATCCAGTTTTATGGATTCAACATAAAAATTGCAATGTCAAAAATTCGGCCAGCTGAACGTAATGCCCCTCTTACATGAGTCTTTTTTCTTGTCCAAGCTGTGGCCCCTTTCTTGCTTACATTAAGAGAGCAGACAGTCAGCGTAACTGTGCAGAATGTTTTGTTGTTAAATGCAGAAAATATTGAACACTAAAAATAATACATACATTGTTTAGATTCTCCAGGGTAGCTCTCCAAGTTTCACTGCAGCTTTTGAAACTCTAGTCCACAGTGTGGAAATAGTGCAGTTTAATATGCTTTTACAGAAGCTTCCTGTCCCCTTCTGCTGAACAAATACTGGAAAACAACATTCTTGAACCTTTCCCTAGTGTCAAAATAAATAAATAAAAATTTAAATTTGCTTCAAAGGCAAGCACAACCCTTTAAATAAGTTTCCCACCAATATTTTGGTATGCATGATACCTCCCTCACAAGAACACTTACAAAAGTGAAAGACTTTGACATATATATGCAAACACGTTCACACAAAAACTTGCCCAAGGGATGACTGTCCTAAAATCTCTTTGCAAAAGTCTCTTCGCCAACCTGGGGTAGGAACAATGCCCTGTGAGGGAGGTGATCTATCACAAACTGCAAACAAATAAGTAGATGAAGACACACTCGAAACAGTTTGCAAAACAATCACAGGCTTTAATATATGTTTCCATACAGGTTTTCTGACCAATTTCAAACTAAGATTCATTTCAAACGTCGCCTCCCCCACCAGAAAAACTGGGGTGAATTCACCAGATGCATTATTTACCACATCTGTCACCTTGCTGTCAACTAACACTTTTTTCCCCACTGCTGACAAAAAGTTCAAAAGGGGAAGACCATCTGATTTTTCTTGACAATCCCTTTTCTATTTCCCAATCTGCAAGCATATATATTTGACGTATTTAGCTCTGGCTGGTTTGTTTCAGTTTTGATACTTTTCAGAAGCTTACTGTATGTGTGTTACCATATATGTCTCAATATGTATTTTTAAAAAAAGGAAAGAAAGGGGAAAAAATCATTCTGTTTCAAATAATGAGCATGTGCACCTTTTTGCCTCAGGCCTTCATACACAATTTAGCCAGAAAGCCAGGGCAGATCATGATTTAGCATTTGACATCTCTTGCCTTCAGGCCAGGGGAGACTAATACAGATTTCTGACTCTGAGCACACCATGGAAAAAAAAAGTGAGAGAGAGAGGCCTTTTATTGACTAAATGATAAAGAGGTTTGTAATGATAAATAACAGTCATTTTATTGTGGAATTCCCCAGAAAAGATGCATTCTGCAGTGTCTGAAGAAGCCTAAAAGCCGAAGCTGGTTCCCTGTGGATCCAAACCTGTTAAGCTCCAATCTTTCTGGGCAGAAATAGAGGTCGCAAATTGCATAGGACCTGCACTATTAAAACTGTATAAGCACGATACATAATCACTGCTGCATCCAGGACAGTTAGCACTAAGAGGATTAGCTGAAGGCTGCTTCTGGGTTTCTCTCCCTCAGCCTGCATTAAAACAAGCCTGGTGCACACCCAGCCTGCTTCAGAATTTTCTGCCAGCTTTGATCGATAGTTTAATTGTAAACTTTGGGAGCAATAATGGATAATTCGGCTTGAACCGTCCATTATAAGCGCTGTTGCTGAGGATGGAGCCTTCAAAATTAAACAAGAGTTGTGTAATATTATTACATTTGTACCGCTCACCTACAGTTAAATTCCATTTACAAATACTGTCTTGACAATGTATGGAGTTCAATAAACATAGGCCCAGGTGGGTTGAGTGGGGAAAGGAAAGCGGAAAGAAGCTGAAGCCAATTATTTGCCATCTATTCCGGAAAGATTTTTATTTTAACCTCACATATTAAAACACATAGAAATGGAAAAAGGGAGACAAGAGAGAGAGACTGATTCAAGCATAGATCTAAGTTGTGGTTACCATTTTGACTGCATGATGGAAATGTACCTAAATGGCCGTGGAGGGATTGTGGTATAGCAATACTGGCAGAAAAAGTATCCCAGGGAAGTGGTGAACATGCATTGCTCAGACCATGTTGGCTTAATCAAATTTTTATTAGTACCTAAACCAGTTGGTTGACCTAGACTGGAGATGTTTGGTCATTTTCCAAAACACACGAAGACACAGCAGCATTCTGTGGTGAGAAATCATCCTGTCTTGGAAGATGAATAGACAAAATGGCCAGGAATTTAGCTATCAAGTTTTCTGGCAAACACACTCGATGGTATTACATATGCAGACACTTCCATCCAATTCTAAACTGAGTAGTGAGGAAGTGAAGCCTGTAAGAACACGGAAATAAAAGAACCAGCTGTGCAAGGCACAAAGCGAGTTCTGGTCACAGGATGAAGATCCAAGCGTCTTCCTAGTTTTCACAGAATCATACAATAGTTTGGGCTGGAAGTGACCTTCAAAGGTCATCTAGTCCAATCCCCTGCAGCGAGCAGTTTTATCACGTATCTCTAAACAAATCAGTTGCATGGACAGAATTTGTTTAAAAATGAGAACACAAGGCTAGAAAAGTAGCTCTTGCTACCAGCTTTACAATGAATTTAGGATCTCAAGTCAAGTTTACTCCATATCTTAGAACACCATTAACCATCCCTAACTAACTTGAATTCAAATGAATTCCCTAATCTTAACAGGACTTGTGAGTTTGGAAAGAATGGTAAGGTCACAAAGAGCCTTCCCACTCCTTACAAGGACTATTGACTCCCATCAAATCTCTTCATGAAGTTCATCTTAGTTTTCAAGCTGAACTCTCATGTTTTGTGCTGATGACTAGGATTCAAGGCCAGAAATATTTTGGTCTGGTTGTTTTCTTTGTTTTTGAGAAGGTGACATCCATATTTAACTGTGTACTATATATAGAAGTCAGCTAAAAACCTTCCTACGTGCTTTCTCATGCCTGGCTAGTACGCAGCTAATGCATAGTATTCTTACTGCCTTTCTTATCACGCAGCTAGGACACCAGACAGAAAGCTGCCTAGCAGGAAAAAAGGAGCAAAAAAGCAAAGGGGTTTTTGTTTGTTTGTTTGCAAACCCAAAGCTCCACTTGAAAAATGAAGCAAGGAGAAAACAAACTGTAGCACTTCAACAGGTGTAATTTGCAAGCCAGGAAGATACTGAACTTGGCAGATGAAGCCAAGTAGCATTAATCTCTGCAGCAGAATAGCACTTGCACTGTGCATAAGCCATTCCCGTAGAATGGCTCTAACTTTCATGGCTCAGAAGTCTTGAAGGAAATCTTCATCTCATTCCACTCCTTTTCTTTTACGGCAAAGATATATTTGTTCCATCTGTAATAAGTTCTCTGTAAAATGACGCAGATGTTGGCATCATAAAGTAACTGCAGGGTTTTAGCCTTTCACTGTGGTTTTCCCTTTTGGAGAATGAGGCAAATAAAGGTTTTCTTTGCTGATGATTGGTTTATAATGCTACCATATTGCTGCCAGCTCCAACACAGAGCTTCCTACACCAGCAAAGACTCCCACAGGCTGTGGCAAAAGAGACATCAGAGTTTGCAAATGCAAATTGCATTACAGGGAATCTGGGAATTACCTGTGGCTCTAATAGTGTATGCTCAGAGAGAATCAAACTGGCATCCACCATATCAGTAATACAGGACTCTAAGGTCATCCTGTCAGTGATTGGGTGTAAGCAGTCCATAACTTCCTTTCTGTGTTCACATTCAAATCTCAAGTGCAAGCGTAAGCTTCCCCAAATGAGGACTACAGGCTAGGAAAGGGTACAGATCAGAATCTGAGAGTGTTGGATACCCCATGTTTTTTAGGTTATCCCTCTATATTCAGTATAATAGTATAGGAAATTAGGTACTAAGCAGCATAAATAAGGTCACATGTTACACCCTGATCCTAAGGTAATAATTCACCTTAGAAAAGAAACAGCTCTGCATTGACGGGTATGGACCCGAGCCCTTATGGTCTCCCTCTTCATGTGAAAAAACAAGGGGCAGCATCATACCCCTCAAAGTTCTTGCTAAAGACCTCCTGCAAGAGTCTAGACAATTTTCCTACATTTCCCTATGCTTCAGTGTCCTTGCCCGTGCAGTACAGATAACAATTTTGTAAGTCTAGCTGAGGGGCTGTGTAAATAAAAGACATTAAAAACTGCAGTATGATGTGCCATTTGATTTGAAATAATGAAAATGGCCCATGTAAAATGTCATGCCTATGATAAGTTCCTACCTTCTACTGCTTTCCTGCTACAATTTCCACAGCTGGTTTAACCTTCTCATTTACAGCTCAATCTATTTTACACTAAGCCCCCAAATACATAGATAAGTATATACTGCAAATTGTACCAAGCTAATAATACATGGGTTTTATAGCTGAGGATTCAGACAAGACTTTGATTTAGTTGAGTGCTATTTAGTTTTTTCCCTTTAAATTGATCAGATTTTTTTTTTTTTGCCAAATCTTTAACCTAATTAGGCAAATATTAGGAGAATGTAACAGAATCAGTTATCAACTACAAGCACAAGCCAGTTTATGAGCAATTCTGCTCGGCAAAGTATGCTTCAGGGTTAAAAATGTGAATGGACTGAAGTGGGTGACATACAGTCATTCGGGAGGATAGTGAGGCTAAAAGAGAAATACAAGTAAAATCAACAGAGTCCAACACATTTTCCAGCTTTTGTGGGTCCTTTCACATAAAAAGAAATTAAGGCAGAACTCTGTGCGTGAAAATAAGGTGGAAATTGTTCTTGGCCTAGTTACCGTGGTGACTGACACAGTTCAATCTATTAAATTGTGTCCTGTGGTCACAAGCCATCAACCTGTGCTCAGCAAACAAGGATAAGGAGTTAGCATCCTTCAGAATGGAGACAATGTTATCCCATTTAGTGATTAAATAAATGCTTGAGATTTCCTCCTCCCTCTCCTGAGAAACAGATTAAGGGCAATGTATAATGTTCGAAAGGAAAAAAGTAAGCTATGTACATAAGCTAAGTCCTTTTGGTTGTGTAAGTAACAATACAGTTTGGCCTTTAGGAATCATTGGCTTTGCTTATAATGGATAGACCAAAAGTCACATAAGCCAACTGAAACATCACGATTCACTTTAATGCCGTTACCTCCCTTTTCCTCTTCCTGGAGGCAGCCATCACTCTCAGGACTCTGTGTGTGTGTGCATGTGTGTCCCTCTTTTTTTTTTTCCTCTGGTGTACCATATTCCTGAAATTTATTTCTATCAGAAAGCTCAACTAAGCTGTAACAAAAAGACATACAGAACCAAACCACTGAAGATAAGCACACCTAATTATTCAGTGCATATAGGCTCATTCTGTCTAGGGGCAGTGCTATTATCACCCAAAGATCTGGTTTAGTTGCTCCAGGATGAGCTCTGATCCTTCAGACCTTTTGTGTCTCTCTCCCACTTGACACCCAGAGAATGTCCACAGCCCTCTCTCATTCAGAGCTGGATATTGGAAGGGTTATGAAAACATTTCAGAGGGACGAGGGTTCTGCTCTTTCTCAGCAGGCTCATGCGAAATGAACTAAACCAGGATTTGCAGCTGTGGGGCTTCTTACTCCTAATTTTCCTTGGCTCTCAACAGCATTTTTACTCAAGACTAATTTCATCTTGGTATATCTGATAAGAGATTTTAAAAAAAATACACATTTTTGGTGGAGATATAGTATTCATTTGGGCATCCAGCCATCCCTTTTTCAGAAAGAAAAAAGTACTTTTCTGCAAGCTCTTTAGTTTTTTGTTTGTAGAATAACTTCTTGGCAGATGCTGGTTAATTGATATGCACATTTCCAAGGTCACTTTTTACAGTGAAATAAATATTTCTCTCTGTTCCCTTTCTAAATCCCTATGTTTCCCTCATGCTGATACCTATGACAACAGGACTGTGTGTTTGAAGCAAAGGGTCACACTCAAATTTTTGCAAACATACACCTTTCCTTGGAAAAGCTTTTTGCTAGCTACCCAGCAGCACACTCTGACGGCACATATGACAGCGTGAACAGCTTGGGAAGACAGTCGCAGAAATCTGGCTCAAAGAACAAACTCTAGTTTGCAAACAGCCTCACTTGTTGGTAACAAGGTCTATAACCACAAGAAAACCATCACTGGTCTTCTGATTCACTGTTTAGTAGGATCCCGTTCCATAGCCCCCAGATCTGGCAGAGCTCCACTGCCGTTATAAACCCATGATAAAACTCCTCTTGATTTTAACAGGATGAGTCACGCCAGTTATACCGCTTGCTTTTAAACCCCCTCCCACAGTGTCCTTATAGCCAGATCAGATATACACAGTAAACTTGGTTTATTCGGTTACTTACCGTCCTTCAAGGTTTTGGCAGCTTATTGTGGCCTGTGATTTGCTGGAAGAGGCTTGTGTTCAGCTCCAGTGTCTCCATCGCCTCTCAGTGGCTCCTGCTTCAAATCACTTGGTGCTACAGAAGCAGAAGGGGGGTCCTCCTGGTCTAGCCAGGGGGAGCTCATTGTTCCCTCTTTTCTGGAAATAATTAATGAAAAGGACAGTCTGGAAATATGTTTTAGCCAGTCAGGGGGACAACTGACCAAGCACCTCAGTGCTCCGTACCAACTGCATCGTTTTTAGCACCTGTTTGAAAACAAAAGAGTAACTCCTTCAAGGCCACGAAGTGCTGGGATCCATGCCCAGCACAAGCAAACCAGCCACCTGTTAAAGTGAAATGGGCCCTAACTTTGGGATTAAAACATGCCATTTACTGCCATCCATGCTGCAGCAGCAGGCGGGTACATCAACCTGATCGTGTGGTGATACACGTTAAACAAGAGACAATCCATGCCATGACAATCTTAAAGTTGCAAGACAAAAGAAGGTGGGCAATAGAAGAAACAAACATTGGTAATACAAGAGATTTATACTTAACATCAACTGCAAGAAGGGAGGCCACTACCACAGTTCTGCCAGACCTTTCTCAGGAACTCAGAAAAGGCTCTTTAGCAGAGACAACAATGAAACTTATGCTAAAAGTAAGCACAGCTCTGAATCAGGGCTTCACTGAATCTTCACCAGCTTCTGCTAATCACTTTAAAAAAAAGTCCTATGGAAATTCAGTGAAAGACAACACTTATGTACATTTTGTAAAATTCTGAAGAGATGAAAAGGCAGTTCCATACCCTGCGGTGGAATCATATAGGAGAACTCAAAAACATATAGATAGGTTATCTTCTATTACATTGAGTGTGTTGGTAGATTGATTTCTATTAAAACATGGTTGCTTAATTTCTAAGACTTTAGTTGCAGCATAGGTGATGTTCAAGTCTTGGCTAATCACAGTGGAAGAAAAATCCTCACAGCAGCTGCTTCTTCTTGACATGTTCTACCTCTCTGATTAGAGGGAAATAGCGAAGTCACGACTCCCAGGAAAGCTAAGCAGACTGCTCTGCTAACAGCCCCCATGCACGTGAGAGTCAGGATTCTGGTGTGAATGCTGAAACCTGCAATATGCTCACATCTGCACTAAGGCAAATTTTCTTTGCATGATGCTTTTATGAAGATCAGCAACTGAAAGAAACAAACATTGCTTTAAGCTTTGGCAATGGCTAGTCCAAAATCCTTCAGCAAAGAACCACTCACAAAAACCAGACAATAATTCCCTCGTGCTGACATCCGCTTCCAGCCCTTGCTGTAGCGGCGATTCACCTTCACAGCCTTAAACACATTTCCATCTGTAGGCAGCCAAAAACCAGCATTTACTTTCGAGTAGAAATGAACTGACTTTAGAGCACAATAGAACCGTTTTTTCCCTTTCTGTGTGGGTGTTTCTTTACTTGAAAGAAACCTACTGTATAAAAGACAAGGAAAGCATCTTTGATGTGTATGTGCCATTTTAAAGTAAAGGCTCCCTCTCACATACTCAGAATTTTACCAAGAAGTAGCAATTACAGGATTATCTGTTACTTCAAACATGAATTCTTTGGATGCTGTTCTTGCCTTGCTTTGTTACGTTAATAATTATGTTTTAAGCAGTCTGGGGTTTTTTTCGTATTTATAAACTGTGGTTCAGCATTAAATGTGCAATCACAGAACTGCTCACCAAAAGGGAAGTTTCCTTTCTATCCTGTTACAACAAGTTTCAGCAGGTAGCTAATTAACATAAAAAGTATTTCTTCAGTCCCTTTTCAGGAAGAAAGAAGGTAGACAAGTGATGAATCTCTGAATGAGGTTTTGGTTTTGGCTTTCTTAAAGACTCAATGAAGTAAGCGCGCTTATTCCACCATAAAAATTTGCATTTGGAATTTGGAAAAGCTGTTTTCAAGGCATTCAGAAAATGATGCAAGCACTAAGTAATTCTTATCAGGCAAACCACCAGCCTTTATTAGCATTCAGGCCTTGATCAAGAAAGGTATTATCACCCAAATAACTGACTGCAACCTAACCATAACTCCAAACGAAGGCATCTACAGGTTTTTAGAAAAGCTGGTGGCGCAGGCACTGCTGGGGGTTGGGGCTGTGGCAGGTGGTGACCTGCGCTAAGGGACAGCACTGGCAGTCTCTGCGAGGCCACAGCCAAATATTACAGTAAAGGGCTCGACAGTTGCCTTCTGAGGTGCCCTGTATACACACTGGGATAACAACACGCACCAAGGCCAGGACTCTTGAAAAAAGTTTCAGCACTGGCATTTAACACGGAAGAAGTTTGGTCACTCCTGTGACTTCTTGGGAAGCCCCAGAAGAGAAGACACATAAATACAAATATCCATAAATCAGACTGGAGTCCAAAGGCTGCAAAGGTACTTTAAAGTCACCTCAGCTTTCTTTTATGCACCTTGGTCTGTAAGTTGGACGCTACATCTTTCAAAGAATTTTACTGTTATAATAAACTCACACACTGGGGTTCAGCTGAAAAAAAAATATAGGGGGTGGAACAGGAGGTAATTGAACATGTCAAACAGTAGGGTTTTTTTCTGACAGAGCTATTTCAGAAATGCTATGAGTTTCACTGTCTGAAATGTAAAAAACATTCTGCTTCAACATTTTCTAAAGAAAATTGTTCTTCCCAGAAGGGCAGCTTTCATTTAAAAAGTGACCTAAAATTTCAAAAAATAAAAGTTTATTTTTTTAAGAAAAAAGATAATTTATAAAGCATAATAGGATAACTCAGTATATCCTGGACAAAGCACACTGATTTGAAACATTCTTTCTTTTTTTTTTTTTTTTTTTTTTTAAAGAGAGCTAAAAACATTCTGTGCTGGTTTCACCCATGGAAAACAAAATATCCTTTATTCACACCAACAGTTGTAACACCTGTGCAAGCCACAGAAATAGCATTGTTCTCTTCTTGAGGAAGCTGAGCACACAATAGTCCAGTGACTTACCCAAGATCACATAATAAGTTAATACTACTGCAGAGAATTATTTCCTTCCCCTTTCCTTGTTATTGAAAACTATTAACAGGGCCATCAGAAAAAACTGTCATCTCATCCTGCCAGTCTCTGCAAACAAAAAGAAAAAGTCCAAGTGAAACAAGAATTGGAGGTAGATCCCATCACAGCCATCTTGCATGCACCGCACTTACAATTTGTCATTCTGAGAGTGGCGTTTTTTTGTTGCTGTTGATTTCTTAAATCTATGAAAGCATTGAGCACAGACCTAATATCAGAACATTCAGCAGTACTTCACGTCAGATGGAAGCCTCCTTTTTACCCAGGCTTTGATTTTTCCTTCTGAGATTTCCAAAGCTATGTTCTGTCTAAAATAAATACTTCCACCTACATGAGATTTTACACTTGTTTACTTGACATGCAAACCACCAATATCGAAGAAAATAACTCTACTCTTCGATGGCAGCTGCCAGCAGATCCTGTAAAAACAGTTCTCAGCAGAGCAGGAAGACCAGGGTATTGATGAAGGGCTCCTTGGGATCATTACATGCGCGCATAGAGAGGAGTTTCAGCGTCCTGATGACACACAGCTCTGTCTCTCTGGTGTAGTTTACTCTGCATGTTAAGTCTCTGCCCTGCAGGAATATCAGAAGGATATTGACAGAAGGAGGCCCCTGAACTATTTTGTCCTCTGTCTAGGGAAAAATGGAAACCATACTATTGGGTGAAACAATGCTTATACAGCTGATTTGCCATGATGGTTGCTTTTGCTGCTAAACAGCACAGCTTTGTCATTACCACTTGTGCACTAGGATTGGAGGCACCTGAGGTGCAAAACCCCCACCTTAATTCCACATGTGTGCAGAATCTACCACCTCAAGATTTTAGTCCTTTCCTGGGCTCCTGCGTTCCACTACAATTTCAGCAAGAAGGAGGAATGAAGACTATCTCATCTAATAAAAAAGAAAGAGGACATCCCTTATTCTCTAGCAAAAAGCACTCCCATGATGCCTCACAAGTAGTTTGAGTCTTCTATTTTTAATTTTTCAGTTTGAGCCAGAGGAAAATAATAATTTCAGCTTTTGTAATTCCACACATACCTTCCAGAAACACTCCAGTTCTATCCTGACCACAGAACCCCCTGCTTTCCAACTACAGGCGTGTGTTAGCAAAGCCTGGACAGAAACAGGACTAAAATGAGACCACAACATTTGTTTTAATCTTTGACTCTTGGGACTGAAACGCAGGTCTATAGAGATGCAACAAAGCCATTTTGAAAATAGTTTCCAGAGGACAACGCTAAAATCTGGGCTTTACTGCCCTTTGTGCTACAGACAGAGATTGCTAGAGATAGCTTCCGTTCTACAGTATTTATAAACTGCAGAGGAAGCAGACGTGCAATTTGCCTAAATAAGCACGAAAAGATGATGGCAGACTGAGGAGCTGATCCTGTTCTGCTGGCGCTCCGTACAGATTAGCACAGAATATCTAGTGCATTTTTATTTGCATAAATATTTTGCCTGCCCTGTTGAGGTGACTCAAAATGAGCAAAAGCTACAAAATGTGGTATTTTCAGTGGAAGAGCACCTCTTGAGAAAATAACAACGCTTGCACTGCCAGACACTACCGTAAAAAGAAACTCAAACAAAAAGCCTCCCACACAACTCTTATACTACGGGTACTGCCCTGCTTTTATGTCAGAATCTCCTTTTTAGCAAGAGCTGTCTTGGGCAGAAACAGGAGACTTGTCTTTCACATGTCCCAGGAAGCAAACGTGCATGATACTCCATCTTAGTTCTACATCCCAAAGACAACCCACATGTCAGGAAGATGATATTGTGTATCCCTGCATACTGTGGAGGACCATGGTGAAGACCAAGACCCAAACTTCTCCTAATGAAGCTCCTTCAGGAACAGGAGCCAGCAGCTGAGCAGCGCTGGCAGAGTCAGCACCTCTGCACAGAGCTGCTCCGGGTGTAAAACACCACAGGTGAAATGCATCCGGTGAGTGGAGCTGCTCAGAATACTTTGCAAAATGCATGTTGTTGCCGTGGCCAAAAGTCCTCGCAAAGTCACGTTTCAGTTTTCCATTTTGCCTGATCTGGGCTGAGCTGCTCTACTCTAAACCAGACATGTGCACACAAGAAGGCTTTAAACAATTTACTTCTCATTATCAGTAATGAAAAAGAATGTCTAACCCTAAGAACAGCCATGAAACAAGATTGTCTCCCGGGTCAGTTTTTGTTGTAGGTCCATCCTAATTATTGCCTGCCTGCTTGTTGCCTGACTCTGCAGCAAAGAATACATAATTCAAGACATATTTCATGCAGGTTTTGAGAATGTTGAAAAATGATGTTCGTGTGTATCAAAGTCAGTTTTTAAAGGCAGAATCCTCCACTCTTTTCTGAGAACTGCTACGGTTCATCAGTTGTCTGTCAGACCTCCTGTCACATTCAAATGAATTGACAAAAAATCCCATTACAAGATGCAGAAAAGAAAAGCAGTTTCTTCCCGCAATCACATTTTGTAAGTATTAGATCCAGACTACACAAAGCAATTTGTCAGCAATAAATTCAATAGAGACACATAATGGTTGTAATAGATTACAGTTGTAGTAAATGTTATAATAGAATAATAATTTCCTAATTAATTCATAATTGTATACCACAGTTTTCCTTTTTCACTTTTCGATGTTAAGCAGTAACCCTATCCACACACATTGCACATCAGTGAAAGAAACCTAATAACTAAATACTGAATCATATTTAATGTGAGTGAGCATTAACAAAAGCATGTGGGCATATTTCAATCGTCCAGAACAAAGAACTGGCAAGGACCACTCAACAGGAACTCCTTTTGGCCTGCATCTCTCGGTTTCCTTATCATGAAAATCAGCAGGCTGACCAGGGGTGCAAGAAGGAAGGTGTTGTGTGCCAGACTTTGGAAAGATACAGGGTTAGAACATTGTCTGAGACACACATCTTGTCTCAAGCCCAGAAATTCCACCAGGTCTACCGGCTGAGATTTAGCCATAAAGACTAAGCATAAGATAACACAGGAAAACAAGAAGCCATCAACTCATCCTGTTCCAATATTTGATTAGAAGTATCTCTCCATTTTGAGAATGCAAGAAGAGTCTTCTTTTACCACAAACGTGCCTTTTCTAGCAATCATGTTAGCGGAAAGAAAAAAAAAAATCCCATAACTTCACGTGGGAGCTGAAGAACATTGCAAGCCTTGCAGCCACAGTCTGGGGAAAATTCCCAACAGAGTTCTGCCCATGCAAGGCCTGCAGCCTCAGGCAAGAATGTTTCATGCTGGAGACCACAGGAATCAGGGACTGAAGAGATCTACTAGGCTTCCAGAGTCATGTCCCTTGCAGACATATCACCAGACAGCAACAGTGGGTGATCTGCAATTTAGCAATACGGAAAAGTTGTCAAAGATTATGTTGCAACAGGAAACACTGAAAAAAATAAGTCATTTAAATCAGAAGTCAGAAGCAGCCAACATTTAACCAAAAGTTTAGAGAGATCTTTCAACTAAACTGGTAGAAGGACCCAAGGTGTCCACACAGCCAGCTCTAAATCCAAGAAAGGCTCTTAAGTGACTTAAAAGTTGTTGAAAAATGTACCACAATTGCCCAAGTTGTTAGTAAAAATGTGGTCAGAGGATACTAATATCTTATGAAAGACTAACAAATACTTAGTAGGTAGTGTGGTAAAAATAAGCAGGCTGTTCACAGACAATAAGAAGGAAATCAATTGAATGTGCTCACGTGGTAATAAGCTATGATTGCATGCGGCCTATAGAACAGTATTGACCTATTCAATAATTTATTTGTCCTTATTAGGCAATGGTTAACTTATACTAATAATTTTATTAATATATCTTTTATATGAAATGTGAATGAAAAAGTGCTAGTGGCAATCCTGGATGTAAGAATAACTCAGTTAACAGGCTGACACAAAGATCCAAGCAAGATCTATAAAACAGACAGTTGAACATAAATTCTGTGGTGTAAACTTATGAGTTTCCAATGCATTAGGATTGCTCAGCAGGGTCAAAAATTAATTTAAAAAAAAAAAAAAAAAAAAGGAAAAAGACATTTGGATAAACCATGCATCAAAAGAAAAAGTTCTGATAAAACTCAGGAGGTAAACAAAGTAATAGATTACAGGAATGTCTTCGCATCATATTGAAATTAGTTACCAGTTTTCAGTTTAGGAAGAAATAGAACATTGGTCCAAAAAACTAATTAAAGAAAATATATGATAGAGGAAAGTGAGGTAATAGTGGGGTGGAAAACCATGCTAAATTATGTGAGCTAGCAAAAACTAAAGAAGATTAATAGGAGGTTTAAAAGGACTCAGCAAACCTAGGGCACCGTGTATTTGAAATTCAACACAGAAAAGGAACATTAACTTTCCCTGAAAGGAAAAAAAAAAAAAGAGCTAGTGCCACACTTGTATAAGTAGCTACTCCAGTGAAAAAGAAAAGAAAACCTAGAACACTGTAACAACATAAGGTAAACAATTTGGACAGCTGTATGAAGATATCTTCGTATTGACCACTTGCATACATGAAAACTGAAACCAGATTCTATTTATGGAATAATATCAACAATTAAATACTACTTATTTAAATTTATTATGTTTCTTTACTTCTAACACTAACTTTGTTATGATAAACTCCATCTCAAAGAAAACGCAGCAAATGGAGAAAAGGCACAGAAATTAGTAGTGGTACTGAAAAACTTCACCAGAAGTAGAAATGAGAAAGTTTAACACTATTCCGTTGAGAGAAACACCAAAAAGAGTTAATATAATAGGAAAAAGAATGGGTATGGACAGGAAATTGACAGTGTAGCTATTGGCTTAGCGTAGCTATGGCTCCCTTTTCATTGGACTTGGGGGAAATGCAATCTTCACTCCCAGCTTGTTCATGTACAACAAGTGGTTGTGTCTATCCTGCAGCAGGCCATAGTGTGTGAAGCTCTGTTCTTCCCTCTTAACCACCCGTACTTCCAAATATTTGTGGTACACCGATGTGCTGTATGACTGCTGACAACCTTAAATGTATAGTTTTGCCTCTTTATCATTGCAGTTTGGGGCAGTGGTTCATGAACAGCCAGGCTTCTTTCATTTATATCATCCTGTAAAATACCTGATTCACAGAAAGAATGCAGATATTATATGTTAATGTAATTATTTCATTATCTATTTCATAAACAGTATAACTGCTGTGCAGAACATATTTATTGACTATTTTTCAGAAGATACTATCTTTTAGTCTCCTATTACTATTTGAAGCAATTCCCAAAGTCATTAAGGTATCCTTATCCACCCAAAGCTTCAGGAATTTCTGAATGAATATGATGCAAGGACCGCAAGAGCTGGGTCACAAGAAACATCTTTCACTTTCAAAGCAAGCGTCTATTACTGCGGGCACCGATTCAAGCCTTGCCTTAACAGGCAAGAAATGATGAGTGAGTTAACAGCACAGAATTGCCATGCTGAAAGACAAGGGGAACTGTTCAGTGCAGGTGCAAAATTCCAGGGGCTTGAGGCACCTAAAGTCAATTCTCGTAAGTAATCATCTTCTAACACTACTATTATTTCAGGTGCTCATCACTATTTACATGGAAAAGAGTTGTCATTATTTCCTCATTTGGCCACTTCAGGGAACTCTGTAGGATTTAGATCATGCTTTTAAAAAACTGCATGGATTATTGAATTAAATCAAATTGATTTGCTGGCTTGGGCGGGGGAGGGTGAGAAAAAGAACCTTATTACCATTACTCAGTAAGTTTATTACAGATTGTTCACAAAACAAAAATTACATGCTTTGTTTGTATGTTGTGTGGCAAACTTGAAACCACAAGTGTTTACATGTGCTGCACGCATACACTTTGGGGTTTTAATAGCTGGTTGACAAGAGATTAAAGGCAGAAATATGGCATTTTATTAAAGCAAACATATCAGTATGCCTACCATGATAAAATGATCTAGTTTTCTTCAGACACAAAAGTTTCTGTTGAGTGATACCTTTGAAATTCCTTGAGGGCACCCTATTATTCACTTTCCTCAGCAGAGAGCAGCTGCAAATGGTCTCCAATTTTCAAAGAGTATTGCCTGGTCATTCTTTACTGTCAAAATGAAGAAGAGCATAAAAGTTAAGTCAATAAAGTAATATGAAATGCTTAATATAAAAATTCAAGAATGAATGATTAACCATTAAAAACTTACAGTAGCTATTTCAGCCAGGAAAAAAAAATTAACATTTCCCTTGAAACCTATTAACACTCCTTGTAAACAATATTCTTTCTTGAAATATATGACCTTTCCTAATGCTCTTCATACACACGGCATTTTTCTTATATCCACTTTACCTTCACTGATATGCAGCTGAATTCCTCAGGAGAGGGTGTTTAGAGCCCCTTCCTCTGATGCACTGAAAAAATGTATTCTTTTATTGCATTCCCCTTCACAAATACACCTAATCTTCAGCTTTAGATCTTAAAATCCTTTCCTGATCCGAGAGTCACATGACCTGTTGTAGTTGTTGACATGCCACCACCATTCCAGCCACAGTCAAGTGTCGAGCATAAAATTGATCTCGTTCATTTGAGCCAGTGATAGCTACATTTATGTACAGCAGATGAAAAAACACACTTCCCTGCTGCATTTACCAGAACAGTACATTTAGCAGTCACACAATTATCTCAACATCTAAGCCTTGATCAAAGACAGGGTGACTGCTTACACTGAACACTGCCTGCATGCCCTGCTGCACAGAAGACGGAATACGATCCAATTTTTAGGAAAACAGCAACTGTCTCATTTCTGGGTTTGCTTAGCCACCAACTTTTCCCCAAGTGCTGAATGTGTAAGCAAGGTGTTGTGCAGAGGACCACGGGGAAAAATACGATACAGAAGCTGTCTGTTCTTGTGCATTCAAGACTGCCAGACGCATTGATCTAAAGTTACCAAAAGACGACTTTAGGGGTGCACACGGGGTCAGAACCCGAGACTCCAGAGGCTTCACAGTGGCAATGCAAGCCAAAATATGACCTACAATCTTAAGGTGATTTGTAGCGTGCTTGAAGCAATTACATCATTAGAAAGAGTTTATGACTAATATGAGTCAAACATACAATGGCGGAATTAGAAAGTGCACAGCAAAGGTGAGCACTTGTGCTGTGGAAAGTCATAGTATAAGCCCCCAGTTGAAAAAGATGGCAAAGGAACAGAAGGGCGACTGACAGGGCTGGCTTCTGCCTCGCTCACAGTACGTAGGTAACTGTCGCTGTGACTGTGACTTCTCCTTCAGCTTCTCGTTCTTACTGGGATTTATGGGAACAGGTCAACGAGCAAACATTCTGTGCAAGGCAGGCCATCGCAGTGCCCGTGACTGTAGCAGACTTCTGAATTTTGTGTCTACTGGACTTTGCATGTATTGTCTGACACAAGAAAACACACTTGCAGATCACTAGTTAGATCACCACCAGAGTTTTGGGGAAGAACATTACAGAGAAACACTGCCATGGTCTGAAAAAATAAAACCAACGATAAGAAATAATACCATCACTAAATCAAAATCCTCCAGCTAGGAAAATACTCTCTAAGAAGCACAGTAGATCTCAGCTCAAATAATCCAGTTAACTAATACATGGAGATCCACTTGTAGTCACAGCAACTCTAGAAGGCTGAGAAATATAGATTATAAGGAGTGGGGTCCATTGTATATATCATTCCAGAAGTTAACTTTATTATGACTTTATACAAACATATCCTAATAGGATTACTGGTTATCTGGGAAACTGGAATTCCCACTTCACTAATTGCCTGTGAAAGGGACAGTGAATCTATGTTAAAAAATACATAAACCAGGGATCATAAGTCACACATCAACATATAGCGTTTGGAAAATTGCACTGAATACAGAGAACCAGGGGACTCTGTCTTCAGTGTATGGCCCGAACCCATACCAAAATACTTAATCACAAGTCTGGCTCACATGTATCAATAAGCAACTTGAACAACTTCCCCAAAGTGATGCTCAAATGTTGCTCTGAAGAATGGGAAGATCCATCCACATTCTTCACTGTACAAAAAGAGGTGATCAAAGGAACATCATCTAACACAAGGTATACAGAAAGTCAATGAACTGAAATGAACTCTGCATTAACAGGCTAAAGCAAGGCCAAAAGGGAGGCCTTGTTTCAGTGTTACAAACCTTTATGTAAATAATTAGTAAGTAGGACATTAAGTAGATCTTTCAAGATTGCAATTTAGAAATCAGAAAACCAAAAATATTACCAATGGATATTGCACTTGAAGTCACATTTAAAGTAAATATGGTAAAATCTGCATTGTAACTGGTGAATCCTTTGATCTAGTGCTGTAGTGTTACAGCGTTTACTCTAATACTCTTGGAAATACATGCTTTGCATATACTCTGATTTCAATTAGAAATAGTAGTAACATCTGATATTAAAAGCCACAAAAGACTTTTCCACAAAGCTAGGAAAAATTCAGTGGAGTGTTGAATTTAATATGAACTTTTTAATCAAAGTAGTCTTAATTCAAAGCAGCAAAAGTAAGGATTCGTCAGACAGGCTTACACAAGCCCACGGAAAAGCTTGCATCTCTGCTTAAACTAACATACTTTGACAAGTCCCATTGAAATCTGGAGTGCTTAAATTAAAAACCTAAGTTTTAGATTCTACATTTTTCTGACAGGAATCTCAGTTTTCATGGCCTGACGTCATTAAAGATTGTTACTCCCTCCAAAGAAGGACTAAGACCACATATTTTAGACACTTGTTGATTTGCCTGATAAAGTTATCAACTGGCCTTAGTGAGAACCACCATGACTGGTTAGACTGGCCAATAATTTCAAATTTCTTGTTAAAGTAAGAGATTAATCCCACCTGTGAAGTAGATACTTAATTAGAGTAAGTGGGATTGGATCATGTATATAGTAAAACAGTGAGCAGCTCAGACATATTTACCACTTAAACTTCACAAAATGTAGTAAAACTTTAAAGTGGAAGATCATTGAAACCACTACACACAGGTGGATGCTTGCAACAGATGAAGCCCCAAAAGTAAGAGACAGGATGTGGTGGGGAGGCAAATAGACAAAACGCTCTAATAAAAAGCAAGGCAGATTTAGCACCAACGTGTGGTATTAATATAGTACGTATGGTCTCTAAATGGAATGGAATAAGACTGTAAGAGACTTGCTAATGAACTCATATGAAAACTTAAAGGCAAACCAGAGATTATGACTTTTATTCAGAGATACGTCTGAATAAAAGTAGATGTGGATGATGTAGACCTGTACATCCGAGCTCATCAGCCAAGGATCCTCTTACAGTCAGTGGGCATGTAGACATGAAGTAGCAGCACAATTCCAGAAAAACACATCTTGTCATGGTTCTTACTGTAATTTCTGGTCCTTACACAATACAGTAGAAAGAAGGGCCCAGCACACAGTCGTGACAAAACAACTGTGTTCAAAAGTGGGTTTTGTATCTTTAACTTCTTCAGAACATGCTAAACACCATCTACAGTGAATAAAAAGTAAAACTAGAAGTTGATGTCAATCACCCTTTTCTGAAAATTTCTTACTCAAACTTCTTTCTCCCATATGAAATCTGCTGGTCAGACATGAGTACTCGTGATCATTTTGTTTGGGGTTTTTTTTAAAACACATTCTTTTTTCTACATGAAACTTCAGTAAGTTCTAGCTAAAAATTATATTGCATCCCTTAAACCATACTGTTGGCATCTATTTCATGCTCATGAATTCAATTCCTACAGGTCACTTTCCATAAGGAAACATCATAGAAATAAGAGGTTTCCTACACTTTTTGATGAAAATCAAGAATGGATCGATAGCAGCCCTGAGGAGAAGGACATTGGGGTGTTGGTAGATGAGAAGCTCAACATGAGCCGGCGACGTATGCCTGCAGCCCAGAAGGCCAACCATACCCTGGGCTGCATCAAAAGAAGTGTGGCCAGCAGGTCAAGGGAGGTGATTCTGCCCCTCTACTCCGCTCTCGTGAGACCCCACCTGGAGTACTGTGTCCAGCACTGGAGCCCCCAACATAAGAAGGACATGGACCATTGGAACAGGTCCAGAGGATGGCTCTGAAGATGATCAGAGGGCTGGCGCACCTCTGCTGTGAGGACAGGCTGAGAGTGTTGGGGTTGTTCAGCCTCGAGAAGAGAAGACTCCAGGCAGACCTTATAGCAGCCTGCCAGTATCTGAAAGGGGCCTACAAGAAAGCTGGAGAGGGACTTTTTACAAGGGCGGGTAGTGATAGGACGAGGGGTAATGGCTTCAAACTAGAAGAGGGTAGGTTTAGATTAGATATCATGAAGAAATTTTTCACTCTGAGGGTGGTGAGGCACTGGCACAGGTTGCCCAGGGAAGCTGTGGAGGCCCCATCCCTGAAAGTGTTCAAGGCCAGGTTGGATGAGGCTTTGAGCAATCTGATCTAGTGGGAGGTGTCCTTGCCCATGGCAAGGGGGTTGGAACTAGATGATCTTTCAGGTCCCTTCCAATCTAAACCATTCTATGATTCTATGATGCTAAAAATGTTTAAGATCTGCTGTGGCATATTTGATATGATTTCTTGTAATAAGCAGCAGAAACATTCTACATTTGAATTGTGTTCCACTGGACTATGTCCATCTGTGAGAATAACAGAACTAGTTCTACTGTTGTCTAAATCAAAATGGAGCTGTCACAGAATACTTCAGGATGTTTATTATTATTAGGTATTTACTGCAGCCAAAATACACTCCCCAGTGCATTCTATATATATATTTATTGTCATTTAGCAAATGGCCACTATCAAGGATGGTGAGAGCGTGAATAGTCTGGGCATGTTTGGGCATTCTATTCTATTCTTTTTGATGACACACCTTTACATTGTTTTGCCACATAGTCATGTACCATTTGGTATAATTCTAAAAGCCCCAAATGTCAGAGCACCAGCTTAAAAATGAGAAAAGTTCATACAATCTCATGGTTTTGGAGGATACGGGCTGACATGTGAATTCAGAATGTGTAGCATTAGCAGGGACATTGCACTGCAGTAGACGCTACCTACATCAAGGCGGCCCTGGATAACTAATAGCAGGAGAAGTCCATGTAAGAAGTTTTTAGGACCCTAAAAAAAATTTTCCTGAAACATTTTTGTAGTTGAGATACTACAGTTCAATCTTGACGAGTGCCATTTTTAGCTTGTCTTCTTCTATGCATTAGTTAAGGATTTATATTATTTGCCTCTGCAGTGAATCATGGGGTCCAATCCAGGAAGAACATGATTGCATTCAATGGAATATCACTGTTCTAACATACATCTGAGATGAGAAGCAAATCTCTAAGACACAGGATATATCAGATACTGAATCACACTAACTTTAAGCACTGCCCATTGCATTCCATTTATATTATACCTCCCCACCACAGGAGAAGCACTCGTAATGAAAGACAGCATCTACAAAATGAAACAGTCTCAGGAAGAAGCACAATTCTACATGGTGTTCTTCTGCTCTAAGTTTCCTTCTATCCATCTCATCGGAGAAACGGTTTCTTTTCCATGAATATTCAGTTCACAGCCTTTTGTAGGAAATCATCTAGACCAGTCCTGATAGAGGGTGACACCTTGATCATGCATTGACACATCACATTGCAGCCCATCTTCTCAAATCATAAGTGGCTGCATTCCACAGTCTCTGAATTCTTTCAAGACAGCTCAGCAATCTACAAGTGAAAGGTAGGATAAATTATTACAGGAGACTTCTCAGCATGGCTCTTCTAAATCAAATGCTGTCAAATAATTTTTAACTTTCTTTGATCTGCACTCAATCTCTGTGTTCTTTGCTGACCTATAGCACAGACTCTCCCTGACTTCCACTCCTTTCTTTTTCAGTCTCTGCTCATAAAATTTTATTTTCCCTTTTTTATCATGTACGTGTAGGAATGTAAAAAAAACCCTAGATCCAATGGCTTGGTGACTTTTATTTCATAGCTGCTTGCAAAAATCCCCACCAACCTGGTAATTGTGGTAGGAAGCTAAAAAAGAAATGAGGAAAAGACAGCAAGTTAAATAATCTTGCAAGAAGCAAAAATATGATGTTTTGGGCTGAGAAAGTATTCTCCCAAAGGTGTTTTATGGTTATAAGAGACACATCACACAAACTCTGTATCTGATGGCTCCTACAATATATTTTATAGGAGTAATGACTATAACTTGAAAAGCTGGGAAGAGGAGGCTCAAGCAGCAAAAGAAAAAAAGGAATAGAAATATTAATGAAGATAAATAAATGAGAGTGAAAGAGGAGACGATACAGCCACAGAGTAAGACAAAAGGAAATGACATGGATTAAGAAATGGCATAATGAAAATAAACAAATGAATCCACAGTAAATGCTGACAGTACTAATTGTGATTGCTTACTGGAACAGTGCCTAGGGACTCCAGTGCAGGGTCTCATTGCATTACATACTGCATTGCATTGTATGAACAAACACCAGACACGGAAGACATTCAGCTATCTTGACAGTCTGTAATAGGTGAATATGTGGACAAGCAGACATAGAGAGAACACAAGGTAGCAGGGAAGACAGACTTGTCCGTAGGCCATGACACCATCAGCCTGAAATGTCACACTCTTCTGTTTACTTTGAGGAGAAATATGGAGTCTAGTCCATATGCCCTGAACAGACTACTATTCAGCTTTGCACTCTTTCACCTGAGCAGCTTAACATGCAGCTCGAGATCTGGATAAAGCAAATGTACCTTCCCCTATCAGTTCCTAAACACACTTCTGTAACACCTGTGTTTTCAACTGTCTCATCTGTGGTACCAGAGCACAGTCACTGCTATGCAGTATACGCCCTCATATGGTTTTCCCTTGATTAACTGAAGCTATCACAATTTATTGGTTTGGGATGCATCCTCTTATTTCTCCAGTTCTCAGAATAGCACAATACAAAACATTAGAACTAGAACAGTCCTCTCTTTTGTACTACAGCAGATAGAAAATACAAGGAAGAGTTTGTCCAACCTTCTTAAAAGTCTCCACGGGCAAAGACTCCTGTCGTGGTTTAACCCTAAGCAGCAACTAAGCACCACGCAGCCACTCGCTCACTCCCCCCCGGTGGGATGAGGGAGAGAATTGGAAGAGTAAAAGTGAGAAAACTCGTGGGTTGAAATAAGGACAATTTAATAGGTAAAGCAAAAGCTGCGCACGCAAGCAAAGCAAAACAAGGAATTCATTCACTACTTCCCATGGGCCGGCAGGTGTTCAGCCATCTCCAGGAAAGCAGGGCTCCATCATGCGTAATGGTTACTTGGGAAGACAAACACAGTAACTCCCAATGTCCCCCCTTCCATCTTCTTCCCCCAGCTTTATATACCAAGCATGACATCATGTGGCATGGAATATTCCGTTGGTCAGCTGGGGCCAGCTGTCCCGGCTATGTCTCCTCCCAACTTCTTGTACACCCCCAGCCTGCTTGATGGTGGGGTGGTGTGAAGTGCTGAAAAGGCCTTGACTCTGTGTAAACACTGCTCAACAATAACAAAAAATTCTCTATATTTTCAACAGTTTTCAGCACAAATCCAAAACATAGCCCCATACTAGCAACTATGAAGAAAATTAACTCTATCTCAGCCAAAACCAGCACAACTCCATAACCTGCTGTTCCAGGGATAAACTCAGTTACAGGCAGAAAGTTCCTCTTAATGTCAGTCACTTTTGTTGACAATTAAGCAAACTGCTTCCTGGCACGACTTTCCTGGATCTGGCAATGAGCCCTTGATACATCAGAAAACTGGTTTGTGCCTCCGCAAATTTATTTCTTCTGAAAGAAAGGAGAAACACAAATTTTTTTTCAGGTTTTTCCTTGGTGAGCTTTGCATCAAGAACCTTTTCCATTTGTGTTATCTGTTAATCTTCTCTTGAACGCTCCCCAGTCTGTCTGTATTTATTCCTAAAATGTAATTCCCAGAATTGGAGAAAATCCACTCAAACTGAATGACAAAGATCATACAGGTCTCTGATCTTATATTCAGTAATATTAATGTTAATGTGTTATAGAAGTGTACACTTGATACCGAACAAGGACATGAACCATCCCTATTAAATGCTGTCTAAATGCCAAACCCACTACAAGGCTTCCTCGGCAACAGTTTACCCTGCTATTGAAACCATGTTGCAGACAATCATTGCTCACCGTTCTTAATACCAGTTTAACTCTACTGTGAAGTTACAGATGATTTGCACAAGGGGCAGAGATGGCAACTCTAATTGCTTTTTTTAAAAACAATCATACCTGACAGCCGTAAAGAAGGGGGAACACCTGTTACTTTACATTAAAGAAGGTAGCCAAACTCAGATACACCCAAATAGCTCGACGGAAAAGTTACTAGAAAGAAAATGGACAGAATTTGGCAGTTGGACTGTTTTCACCTGTCAGTGTGTAACAGAGTCTCAGAGACCTGGACTGTATCAACTATGAGGAAATACTGTGAACTGTACCTCTAAGAAATACTTACACCCTTTCATTATATGACCAAGCGTCCTGAAACTCCAGTCAGCAAGCAAGACAAACATCAGTAGGAAGTGTTTTCATAGGCCAGCCTCATTTCCTTTCACAGTCTTCATTCCTCCCCACTTGCCCTAGGAGAGAAAGTTACAGCTACTGTTAAAGCAATGAAGAGACTATTGTTCAGCCTGGCACTGTTTAAACTTGAGCAGTTTAATGTGCAGCTACTGGAGTTCATATTTTGTTTTCCATATTTCTCCTCTTATGCATTCAAATTCAAATTGACAAATGCCTTTGTATATAATTTTAAACCCTCCCCATCTCTAATGCATCAGTATCTTGTTACATTGCCTTTGATTTCATTGTTTGCAATGCTACTATCAGCAGCATGGAATTGCCAAGGCACTAAGCAGCCCAATTTTTCTTTAATTTCTCAGAAAATTGACAGCTTTATGAACTGTCTCTTTACCTATGCCCCATAAACATGTCAGGCTGTGGAAAACCATTCTAATTAAATCCCAGGGGATTGCAATGGAAGATTATAGCTTCTTGGCAGGTTATTAAAAAACAGTTGTTCATATATACACAAATATCTGTACTAGAACCTAGCATTTGACAGAACAGCCAAGGAATTAACCCCACTGGCAACTCCAAATAACATTCACCAAACAAACAAAAACAAAAACCAAACCAAAAAAGGCCAAGGAAAAATAACTAAGCTGATTAAAATAGGGGTGCAGGGGCTGGGGGTGGGCAGGGGCAAGCGGGGGACGTTGTCTTGCATTTGATTTCTTTCCCAAAGTTGGTAATTCAAACTGTCATCTGGAATCATCACCTTTCATCCTTAATTACTAGTACCTGATATAAAAGCAGGTAGAAAAATGCTGTTAAGGTCGATGTACATGGCCCTACTAACTACATAGCCTTGAAATAAATACATTAGAGTTGGTGAATAATTTGAATCATTCAATTCAGCATAATATTCCTTCTGTCTGTGTCTGATCATCCAAGAGAACCCATAAGAACTTCTGATAGCAAAATCTTTGTTAGAGATCAGTGTGCAGCCTTCCCAACAGCTTCCCCAAACAACTTTGCCTTTGAGAGTAACACTTGCTGCCCCTGCTCTTCCACCTGAAAGAAGTTGTTCAAGTTCTCATCTCAGCAACAGATACGCAGGATTTAGACACTGGGGAATTTCTGGGAGGCTGTTTAGCAGTTTGATTTTGTAACCTGTGTCTGACTTTTCACAAGTGAACGGTTTGTATTGTGAAAGCAACTTCCAAAGATGCTATTTTGTTCAGAGTGCTTCTTGAACTGCAGTTATGACAGGCAACTCTTGTCTCTCTCCTAGGATCTGCCATCTTCAAGGACGGCAGCCTTGCTACCTGAGAGGAGGAGAGGAAAGATGAGAAATTAGATGCTAACACAACAAAGACAGCTATGAGCAAAGTCCAAGAAACAACACTATATGTTTTTCTTAACAAGCATAGTATCACTGGGCCAGATGTGTAATGGGATTTGTTCAATATATTCATCAATGACCTGGATGAGGGGACAGAGTGTATCCTCAGCAAGTTCACTGATGATACCAAACTGGGAGGGGTGGCTGGCACTCCAGAGGGCCGCGCTGCCATCCAGCGTGACCTGGACAGGCTGGAGTGCTGGGCAGAGAAGAACCTAATGAGGTTCAACAAGAGCAAGTGTAGGGTCCTGCACCTGGGGAGAAAGAATGCCAGGCACCTATATAGGTTAGGGGTGGACCTGCTGGAAAGCAGCTCTGAGGAGAAGGATCTGGGGGTCCTGGTAGACAGTAAATTATCCATGAGCCAGCAATGTGCCTTTGTTGCCAGGAAGGCCAATGGAACCCTGGGCTGCATAGGGAAGAGTGTGGCCAGTAGGTCAAGGGAGGTCATTCTCCCCCTCTACTCTGCACTGGTGAGGCCACAACTGGAACACTGTGTCCAGTTCTGGGCTCCCCAGCTCAAGCGGGACAGGGAACTACTAGAGAGAGTCCAGTGTAGGGCAACAAAGATGATTGGGGGCTTGGAGCACCTCCCTTATGAGGAAAGGCTGAGAGAGCTGGGACTTTTTAGCCTGGAGAAGAGAAGGCTGAGGGGAGACCTTATTCTTGCTTAGAAGTATCTAAAGGGTGGGTTGAAGGAGGATGGAGCCAGACTCTTTTCAGTGGTTCCCAGTGACAGGACGAGGGGCAACGGGCACAAGCTGGAACATCGGAAGCTCCATTCAAACATAAGAAAAAACTTCTTTACGGTGAGGGTGACAGAGCACTGGAACAGGCTGCCCAGGGAGGTTGTGGAGTCCCCTTCTCTGGAGATTTTCAAGACACGCCTGGATGCAGTCCTGAGTAATGTGCTTTAGGCATTCCTGCGTTAGCAGGGGAGTTGGACTAGATGAGCTCTAGAGCTCCCTTCCAACTCTGAAAAATCCGTGATTCCATGATTTGCAACTAACTGGACTTCTGATGATTGCTACATGATTTTAGTGTTTATTTCTTGAAAAATCTTCTGGCATCTTCAAATATAAGCTGCCATGTAAATGTTTAGTACATCACTACTTAGATTTTCTGGTGTTCCACATTTACGTGAACAGAATTTCCATAAACATCAAGTATGAGAAATGTCCAAGACTTAAAATCACTGACACAAAAAGATGCACTGATTTCATGGTCTCTGAGATGACAAAGAATCACACTTACAGAACTCCATTAAGTTTTTGTCTGAAGAAAACTAGCGTCAGCTGTCCTTATGTAAAAGGAGCTTTAAAAGAAACACCAGCTACCTTGAAAATACATACATGAAACACCAAAAAGCTATATATCAATTTGAAAGCAAGACCAATAAAGAACAAACGAACCCAGAGGTAACTGAGTATAGCACTGGATCGACTCAAACCACCAAGTTGAGAACTAAAGTTATATAGCTAATATCATCTTTCCGTGTGCACGGATATACTGAAAACGACCCTTCAGTGTCAGTGACCCAAAAATCACATTGATACCAAAGATAGTTTGAAGAATCCAGTAAAGATAAGAATTAAATTAAAAGTTACATTTTAGAAGTACATTGGACCTGACAGCTGGTTTTTTCCCCTACCAATTACTTAATTTATTTGATCATATAAAATATACCATATTTATTACTTGCCTAGAAAATGATTAAGTGATTTAAAAAAGAAATACATGAAAACTCCTCCAATGTTCACACAGTACATTAAAGCTACGGAATGGCTACTGGCCATATTACTGCCTTACATGACATCAAAGGTTGATCGTCCTGCCTCTATAAGAAAATATGTAAAGGGATAGTGACAAGTAGAATAAACATTGGGATTTGAACTCTAAAAGGGTTTTTTGGATTGATAAATTTATTTTCTAAATCACTTAACAGCTTTCAACAAAGTGCCAGTCTATCTGTTACTGGTTTAATTTAAAAATTTATTTCTTTCTTCCTGGTATTGCAAGAATATGAAAAAGTATCTGTTTGACTGTAAGTAAAGACACCTTCAACGTGGTAGGGACATTTTTCCCCACACTTTAATACTTTCAATTTTGCAATTTTCCTTAACAGTTTATCATGTCTTAGATAGTTTTGGAATCCTAGATAAAAGTCCTAGAGGCAGATGAAGAGGAGCCTTTTAAACAATCTTGGAGATGTACATGAGGTAACTGTACTTCTGGTATGGGAATGGATTGAGGAGACCATACCAGGAAGGAAGGGGGAAAATTTAGTGACTACTTGCAATTAGCTAGAATTTGTTTTCTACAAAAAGAAGTTATTCTGTCAATCTACATTATTTATTCATGGCTTGGCCTGTGTCATGCTCAGCAACTTTCAAGTTATAAATGCACTAATCAAACTACTTCAAGAGAGAAAAACAAAGAGGGAAATCATGCTTGTTGTTTGTTTAAAAAATTTAAAAAAAAAGCTAAACAGGTTTTCTACTGACACAAGTCCATTTTATTCAAGATCAAATGTTGTTTGTGGAAGTTCAGACAAAGTGTTTCATTTTTAGGCTGCTCACAGCTAAATGGTGCAAGTCTACAGCTAGAGTAAAATGGTAAAAGTCTACAGCTAAAGAAGAAATCCACAGGTGGGCAGGTGCTAGAAGAGGATCATGGTTACGTTAAGTCACACAGTGGGGAAGTCACAGGATGAAAACCCAAGGGAGTAAGTACCACCTACTGAGGTAGGTCCTCACCCTTCCCTACCTGAGACAATGCCAGAATCAGATGCCTGAACATCCTCTATGCCAGTGCAGCACCTCAGGTCTTCCTCTGAACAAACCAGCTACCAATTCACTGTTTAGAATAGGATGTTACTTGGCAAGCACCTGATTTATATCTTCACATACTGTCACAAAAGAGACATACTGTAGTCTTCTGAGGAAAAAAAATGGGAAGCGCTACAAAAACCAGCCAATATTACATACTCGTGCTGTTATTTTATATTTACAAATTGGAAAGGGGTATAATATTTGACTTTGGAGTCACTGCACATAACAACTGACACTTAAATAAGGCACTGACTCTAGCTACTGCAGGATCCCTTCTTTGTCAGGGGAGAAAATTAATTGTCTTCAACAATAATGAAGCCACTTAGATCTGAGTTGTATAAAAAAACCCATCTTTCTCCAAAACTCAGTGTTAGCTGAGACAAATCTGGCTTCCCTGCTTTCTAACAGCTAGGCTTTGTTTACTGGGAGGGGGGAAAAAACAAAACAAAACAAAACAAAAGAATGTTTTTGATTTATGTTCCTGCAATCACAGGATGGGGAAAAAAAGTTTTTAACCACAATCCCCAGTCTTCAGAATGAATCATTTACTGGTCATACTTGAGCGGTTGCAGAGACTGACTTACCACAGCCTAAAAGAAAATTACTTTTCAGAAAAATGTTTACCAAAACTGCATGTTTAAGTCATTCTTCTGTCTCTCCACCATACTAGAGGAAAGAAAATAAAAATATCTCTCTCTACGAGGAAGATGTAAGAAGGCAAGAGTGGTATGAAACCTTGAGCAGCGTACTTGGCTCATCACTGTTGTCAAAAAATACAGACTTCTTGCATAATAAGATGTACCCACATCACCTGGTTGGCAGTGGTCCTCTCACAAGAATATTGACAGGAAAAGAAAGTATAACACAAGAAGGAGAAAAGGTGTTTGAAGCACAGAAGTGATGGTTAGTTTTACCAAAGATGAACACAGAAATGAACAGATATATATAATCAGAATGACTTTAGACGTCTTTTGGCAGTAACAAGTCCAGCATTTATAATTAATAGTACTATTAATTAGTATTTCTATTAATAAATAATTATGATTGGTTCTCTGAAAGCTCTAGACCCAGGTTCAATCCTTCCTAAAGATCAATGGCAACTGAACTTCACCATGCTCAATGAAGAAGGCTAAGGGAGCCTTTGCCAGGGGCTAGGCATGTGAACATGAACAGTTCTTTTCCCTCTTTAGTATTCATTTATACAAGTCAAATTCTGATCCCATTTATAATAACATAAATCTAGAATGACTCCCTTGCAGTCACTGGAGTGAGTTCAGATTTACTGCAGACTCTCTAAATAAGATCAGAATCTAGCCCATAAGCATTTAATTATCTTGTTTAACAGATTATGTCCCTTGCTGAAAGAAAAAAAACAACCCCCAAACTACCTCAGACTTGGGAATGGGCAATAAAAAAGGTAGCACGGAGCAGCTTCTGCACCAGCTGTAAGGTCCCCAGGAAAGGGAGGTAAGTACAACCTGAGGAACAAACCTATTTCTTTATGTTTTTCTGGAGATCTTAAATTCTGTCAAAAGTATATTCACCTCTGATAAATCGTAAATATACCGTAGACTTGCTCCATTTCCTAGGTGTGTTGCTGATTGTTAGTAATTTACACTCAAGATATAGCAACGATTTGCCATTGGCTTGGGGGAAATTGTTTTGCTGCCTATGATTTATAGCTATGATTTGCCTAAGAGTTTTATGAGGCAGTTTTTCCTGAATATGCCCTCAGTGAAAGGCCCCCAAACACAGGCAGCTCAGAGAGACCCTCAGACACTGTCTTATTTCTCCTTCACCCAAATAACGTGAGACTGTTCAAATTTTGTATTACTTTCACTCTTCTTCCTCCTGCTCCAAAAAATAAAATAAAAGCATACTATGAGGCACAGCAATATTGATGCTATATTGACTGACTGCTATGTTTTCATACATACCATGGTATGTGGCAAGTGACCGTGTTACCAGCTGTTACTACTGCCATTAGCACATGCACATCTGGGCATGATATATCACAGCACTCTCAGTGACAGTGACATATCAGTCAATCTAGGTAAGGCATAATCCACTATGATATGAGTGAGAATCTCTACCTGGTTACACTTGCATCTCATGGGAAGGCACCTAACCCTTACAAAGTAGGAAGGTCTGATGTTGGGGAAAAAGTGCCAAAATCTCATTTCTGAATACTTGAAGCAATTGTTAAGAAGGGTCCATTTACTTTTCTAAAAACATGCCCAAGATGACGTTGCGTGGCCTGTGACTGCTAAGTACCTGACTTGGAAATACCGTGGCCACGTGTTGAACCTAACTCATTACAGGACTCGGAATAGCTCTCAGCATATGTCCATTTTCTGTAAACTACTCCCCTCCTTTTTTTTTTTTTCTTGGCAGACATTTTCTCTAACAATTATAATTCATTTTTGAGAACATATGTGGCCAAAAAGTTATCTGGATATTCACAGATGTTCGATATTTATTTATTTAACAGATACCCTTATGCTACTGATTACTTTTTATTGCTATTACACTAGAACTTCTGTAGTAATGGGATCCCATTATCATGCTGGAACTTGGAAAACACAGAGCAGACTAATTTATATCCTACATAGTTCAGACGTAGTTGCACGCTAAACTTCCCCAAAGTCAGTGCCAGAACTGCAGCAACCAACCTAGCAGCTGCTTATTCAGCTTGAACACTTAAGTAGATTTAGAGGTTACAAGTCATTTGTTCCAAAATTATTTGTCCAGATCCCTGTTTTGTACATATGTTCACAAAACTTTCCATAGTGACTAGTGACACTCAGTGGCTCATTAAAATCACTTGCGGTGACCCTGATAATCAGGTTAGAAAAGCCAGGTGATTTATAAGTGTGTCACACGGGAGTGCCAAAACCTAAAGCACTTAAAATCAGCACTGTAAGCCAGAGGACCACTACACTGAATGTCTCACTTGTTTTGCTTGTACATTAGCTAGATACATAAATCAACCAGGCTGCCAGATAACGTGTCATGCATGTTTTCTGGCAGAAACAGGGGAACAGCGATGAGTCACAAGGATATTATCTGTTAAGCAGTATGTGCTGAGCATGTGTTGGGCATCCTACTTTTCTCAGCCCTACCATTCTGCTTTGTAACCCGAGGTGTGTCATTTCACCTCCTGGCTTCATTGTTTGATCTGTGTCAGCCTCACCCACTCAGATAACCAGCTGGTTGGGCAGGATCTGTCACTTCCCATGTGTATCCAGAGAAAAGCCACACGCTCACTTGATGCCCACTGCTCTGGCATTGCAAACCGGTAATAAACTGTAAGGCACGATTGAGCTTCCACTGAAATCACTGGTAAACCTCTCACTCGGTCCAGAGGGTTTTGGATGTGGTCCATCCTCAGCTTCTCTTCTTGAGAATCTGACAGGGAAACCTGGTCAGAGAGAAAACCAGTATGTAAGCCAAACATCGAAGGGAAATGTCCCTCCCTGCACAACTCTCCTCTGCACTTGAGCATCTATCTTCCACTATAAACTCTGCAGTCCCTCTTTTCAGCCATTATTTTCAGGAAATACATAATTTAAAAGAAGGGGAATGTGCAAGGTAAAGACAAATTACCAAATACGTTTATTCTACGACCAACATGCAGGCCTTAACCATCAGAGCAAAATCCTCTCTTCTCTTCCAAATCCAGCCTGGGTAATCCTAAATGTACCAGACCAAACCCCCCAGACCCACTTTATCTTATCTTGCAGACATACAGGCAGCAGCATGGACCTTAAACACCAAGCAGAGAAGGAAGCATTTGCCTATTCAGATATCTTGTGCTGCCTAAACAGCCATTCCCCGTATCCTCAGAAGTTCCCAAGCTGGACTATGCACCACGCTGCATGAACTATTCAGCACCTCCCCAGACTTTTGCTTTAGTTTCTGCTTGAAGTTCAGACTTCACGTTTAAACAGAAGGAATGTTGATTTACAGATTAAACACACATTTCTAGAATCTCAACATTACGCAGTCTTTGATCTCACACCATTCACTTTAGCTTTTAAATATAAAGACTTTGCAGGCTGCAAATATCAGCTCTTCTCTTATTTCTGAGCTAAAACAGGCATTTTGAACGGTGGCTAAAGCACATCTTCCCACATTGATCCCAATGATTTTGCCTATAAGTAGAAAGTTTGAAATAACAAAGTGCCACTGGGTGCTCAAAGTGTAAGTCCATGATTTAAAAATTATCTGAGCTTAGTAGCTGAACATCACGGGCCTAACGGCTGACAGAGCTGTGTAGGCGTACAGCGTTTAGAAGCGCACTGGACACTCATTTTGTTGCTATGCAGTAAAATTACTTGCTTTTATTCTTTTTGCTTATTGCCATGAAGTCTAAGGGAAGTTAGACATCTAACATTTATCATTAATGTAACTTGTATAGTAGAAAAAAACCCAGCTCTCTCCTCATGACCACAGAAACCAGGGGAAAATGGGAAGATGGGACCTTCTGCAGTGGCCTCCCAGAGTCTGAACGAGTGCCACAGCTCAAGGCCACATTGCAAATACTGTCTTTTCACAGCTTTGGCAAGGCACACAACTGCAAGTTGCTGCACTTGCTCAACTGAGGAAATGGAAGGACTGTGGTTGGCAGACTAGTGAAAAAGCTAAGTGTGGTATCTACCAAAAGAATCTAAGGGATTAGATTCAAAAGGATCAAAGCAAGTTAGGTTTAGGAATACTTGTGAATAGCAATGATCTTTGCTACAGCAGATGAATGCAAGAGAGGGTGGAATTTATGCTGAGACTTCAGACAGGTTCAGAAATTTGCCTTCTTATATATGTGTGTCATTCACTTAAGGTCTATTTACATGAATTGTTTAAGGAACTACTCTTTTCCTTAGAGGAAATACTACATTATCAGACAGTAAGAACTTGTTTTTCATTATGCCATCTTCACAAAAGTATACTCCCAATTATGATTTAATATTTTTTCTAAAAATAGTTGTGTTCGACGTACCAAGTGTAAAGGAAGAGTTGTTGGTCCCACCAAGATACTAAGTGCCATATGCCTGGGTTCATCTACCTGCCCATAACCACAAATAAAATGGAGATGAGAGTATGTTCCAGTAAAAATTGATGCTATCAGCTCTGAATATCAATTTTATACATATTTTTTTAAATAATTTATAATCAGTGGTAAACCACAAGCCACCTCTAGCTACCATCCATAAAGTACAGTTTTCTACACTAGGTATGCAACGAATTCATTTTGAGGCATGTCTGAACTTTTTTGTCATGAGCATCAGCCTGAATGCCTGTAATAAAAATGACAGCTAAATAAGAATAAATGGTTTAACGTTAGCAAGAAATAGGGCTTTGCTGTTTCACCTTTGATGACAGAATCACAAGTTTAGTTCTCCCCTGAAGTTAAATGCAATGTTCTCCCGCATCAAACCTTTAGCACCTCTTTTTTCCAGGATTGCAGCAGCCCAAATGTAATTTGAGCGAATTCACAAAACGCACTTTGTAAACAGATATTTATTGCCTGCAAGATAAATAGTCAAAATACATCAGATTTATCGATGTCCTGGGAATACAGTATTACGGCAGTTTAGAATGGAACTGTGAGCAAAATCACTGCAGAAACTGACTGTGGATCAGTCTGCACATAGAGTGAAAAAAGCAACAACACAAAAAATATGAGGGACATAACTAAGCATTTGGTATAACATACCTGAACCAAATGCACTGCAGTTCTTGTAGCAAATACACTCAACAGGAACATGCACATCAGGTGCCTAGAATTTATTAAAAAGAAGGTATTTTATACACTTAAGGGAGAAAGAAAGAAAGACTTTTGCAAAGAGGAGGGGAATAATCTATTCTAGTCATGCGCTTTGGCAAGGTAAGTAGTAAGATACTTAACATTTCAGCAAGTGAGATTTAAGACAACGGTGAAAACTTTCTAACAGTAGGAACAGTTAAGCCTTAAAATAGATTGCCTACAGAGATTGTGGAATCTCCAGTTGGAGGTTTTCATTGGGATATTAGACAAATATCTGTCAAGAACAATACAGATAAAGTTGATTCTACTTCTTGATACTTCTTTTCAGCCTTATTTTCCATTATTCTATGAAACACCCATGAACTGCTTTTTAAAATCATCATTAGAATTGTATTTTACATTTTAAAATGTCACATGAAAACTTCAATGCTGCAGAATGAAAACAATTTGGATTTCACTAATTTCTTTCTATACATTTTTAACTGCCTCTAAACCCAGGCAATTCAGAAGTCTAGAAGTGGTCATCTTACTGATTATACTACATAACCCTCATGTGCAGAAGACTTTAATCTGTGAGTTGTGGAATAGGTAACTTATGGTATCCTAATAACACAGGGCTGATACAAAGACCAAATATTTTTAATATTAAGAGGTTCAAACAGTGACTGCTTCTCAGGAAATATCTTTTAAGGTGCCTTCAGATACCGTATTATCTCATATATATCACTCCAGAACCATTGATAAATTTGACTATATACATCTTTTAGTGACCTGATTAGTTACAACTGCCAAAATCTAAAATAACTCCACTGACAGGAGTTAAAACACTATAGCAGAAGAGAATCTAATCCGCTAGTTTAATTGGAGTGTTGATTAGCACAAAGATCACAACTACATGGTAACATTTTCCTTTCAGAAAGCATGGAGGAACAACACGATAGAGAAACAGGGAAAATGCACATGGAAAAGAAGATTCTCGAAAGCTGAATGGAAACGCACGTGAGAACATCACAGAGAGCAACAAATCACTCCTGCAATGCTCGCAGTGTCACAGCCCGCTTGCTGGGCATGGACAGAAGCGTACATTGACACACGCACCAAAAAATGTTTTGACATTTTTTAAGCCTGTCAACCAGCCTCCAAACTGTAACCATTTGAGTCTACCAGGAGTTTCATCCTGTCACTGATACAAGATTTTAGAAGCGCATGTGAGCTATACAGTGCACATATAGCTCTATCTCTCTGCGTTATATGTCCATGCAGAAAGCATGCTGTAACAGCACTGTAGCAGCTCCTATCCGCCCCCCTTCGCCTCACTTATAACACTCCTAACAGCAGGAACCCTGTCCTCTCCCTGACCTGTCCAGTCCATATAAAAGCTTGCCTCAGATTTGACGTTGATTTTCTTGATTCCTCCAATTCACCATGCTGCATTCAGTGTGTAACCATGCACTTACCTGTTGCTCATTTGTGGTTCACTTGTCTACTATTTTATTTTTAAAATACACTTTAAATATTGATCCATGTGAGGTAATGTCCTTAAGAATATTATGTACAGATGTTCATTTCAAACTAGATGTGTCCTCACTGTTCCCAGGTTGCAAAGACCTCTTTTTTTACCAAGCACCCTGACAAACATTTATCTAGGTCCCACGGGAGTTTGTAACAGCGCAGTTAGGTTGTCTGTGCTTCTGAAAATGCCTGAGGTTTGTCAATAACTATTTATAATATTCTGTTACCTATTTTAATATTTTTTCCTGGATTTCCTGAAACATGGTGTCTCCTTTTGTAAATTTTACCGGGATTAGGTACATTTCATATCTGATGGAGCATCAACTAGAATATCAACACTTAACAAACAATCTTTACCTGTTACATTCAGCCCCCCTTCATGTGGGCCAGTAAATACTCCCTGGAAGACAGCACCTTACGAAGCAGACTGAATTTGAACTGGTCGGCATCATTATTAAAATGCCTGGTTCCTACCCTCCTCATCTCTAAGCTATAGCTTTTCTTACAAATTATGCATTTATTTGTAATTTTTCCATGACGGTAAGATTTGGAAAAGTCGTATGTTGCATTTCGTAAGTATGGTCTAGCCACAGCTGAAATTTGTGTTGAAGAGAAGAGTCAGTTCAGGACAAACAAGCCTGGACTGTTGTTTGTTGCATACAAGCGGGAGACACGAGGGGAATCTGCACCGTCTGACTTCAGACAGCAGTTAGTCAGGTAGGCCAGCTGTCAGCAGAGAGAAATCATTCCCTTCATAGGACCATGAAGAACGATCCTGCCCAAGGTGCTCTAAACTGTCCTCTAGGGTAACGTATCTTTTTCTGCCAATTAGAGGAACCCAGGGGTAAGTAACTAGTAGTGTACTACCTCAGTATACCGCACAATGGGTCTAAAATTCAGTCAGATCTTTACAACAGGTTAGAGATGAAAAGCTATCAACAGCCATGGCTTCCTAGAAGACGTTTCTCTCTTCTTCTGCTTGACCCTGAAAATCATTTCCAGTCTTGTAACACCTGACATGTGTGCAGACTCCCCAGGACAGCTGAAGCTCAGACAATCAGTGTGTAAGCAGACTGTTTGTTTTGAATTAGAGAAAAACTTCCTTGAGTCATTCCTCATAAACCAAACAGACGACATTAAAGGAAACAACGAATAATCTGCTTTGGCTTTAAAAGGGTAATGAACAAGTGCCAAATAGATTTTCACTGATACTGCAAACTGATTTGAACCAGGCTGGCTGTACTCTGGCCTGTAGTGGTAGACTGGTGTTCACTGCTGTAATTTTAAATTACGGACCATGCCCTAATAGCTAGAAGCTGCCCTTCATGGGAAAAATATCTATGCCAGCACGGACCACTTTAACGAGAAGCAATTCAGAGTGGCTTGTATGGACAAGGGTGGTTTACACAACTCCTCCAAAGCTTTCTGCAGCTAGGGACTTCTGACCTGCCCTGTGAGGTGCTCGACCTTCTTAAGCAACCTTCAGTAGTGGCTTAGCCACCAGTCCTTCCTGGACACCTGGAAGGTACTCTCCACCTGCGAGTGAAGGATGACTTATATCACCCAGCTTTTCACAGCCAGCCAGACGAGCTCTCTGAATCAAGCACCTCTCGGCTCAGAGCTGGAGTGCGGAGATTCAGAGCAGCAGCAGAACTTTTGAGCAGTCAACCCAAAAGTCAGGTGGTGTAAAGATCCCCTTACAGTGTTCTGCAGCTTCCATGATCCAACCCACAAGGAAGAGGGGGGATTCATAAGAGATTTTTTTGTCAGAGTTTTTATTTTAGTTTAAAACGAGCAAACAGAAGCAGGAGTCAGCAAACCATCTGAGGTAAAACAAGAGTCTTCCCAAATATCCCATCCAGCTTGAAACGGACATCCCAACATCTTTTTAAGGACTCAACACCCCCTTTTATCTTTAAAGATAAAGGTACCAGTAAAGATGGAACTGAATAAAAGTTGGAATGTAGCCACATTGCACTAACAAAAAAAAAAAAAAAAAAAAAAAAACAACACCCCCATA
>VFFE01007677.1:651271-676991 GCA_008921705.1 Burhinus oedicnemus | reverse complement strand
AAACATAAAAGAAAAAAAAAAAAAAAAAAACAACCCACAAAAAAAAAAAAAAGAAAATTGCAGGGAAAACATTCTTCAACCAGCCGTAGCTATGATTTCTGTGGCTGCTCCTATGACAGAAAGCAATGCTAGTGGTTCTTCAACTAATTCGTATTAAGTTAAAACACCTCCATCGGTAAAACACTCACTGACATCAGTCTATCCTCCTAGTCACAGGGACACTGGAACTACCCATGCACAAAGACAGATTGCCCTGTCCTTACCAACTCCAGATTTCTTTACACTGTGCCCTGAACTCAGCACCCCCAGAATGGGACTCCAAGGATATTAAGCTAGAGGAATTTCAGCTCCAACCCGGTCTGGAAATCCATTATTCTAGTAGACTCACTACAGTGGTCCACCTTCCTGGTTTTATCCTGTTTCTGAGTGAGGTCAGCCCAGCAGCTCAATAAGATATGAAAAAAAAGTCAGTAATTTTTTACTTGTCCTGCTTGCTAAGTGGTGATGTATTTATCCAGGACGGTCCTCTCTGCATCCTCACAAGTTTTGGAGCTCCTGTATGGCCACATCAAAGTAGCAGCCTCGGCCACAGCAGCTCCTACGACGGGTCATGTGCAGACTAGAGGGGACATAGCTGCTAAGGTAGCATTTACTGGCCTCACAGCCATTGCATACCCTCTAGAGCCAAGCAAGGAGACCAAATGAAGTATCTCCTTACTGTGATCGTGTAAACTTATGTCCCTTCAAAGTCACTAAAAGAATGCTAAAATGCAACTCAAAGTTATCACCACCATCATAGTGTCCAAACCTAAATTCTCACTACAAAAATTACCACCATGAGTTCCACTGGTTAAATCCCTAGGGGGTAATCAATATTTCTTATTAGCTTTTAGCGTGCTACTCGTCAATTCCAGGGGCTATCGCCTGTGATTTTGAACCACTGATAGGAAAATAAATAACTACGGTAGAGAAGATAAGTAATTTCTTATATTTATAATAGCAATGTTCTGGGAGTTTCATCATCTTGAAAAGTGAGTGGGTGTGCAAACAGAACGTAATAAATACAGAGGTCTTTTGAAGAGCACTATATAAGACAGTCCCTACTAAATGGTAGGCAAATACTTTGCTCTCAGTCATGTGCATGCTCTGAATGTCAAATCAATTTTGGTTACACAATATTACAAATTATTCCTTTCTTGAGCTGGCTTAACAACAACAGTAAAACTACATGGAAATTTTTTTTTTTCCATATGAGATTTTCACAAACTGTTTCTAGCATTGCAATTTTTTTTCTTTTCTACAAAACTGTCTAGACTATTTGAAACCAAAAATTTCACTTCCATGCTATACGTTTTAGAGGAAGAAAAGAGCTATACTGCCTCTTCTAAGACTGTAATGTTTTGGAAAATAGACTATTTGGCAACTGATCTACATCCATTCTTAATTAAATTTTAAGTGAAAATGATCAGTGAACATTTTAATGAAAAAATAACATGGGTCATTTTTGAAACTAGGAGAACAAAAAATAACTTTATCAAAGAAGGGAACAATGAGTTTATCAACTAAATTTACCAATCAGTTTTTTTTCTTCTAACAGCTTCAGTAGAGGAAAAATTATACATCAGAAAATGTGAGTACTATTTTACCAAAATTTAACTGGATACCCCTATACCCTGTTTATTTCCCTGATGATCTGAAACAACTCCATATTTCAGTTCATTGAACAAAACCTTTGTACTTAAGGTCCCATAAAATGTTTGGGCAATATACGTTCCTACACTGTTCACTTAAAACTTCACCAAATTCTTTGCACCGCAGAAATCAGCAAACAAACATTTTCAAGTTGCAAAACACTGAAGTGTTACATGGGCAGCGCCGATTCCTGCATGGGAAACGGGGGTCCTCAGAAGTAACCCTTAACCCCTGTAGACAACAGGCTCAAAACGATTGCTATAAAGGGAACATTGCGTATCAGTTACTTTTCAAGGCCAAAACTTGTCGTAACTTACCCAGACAACATCACTGCAACACACGCCTAATCAGTGCTGATGCAGTCTGTCCGGGGCAGGGCTCCTGCTCCGGCTGCTCAGCACCATTGCAAGGGAAGGGAGGGCATCTTGAGATTTCTCCATCTTACCTCCCTTGACTGCCAGAACTGGAGAGATGAAGGAAACCAGAATATGGGGCTCTCCAGTGCTATGACTAAGCGTTCCAAGAAAAGGCTCCTGACTGCTAAAAGAAAGGTGTTCATGCCATTTGCACCGCTACTTGTGTCAGAACTTAATTTAGCTCAGGTGTTTGTTTTGGTTACTAAGGTCAAATGGGACCCCACATCAGAAATCTTTGCTTGCTCTTTGTTGATCCTCCTATAAAAAGGGCATAGTAAAAATTAGCAGCAATTATTTTAATCTCATCACTGTAAATGATTCTGTTTGTTTAACCAGTTCTTAACAAAACTGAATATGGAAAATAATCCAAACCACAACTCATATCAAAAGTCATCAGTCAGGAAACAGGCAGACAGTGTATACTGCCCCACTAAACCTGACATTTCTTTGCTAAGAGATACAGCACTATAAACTTCCCTACAATGTACTCCTTCTGAGAGCCTGCTAACAGAAAGCTCTGCATGAAATTATTATCCAGTACTAAAATTTAAAGGGGGATGATTTTATCCACACTGTTGTTTTTAGTAGTTCATCAAAAAATCAAGCCCATAGGTTGTAGAAATACAGTTGAGAAAAAAAAAAAAAAGTTTCATGATCTTGGAAGAACAGTATTTCTGCAGACATAATTAGACAGCAAATTCACAGTATGCAGACACTAACAACCTTCACAGATATATGGAAGTGTGGCGTCCCTTGGAAATCAACAAGATTTTGGCTTACGCACAAAATACAAAGTCAGGCCTCTAAATAGTCGTAATCAATGTGATTTACTCATTTACACTAGTAAAAGATCTGAAATCGATACAGTTATCTGTAGCATCACATGACCAGGTACTTTTTTTTTTTTTTTTTTAAACACAGATTTCTTAGAGACTCAACCCTGAAGTCATGAATGCATCAGAGTTAATTATTTTAAAAGACAGTTAAAATACTGATAAACCCTTGGTTGCAGAGGATAGACCAAACCCATGAACTCTGAAGATTGCCCCAAAAGCTTGAGGGAAATGAAAATAATTTATTTTAATCAGAAATCTATAATTGTGAATGTTTCTTATAGACCGTGGCTGCTGGTACAATTGGGCTACCCCACACCTAAGTGAGAAGGCATCCTCTCCCTCCCTAATGAAATATGATGCACTGTGGCCGTGTCTAAACCGCAGATCCTCTCCCTTTGTTCCCCGTGGCCTGCTTCCCAGGTATGCATCCTTGGTGTACTCTAACTGGACCTCAAGCGTGAGACATCCTTGCGTGGATTTCCTTTAGAAGATAACCCAAGTGGTAGCTGAAGACAGATTGTTGCAAGCTGTGGTAAATCTGCTGGTCTGCATAATCAAGCTATCAAAATCAAAGCCACACTACCAACTGTCTCTGCTGCAAAGTTTAGACAAATTTTTCTGTAAGTAACTGAGTAAAACTAATGGGGCCTGGATTGCTATGAACTTGTACTTGTGGCTGGATTCTCTAATGTCTAATGAAGCCCAAAAGAACTCTGTAGTGTGTTCATGATGCCTCTTCTCTTGCGCAGATTCTCAGAAGTCTAATGCATGAGCTCAGTTTGCAGCCACTTTGTCAGCATAGCTATTAGTAACAACTCTTTCCTCTTCCATATTTTTCTGAAGCTTGTGGATATTTCGTTCCTTCAATACTCCTCTGACAAATTTGACTTGAGTTTTCCAAGAGTTTTGACTTCACATGGATATCCAGAAAGACAGATAAACATGGTCAGACAGACACCATGACTGCATTAGCCTCTTCCCTAGGAAATCAAGCTAAAAGAGAGCATGTTTGCATAACTATGTCCTGAACTTGTTTCTGCCAAGTGGGTGGCTCTTGGTTTTAACACAAACCACCAACTGAATTCAACCTACTTTGATAAAATACAAATTATTTTGAAATGCGCATCTGAGCACTGCAGTGCTTCTGAGCTCAGAGTTTTTAAGACACTGACAAGAACGTACTGTATTTTTTTCCAATCTATTTCAATTACACTTTCATAATGGCAGAATAATGGCAAGATTAGTCTATTTCATCATGATTAAAACTTGATTAACATATTAAATAACCATTGTACACTAATTAACTCTGTTAAATGCAATGTCCAATACATTGTTCTACTTCTGTAGACTTATAATGAAAAAGCTACTGTCATGATTATGGTTATTTCTTATACAGTGCTTTTAGGATCTAACACAGAGTTTCACTACGGACTGAACACCTGAAGGTATGATTTTGATAGGCTATTTGGGAAGACTTTATTTTGAAAGAAATTTGCAGATAAGTTACAGTATAAACAGAAAAAATACATGATTTAGGAGAGACATTTCAGACATGCCCTATGCAATCTGAACACGGTGAGGATACAAAATTTATATCTATATTGTTTAGTAAGAAAAGTGTGAAGATGAATTTTTGATAACCTTCCAGTTCAATTATGTAAATTGGCATTACAATATTTTACAGAACACACAGATGAAAAGATATTAACAGCAATTTGTCACTATTTCACAACTATGGACAACTCTAGGCAAGGCTTTTAACTAGTGGTTAAAAACTGTTGTGTCTACATCTTGCAGTGACTTTTTATTCCACTGCAAACACTTTAAACATCTAGTTTCCTCTGTCATGAGCACTCAGAGGAACTCAGACATCTGTAGCCTGATTTTCCTGTGTTGCAAACATCCTCTCAAAATACAAAATGGGAGCAGCAGCCACTGTACGCCAACCCATTTATGCCAGGTTTGCAGCCAACTCTTAAATACAGCTGGGGGTTTTTCTGCACAAAAACATATGGGCAGAACTGAAATGATTAAAAAAAAAAGGCTTTTTAAAATCTGCCTATCCATTTCATGTGACGTTTCAAATGTGCAATGGGTGATGACACAAAGTGCTCAAACCCAGACTCATCTTGTCTAACTTGGGGCACTTAGCTGAGGCACCTCCACTTTCTCAAAGGTCACTGAAGGGACTCATGCACCTCCACATGCCAATTTAGAGACTATGTATAAAAATACAATGGCAGAATCTCTTGCTCTGATAGAAATGAGTAATAACTGCATATGTTGCATCCAATAAAAGACACAATTGTACTTCAAGAAGAGGTATGAATGCACAGTTGGGATTTGCCTGTTTCTTCCCCACTGAAGTAGCATGTCTTTTCTTACTTCTTGGTTCAAATCTGACAACCTGACAAAAACATTGCAAGACGGCAAGTAAACTTCTGCTTGGTGTTATATAGCACCTTTCCAGATCATTGCATCCACACAAGAGAGACTTGATGAAGAGCAGAAGCAAACAGTATGTCAGGAAGCTGCAAGCTCCTGGCCTTGAGGGACGAAGGGCCAGGAGCCGAGGGTTGTAACAGCTAGCAGGGCAGGGCTACAGCAGATAGGTGACATGTCCCATTGTCCTCAAGCAAGGCAAGCAGGGCAGGCCCGGGGTTGGTGGCCAGGTGGAACAAAGAGATCATCAGGCAAGTCTGAGGTGATGAGGCAGATCCAAGGACAAGCCAGGAAGTCAATCCACAAGTCAGGATCAGTGGCAGTAGCCTGGGCTAGACACAGCTCAGTGGTCACCGGGAAGGTCCATAGTGCCACGCAGGCCCAAGGTCAAGCCAAGAAGTCAGTCCATGGGTCACAGTCCAGATCAATGGAGCCCTTGGCCAGGCATAGCTGTAGCTGAGCTGGGGACATGCACGCCTACAACATAGCTCAGGCAGAAACTGAAGATCCAGGGCTGACTTTAAACAGACCTCCAGAGCCCACAGGTAGAAGCTATGGCTTGAAACCCCAGATGAGGTTGGTCAAGGCCATTAAGACCTACTAGTGCATGAAGGGCCTTGGGGCCTTGACATAGTACAAGTGGGTCCTAAGCTATTTTTTTTGCAAAAGGACAGAACATCATGCTTTTGAAGAAACACTTAAATGAATGAAGGGTGCTCCCAGGCTTAAAAAACATGCACACAGAGCATTGCTTCTCAAGTACTCTTCTTACTCACTTGGCTTCGCCACTATGACAGTATTTCACATGTTGGTAGAACAGCATCTCTGCCTCTCCTCAGATACCATGCACCAGACATCGATGACTGGACATCTGCCAGTCACCTTCACCAGCTGCCTAGAGTCCCCTGTGCAAGAGACATAGAGGTGCCACACAGCAGCTAGTTCACCCATGCCTTATAGCAGAAACTTGCCCTGAAGAGCACTCCTGCATACCAAGATTTGCAACCAGCACAGCTCCTCCTCTGTCATATCACCTGGGTACATCCAAGAAGAGGGTGTCCCTCTTATTACATCATGCATGTCTGTGCTCACCGTGTGATCAGATGCCTACACGCCTTTCCTCCCTTTATGTGATCCAAGACAGGCCATTGCACATGTTGGGACTCCAGGATGCTGAGAGGTCTGCCTGTGTGGGATGCAATTATGCTGAATATTTTCATACAGCTCAACAGAAATGTAAACGTCAGCAACAAGTATCTTTGTCAGCTTTCCAAAGAATGAACAATATACTCATTCACGGACAAAAGGGATTGCTTCTGAACACGATCTCTGCCTTCAGGCTTCAGGACAATGCCTTTTTAGTGGTCTCCATACAAACTTTAGTTGAAATTATGTTACTAATTGGCAGAATTTTTTAATTAGAGCACCAAATGGCAACTTTAATGCACAGGATATACAGTCATTGGCTTTTGCTTTGACTTTCTTTTATCGTGTAGAGTAAAAGAATCAGCAAGAAGAGGAACTGGTTACTACAAAAGCATGATAACTACTTCAATCCCTAGGTTTAAACATATAGTAATTAATCAATTAATGTAGCTCATGCACATCAAGGAGAAGACACAGTATATATGATGAAGTCAGTATAATCCTTTTTTATAGTTTTATGAATGATCTCATGTCGTAACTTGCTCAAGTTACTCCAGATTTACAGCAATACGTAAGCAGAGAGTAGAATCAGAACCTAAATGAAAGAGCTAGTCCACATTAATGAAAAAAAGGCAATGGATTCTGATGAACTTAAGAGACTTCAATATTCATTGTGGAATAAAAATGCATCATGCGTTTCCACAGTCAGAGACTGAATCAGAAAAGCAAACTTATTCAGCAAGGGCCCTTAAAAATTAATTATGTATTTGTGCCCACATAACTTTAGCACATGTTTACAACTAACCATTAGCTTGAATGCATTTGGGAATAAGAAACAAATTCTGCTGAATTTAGGAATAAGTTAAAATGGTCACAAACACTTTTTACCTTTTAAAACTTTTTTAATGAAAGGCTTTATCATAACGGGCATTTTCAGGAATAATTAACTTTACTACTACTAGGGAAACACTTTCAGGCTCTCTGATGGACCATTTCATGTATTACTATTCCTTGCCATCCTTTGCATTTCCAGTACACAACTCTTGGTTATGGCCTCATCAGAATACATATATATATGCACATTATATGAATAAATTTATTGTTGTCTGCAGCTGTAAAAGGTAAACAAGAAAATTCAGTTCCACTCAGAAGTCTGAATGCATATCCTCAGTGCCTGAGCTCCAAAACTGGAATAGACATCTATTAACATTAGTCTCCTTTCAAGGCTTCAGAATTTCCCCTATCTAAAACAGGATTAAATAGTCTGCCTTTTTTCTTCTTTTTTTTTTTTTTTTTTTTTTTTTTTTTTTTTTTTTTTTTTTTTTGTATGCTTCAACTTACTACCTGGAGAATAGGAATACAAAAGAAAATATATTGAACTGAATTTAGAAAGGAGCAAAAGTTGTTCATGAGAATTTTGAGTCCACAACCCCCCCCAAGTTTGATAACAGCTTATGCTTCATGTGAAAGTGTGTGTTCACCACGTAGCTCCCCTATCCATTGTCTTAAGTTGCAAGTCCATGGAAATTAGTTATTTGACTCCTTGGAAACAATTAAACTGAATCAATTTCTAGTTATCTTCGGTCATGTTCCTTAAATTAAACAAAAAATTTCATTATTCCATAACTGGGTTTTCAGTTGAAGAAAGGATCATGCATCTATGATTTTGAACATTGCTATACTTTATATTCTCATCTGAAGACTTCCCCTGATGTTGTGTGTGTAGTTGTGTGGCATTGATTTCAGAATAAGCTTCTAAGTCAAGGTGTGATCAGTTATATAGACAGGCTTACTGCACTTTCTTATATCTGAAATATCCCCTGAGGCTTTTACCATTTCTCAATGTCATAGATGTTAATCGTTATGGAGCTGAAATCCAAAATTAGTGAACATAGAGTATCTCACTTACTTGAAGTACAGTACACAATAATCACAAGAAGACCCCTATAATCCAACATACAAGATGCATATAGAGACTAGTCCACAGTCTACCGAGGTCAAGGCCCATCAAAAACTTGTATTATTCCAAGATCACGAGCTCATTCATTTGCTATGACTTCCCTCTCAATATTCCTTCTGGGAAAGAAAAAAGAAAATCTTTTCCATAATAGCAGCAAAAATAATTTTATATCTCAAACATATTCCATCTTAATGTGTTTTATTGATATTTCTTTAAATGATTGTAGAAGCCATAATAGTGCAAAATCTGTAAAACAAAACTATATATAAGGAAGCCAAATCAAAGTCTTAACATCTCTGAATGCAATCCAAAATGAAATCTTGATGCTTCAAATAAATACCAAAAGGAGGAATTAGGACCTGCTTAGGCTGGAAGAACAAGTGTTGACTAAAAAGTTGGTACGTGTTTTACTGCATAACTTGTAAACTCATACCTCCCAAACACCCACAAAAACATCCCTGTAGTCCAAACTGACTCAAAGTTCTGTGACTCAAAGCATGTCTGCAGCAATGAGGTTAAATTATTAACCTGAACTGAGTTGCAAAACACAGCCACGTGTGCAGATTGACCCTGATCACACTGCTTTTGTACTGGAACTAGGTCATACCTTGCTCACACCATCACAGACAATAACTGAAAATAAAAAGGTTTAAAAAAAACCCCTGATGTTAACTATAAGAAAGTTAAAACTTGTTGAACTCTCCAGAACTTGAGAGAGAGAGAGAGAGGCTTTATAATCTTCAATAAATTGTAGTGGATTCATATTTAAAGTTAGACTGACACTGCTCTAAACCACAGGATTTGGGATTCAGGAGGTTTGGGTTTCATTGCTGCCTGTGTAATAGCCAGGAAATGTGATTTTAGAGGAGCCACCAAAATCTTAGTTCAGTTAGATACTAACATACGTATTCACAAGAAATTAATTAGGCGTTATGTTAGGCAGGTGCTTAAAGCACCTTTGCTCAGTCAGGGCAAACCTTACTCTGCCTTCAATCCTACAACATAAAACGGGAATAAAGGCATTCTGTATACACCGTTTCCTCTTTGGATTGCCCACATTTCAGAGCAAGGGCTCTTCCTTATTCCCTTATCCCCCACTTTCTTTTTACATCACGTAGCACAAAAAGGTTAGATTATTGTAAGGCCTGGAGACCTTTAAATAAAGTGATATAACAGTAAGTACTTAGCACACACTGCATACACTCTATACCAGAACCATTTCTTACTGTTAGCAACAGCCCTTAGTAAAAGGCAACATGTCAGTGTACTCTCAGGGAATTTGGACAGTTTTCTAATTAATTTCTCAACATTTGCAGCACAAACGAAACATCAGCAAATTGCGCTTAGAGTATTTGGAACACTTCCAACCTCATTTTCTTCTCCACTCCCTCTTCTTTTACTAGAAGAGGCAGATACGGTTAAAATCTCACAACAAAAATATTCCTTTAAAGAACTCTTGCAGCAATTGCCATTTTTATAAACCTTATTTTTTCATACTTAGGGTTCGTCCTCAGCTGATCTTCAAGTTTCACATCAAGAAGTGACCTGATAAATGCAAGAAGCAGATATTCTAGACTTCCTTCCTAAGTGTAGTTGAATACAAGGCACCTTAATGCTAAAGCCTCTCAAAACCACTTATGAGATAGGGAGAGAGGAACACTTAAACAAATTATTCATATACTTGTTTACTTCAGTATTTACAGCGTTATCCTTAAAATGAGCACTTCCCCACATAACAAAATCCATGGTAGCTATAAAATTTTACACTGAAAGCAAACCAAACAAATAAATAACGCAGGACTATTTCAGAATATCTACTCGCACTGAGTCACAAACCTACTTAGGTCCGTCAAGTTTAATTCAGGACTTAGGTCAAAGGTCTGGGTAAGAGTCTCGTTCAAAGTCCACATTGTGCAGGTCACAACATGGAGGCAAGACATGTCCTTGCACAGCGCTGTAGGGAGTAAGGCCAGTGCTGTCCTGGCATGGGTCCCAAACATGACAGTTTTCTCAAGTGACCTATACTATTTGCAGATTTGAAAGCTAAGAGGCAGTTCCAGGCCCCTTCTGAAAAATGACCTCATCTAATCTTCAGGTAATGTCATTAAGAAAACCACCACCAAGACAAGCCCCTCTCTCAGAACTGGTTGTGGTGGCTTCCTTCGTAAAACTCAGAGGTGGTCTGCACTGATATCCACAACAATATCAAGTGCTGCAGTACAAAGCAGAGACTGAGGTTGTCAAATCAAGCAACGAGATCCATCTGCCACAACACTACTAATTTGAATTCCACTTCTGTGTTAAATATTATCTTTACTATGGTCTAGTGCTGTCTTCATAATACACTTCCTACACAGCAAGCCACCTCTTTCGCTAGCTCAGTTACCAGTCTCAGCATATAGACCCTGTAAAAATCATTACGGTAATGTAATTTCTAGTACTTGCGTTTTCACTATAGCAAAATCTCACAGGGATCAGACCCACTTATGGTCTTAACTAAAACTAGCCATCTGACTTAATTAACATTTAGAATTCATCAAACCTTGCAGGGCTCATACTGGGCTCTGGGGCAGCTTGGCGGTGCTCACGTTGGGCTCCTGCTGGGTCTATGTATCCAGTAGCAGTGTTATTCCACCAGATGACACACTCAGTGTGAAAGCAAAGGAAGAATGAAACTAAAAAAAAAAAAAATCCGTTTCACAGTATCTCCGCATCACGCAACAAACCACACAGCACAGGGAGTATAAGGCGGACAGGAGGTAGAAATGCTGGGAGCAGCAGGAGCAAACAAGTGTACATGGCCCTTGTAAGTTTGCTCCAGAAATTCTAACCCAATCGCTGTGTCTTTGTTAAATACCTTTCCGAGTAATACAAGTAAGTTCTGGATGTATCTTTCTTTCTCTATATATACATGTTAATATTAATAATAATATTAATAGCAGCATAAAGTTTTGTTTCTCTGAAGGTACCACAGCCCATGGAAAAGTTTCCCATAATCAGGAGTGGCGTCAATAGGGAAACGGAGACTTAGATTTGGGCCGTTCAAAGTATCCAGATTTTTCAGGAAGTAAGTTCTATGCTCAGGAATGGAGCACAGAATGCTCTGATGGATAGACGCTGCTGCTCATGGCATTGGCTGCTTCAGCTGGGTCTGGGGCAGACCTATGCAACTATACCCTCTTTTTTTTTTTTTTTCATGATCTCTTCACAGCATATACTCTTCACACAAGCCTGCTTTGCATTTCTTCCTTCTTTGTACCTGAGTGGCACCCAAATAGACTCAAGTAACACCCAGAGGTACAGTATCCTTTTGATGAATTTAATGTGTGATGGCTTGATTAATTAGACTTTATGAAGTGTTTTATTTTTCTGCACTATGTGAAAATGCAGTCGGATGTATAAATCCTGTTTGTTAAGCACTAACATGAGATTAAAGACATCCACGATGTTTAAACACAGTGATATTGAAAAAAGGAAAGTGTTACCTGTGTATATATATATACACACACTTTTCCAACATGAAAATTACAATATAAAGGCAAACTTCAAACACTTAGCATGAATTTACCCCACAATTTGAATTCTTACCTTCCTAAAGCTTCAAGAATTATCTTGCGCTTTGAGGTTCTCCATTCTTCAGGGAGTTCGTTTAATTTCTTTATATTCTTTTTTTGCTTTATAAAGAGAAGGACCACAAGTCCTACATTTCGTCATATTTGAAGACTCTAGTATTGTCAAGACAGAAAGCCTGTACATTCTTTTTACTGTATACCAGTTGCTGCAGGCACCGAGAAGGAAAGATGCAAGTGCATGAGAAAGGCAAAAATACTGAATTCTGGCACAGGTCTTTCCTCAGAGAATATTAATTTCCTACGGGACAAGCAACGTATTTGGTGGCAGTGGAAATCTGACAACTCTATCTATCAATCCAACCAAGTTTACCATGAGGTTTAAGCATTTCTTAACTGTCAAACTAAAACATGAACCTAGAAATAATAAACTACATTCTGAAATATCTGCCAGAAAGCACACAGGGAAAAAAAAAGGATACAAAAGATGACTTCCAAACCATAAATAATATTTTTGCAGTCATGCTTGCATCCTTATTCCTGAAACCAATTTAGAAAACAATTGGACAGGGCACCCTGGGAATAAAGAATCATTTGCCATTAGACTTTAATGTGTGATTACTTAGTAATGTAATTGAAAGCATGACTGTAGCACATTGCCAGCTTTCTATTGCCAGGAGATTACATCATAAATGATACTGAGTATTTCAAATCATTTTTTTATTCCATATTTGTTGTGACAAGAAGTTTTACTTAATATTTGAATTCGTTTTTCTTTCTCAAATACTGCAGGATCAAGGGATTGCGGGAAGGGAGGGGGGAGATAGCTCTCAGTATGTCATATTTTCTCATGTTAATCATGAAATAACTAATTGCCATGATTGTGTTGGGAGATTTGTGGTGGAGGACGACGATGTCTGACTGTGGGTATCTATAACTGACACAATGATGCACTTAGGGCTCTATTTGTGTGAATCAAGAGTAAAATCTAAGACCTAAATGTGCAGCCTATGTCTGCCGGAACAACACCCTAGAGATGTGCTGAGCTATATCGATTTTAATCTCCTGAAGACCCAACCCAAACCACAGGTGCTCCACGAAGCCTCATGGTGTTTAAAGGCTAGGTGCCTATCTACACCTGCTGAGAATCTAGACCACCACAGAAAAACGGCTGTGCTGACAGCAGAGCTGCAGAAACTCAGGGCTTCCCTTCTCATGGAAATTATTGAATTAGCAGAGGGTTTCCCTTCCTTATCTTCACGGTTTTTCCTTCCAAGCATCCTGCAACTTCCAACAACTGACACACCAAAAATTCAGAAGGCTTTACTGGTAAGGGGAGCTCGTCCCCCCAGACTATCTGATATGGCTAAGACACCCTGTCTATGCAACTCCTCCCTTCTGCCAGTCTGTCTGGTTTGCACAAATTACTGTCAACAGAAAACAATGAAGAGTTCGAGGTTTTTGGAAACTAGGGTTTTTGCCCGTGCAGACTGGGAGACAAATCATGCCCTGCTGATTGTTATTCAAAGAACCTATGTCACCCCATCCACCGGAGCCACGCTCCCAATAAACTTGCCCGGCCCAGCTGTCCCCCTATACATACACCATACAAAAACACTACCAGGTAAATTCAGTAGAACTATGCTGCCGCAGAGCTATCATCAAATGCTATATCATGCATATTTGATTGTTTGATGCCTTAAGATCCCCTAAAACATGCATTTCAAGTTCTAAGGCCTGAGGTTCCTGGGATTTAAAAACCATTCTGACCAGAGAATTCAAGAGGAAACTGTGAGAAATTGAAATTCACAGTGATTTCCTCTCCTTGCAGCTCATTCTCGCACGTTTTTCATCAACAGGGAACAGAGCCTGAGTAAGGATTCTGGCATTTGGCTCACAGACATTGTTTTGTCTTTATCCTATTTTACTGAATGTCAGATGACCACAGAGGCAATACAGAACTCTAAGAACAGCGGATGTTTCAAAATGGGATTTATTGTTCGCAGGCAACTGTCTCTCTCTTCTGTCACACCACTAGTACCGATGCCAGGAAGGAAAGAATAAAACAACAACTGCAAGGTGGCAAGGAATCTACCCTTCAGAGGCAGATTCTGGGCTAACTTTCCCTCCAGTAGAAAACATGACTGCATCTTGAGAGGCCCCCTCAACTACAACATGCAATTTATTTTTCAAGAGAAACTTTTTATTACAAGACTTCTTATAAAACTTATTTGCTTCCCAGCTGCTTTTACATAGTTTCTTAAACTATTTTCACAGTATTGAATGATCAGAACAAACCAGATTACTTCCTTCTAATTTGTCCTGGTGACCTACCGTATACATTAATAAAGGGATATTTTTTCTGCCTGTAGCTCTGTTTTCACTGTAGAAAACTATGCCAGTTGCATTAAAATACTTTTAACCTATTCAGTTCATGACAGTGAAAGTACCAGAGCCTTCTGGGCTTTGTAATATAATAGCACCCCTTTATCACATTGAATGGTTTATTGGAACCAGCTTGTACAGATGATTTAGTTTACCATAGTGAGGCCACTACTGCAGGGCTCCAATCCCTGTTTGGGGATTCTTCTGTAATTTTCAATGTTCCCAGTTTGGCCTGGGAGTGGGTTTGTTTTTCAGGGTATTTGCTGGGGTTTGTTTGTTTGTTTGTTTGGGGGTTTTGTTTGTTTGGGGTTTTTTTGTTTGTTTGGGGGATTTTTTTTGTGTCTGTTTTTTTGCTTTGCTTCCTTTTAACTACATTATTTTTTTATATAACTTCAGTTATTATTTGCACTATTTGCCCTCTTGACACATTCTTAAGATGAGAGCTGGTCCAGATCATGCATTTCGTGAACAGGTGATGTCCACTCATTTTTGTCAAGAACAGAAATTGGTTTTGTCCAACACAAGTCAAACATTTTCCAATTCTATTGCATGTAGTAATATTTCTCATATTAGTATTTCGAGGACAAGTACCCTCATCATTCTATAGAAAAGGACAGCCATATCAGAGGTCTGAGACTGCACATGGACTCTGTCAGCTAGAATGTGGTGACTTTATGTAGCAGCTAGCATGAGTTAGGCATAGCTAGCATGCCTCTTAGCATAAGTCTGTGAATTTTAGGCTACTTTTTGCCGTAACAGAAGGAGATAAAATATGACCACGCACCTGTCCCAAAGAACCGAACAATTTTGGTGTGCTCAAGGAAACACATAGACAAACCATGCAAACAGCCTGTTGATCATCAAGAAGTGCAAGTGTCCAGAAGTTTCTTGAACAAGGAGACTGTGAGTGCCACCAATGGCAACAGTAACTCAGAAAATGAGAGCACAGTTGATGCAGACCACTCAACGGTGAGCTATTCTCTACCCAATCCTCTAACTAAGGACACCCAAGAGTACCACTGTAACACAGAGCTCCCCAGTACTCCCCAGAATGCCTCTGGGGTGGGAACCCTATAGCTTTGCACTAGGGCCATCCCCCCAGCCTCTGGGGAGGGAGGAGAACCCAGGAGACCCCATAGCCCTGCAGGAGGACTATGCATAGCGTGGCTGGAACCTCTACACTCAACTGCCCTACCTCGCACCCAGGCCATGACCTCTCTCCCTCAGGAGAGGGAGGTTCTGTAAAGACCCTCTGTGCTGACACCCCCAGCTTCTCTCCTGGACTATGGCATCTCTCCCCGCAAAAAACAGGGAAGTTCTGTAAATCGTAAAGTTGCACGCGTCTGTGATCAAAGTGTGTTGGTATCCAAATCCATTCTTCTGCATTGTCATTATTTGTTCTTAAACCAAACCATGACACTTTGGCAGAAGAGAGCAGTCCTTCCAGGGCATTTAATGGAATCTCTGCACATGATAACCTGCTGTGGATCTCATATTATGATTCTGTGTCTGAGTATATTAAGCCACATAGATGAAAAGACTCTCAGCTTACAGAGGAGTATTCAAAAACGTATCTCAACTTTCTACAGTTCATTTTTTTTTATGATTACACTTACATACAAAAACATTTTAATTGCATTACAAATCAAGATTTACCCTGAACATACACAAGAACATCTAATCAGTCTCTGTTAATTTGAAATTTTTTTTTAATTGGAAAACTTTCACAAACTTTAGCTTAAGATTTTCAGTGGCACCGAAGTTATTGGCTCCACATTCCCTCTCACCCCAACAAAGTGCAAGTGCCTCCTCTACCTTGCTGTCCAGCAGATGGGATTTGGCTCACAGTTTCATTTGTCTTTGGAGATTTCCTAAAAGCACTTGTCTAGTGCACTTCTCCATGTCTTGAATAATTTTGATGAGGGACAGGCATAAGATAGGGAATTTTGCATCCTTTATCTAAAGAAATCCTTTGAAAAGAGTGAAAAAACAAGACAATTTTGAGTCTGCTGTTTTTTCTCCCTCCAGAAGAAAATTTGACAGTAGAAAAGTCTCAGGCCAAACCTAAAAGACTTGCTAAGCATCCCTGTAGCACTGGTTTACAAAAGAATGGGAGGAGCAAGGAGATAAAGAAAAGGAGCAGAGACTAATTGGTTGTGAGGTTCCAGAAGTGCCCTGACAGACAGAAGCAAACTCCTTCAATGAAAGCACAATGAAAGGACAAAAAGCAACAGTTACAAATAGCAACAAGGGAAATTCCAATTGGGCGTAAGAAATGATTTCCTCACAATAAGCATGGCTAAGCACTGGAACAGTTGCCCAGAGAGGCAGACAGCTTCCCGCCTTTGAAGATTTCCAGATCCTTGTGCAAGTGCCTGAACATCCTTATCCAACTTTGAAGAGGGCAAGCTGAGCAACCATGAGCAGGAAGCAAGGCTAGATGACCTCCAAAGATTCCCTCCAATCTAATTTTTTCTATGGGTCTTCTATTCCATGTCTATACACTCTCAAGAGGATGGGTGATAGTAAGGGTACATGGTTACAGGTTCTACAGTCACTGGTACAAAGGTCACTGGGTACTGTCACTGGCACAGGGTACAAGCTCTACTGTCATCAAGAAAATTGAAGAAAATCAGCCAAAAAGACCAAATGACAGACCTTCGAGAAAGTAAATTATTTCTACTGTCTGGTGTACAGCAATTATGTCTTAACGCAGAACTAGGAGAAATCTACATGAGCCCTGAACAGGATATTGCTCTGTAAATACCTTAGAAAGCCCAATCAAAGCAGCTACAGAGATAGACATTCAGTAAATCTAGAAGATGGAAAAGAATCTATGTGATGTGCATCTCAAACCATTTCAACAACTGTCCTTTTTTATGAAAGTATTATCCTCACAGTATTGTCAACGTCAATGATGGTTGCAGTGCCTACTATACAAGTACCAGTTGTGAATATTAGATACCCAGAGCAGAGCTAATCTAGTTTGAACTCATTTTCTTCCACTACTTGACTTCTCTGGATCAGAGGATGCGAATTGGCCTGGACTCCACCAAATCTGGGTAGTTTGTCTAATACAGACAAATTTCTTCTGGTGACATGCTGGTAATTGAGACCACCAAACACATTATTCTATTGAACTCCTGTCACATGTGAATCCAGGTTCACAGAATTACAAGGCAAAGACATAATTCCAGTTGACCACAGAGCCTCCAGTATGTAAATTAGATTTGGCTAGTTCTGCGCAACAGAGCTATCAAATGAACTGGTGAAACATACCATAAGAAACCAGATACAACAGCCTGAAGTAAACTACAGTTAGTTTGTCAAACATTATAAATACGGTTATGTTGACTTAAAAAAAAATTATCCCTGCCAGTTAGTCCAATTTGGGGAATTACTTAGGAATGCTAGCTCATGGCTCAAAAAGTTTTGCCATAGTTACAACACATGAAATGCATTAAGTGAATATTCCAAAATTCTTGTGGGATTCATTTTTTTATTACAGGTCATGACAGGTTTTTTAATTTTCTCTCTTATAGCTTTTTGTCTTTTACTACCCGTATCACTGTACACCAAGTGCAGGCTGGGTCCTGGACAACTCTAACCCCTCATTCTAACTCACAAACCATCAAACACCCCAACCTTCCCCAGTTCAGCACCTATAAACCAAAACCATAGCTATATTACTTTGTGCTGATTTCTTTCTCTCACAACTGAAGTGAATCAGTACTTAGCCATCTTAGGAACACTGTCTTACTGCAAAGAAAACATCACTGATTAAGCACTTGCTGATTTGAATTATCTGGGCAGCTACAGACAGGCAAATCTCCTACAGTACTGGCACAGATGTCATAGGCCAATATAGTTTATCTATATCCACCTAGCCCCACTGAACTCTACAGAAATTACTCTCACCAGAGAGAGATTCCTACAATTTTAAGATACAGTCAATATCCCCAGAATATTTTGGATTATCAAAGACCCTTCTGGCACATTTAAAATAAGGACAGCCACATTAGCTTCATCACCGTCACTGAACTTGATAGTGGGAAAATACATCTAGAAGCTGGAATTGTATCAAAAAGAAATTCCTGTACAGCATTACTGTATGCTCTTAAACCACTGCTAGTTTTTGCCCCAGAGACAGGATATACTTCAATGATGCGTGAAGTAATCTCTCTGTATACTTTGTGGTTAGGTTTACAATTCCCTTTGTTGTTCTTCAAGATAAAATGGTACTAGCCAAAGGAAAGGGTTTAGTATTAGAGTAGGGTGGTTTGGGTTTTTTTTTTTCATTTTTGTCTCCACCAGAATCAAGTCTTCCTACTCTAAAAAGCCTTCCATGGAGTCGGCCATTTTAGATAAAGTGCTCCTCATTCTGGTATCCATCAGCACAGTTCTGTCAGCAGCAAGTAGTCTCAGGTTTTAACCCAGTGTCATAGAAACTTCTTTGATAATGGTTGCTTCCTCTCTGTACTTCCATGCCCAAAAAAGAGGAGTCATCCTGGTAATTGTTCAACAATGGAAAACTTCCTAAAACTGTAGCAGCAACACATTGATGGACACTGTAGAAATAAACTAGCATCAATAATATTTTTTTTAAGTTTTTTTGGGTTGGGAGGTTTTTTTTTCTGGTTTTTGTTTGTTTGTTTGTTTTTTTCTTTGGCTGGTTTTTTTTAAGTTTTTAGTTTTGTTACACATCCTGTAATAAAGTACCCTAATGAAGTCCTTACTGCTCAGGCCAGCCCTCAGGAGCCCCAGACTTTACAGGTAACAGAGAAAGTCTGGAGGAAGGAGGACATGAAGTAGTCAACATGGATTCACCAAGGGGAAGTCATGTCTGACTAATCTGATAGCCGCCTACGATGGCATGGCTGGATGCATAGATGAGGGGAGGGCAGTAGATGTTGTCTACCTTGACTTCAGCAAGGCTTTTGACACTGTCTCCCACAGCATCCTCATAGGCAAGCTTCGGAAGTGTGGGTTGGATGAATGGACAGTGGGGTGGATTGAAAACTGGCTGGCAGATAGAGCTCAGAGGGTTGTGTTGAGTGGCACAGAGTCTTACTGGAGGTCTGTGACAAATGGTGTTCCCCAGGGGCCAGTCCTGGGTCCAGTCCTGTTCAACATATTCATCAATGACCTGGATGAAGGGGTAGAGTGTCCCATCAGCAAGTTTGCTGGTGACAGAAAACTGGGAGGGGTGGCTGACACACCAGAAGGCTGTGCTACCATTCAGCGTGACCTGGACAGGCTGGAGAGTTGGGCAGAGAGAAACCTCGTCACGGGCAAGTGTAAGGTACTGCACCTGGGGAGGAATCACCCCATGCACCAGTACAAGTTAGGGGCTGACCTGCCGGAAAGCAGCTTGGTGGAAAGGGACCTGGGAGTCCTGGTGGACAACAGGATGACTATGAGGCAGCAATGTGCCCTTGTGGCCAAGAAGGCCAACAGCATCCTGGGGTGCATCAAGAAGAGTGTGGCAAGCAGGTTGCAGGAGGTTATCCTCCTCCTTTATCCTGCCCTGGTGAGGCTGCACCTGGAGTACTGTGTCCAGTTCTGGGCTCCCCGGTTCAAGAAGGACAGGAAACTGCTGGAGAGGGTACAGCAAAGGGCTACAAAGATGATTACAGGGCTGGAACATCTTTCTTATGAGGAAAGGCTGAGGGACTTGGGTCTTTTCAGTCTGGAGAAGAGAAGGCTGAGGGGGGATCTCACCAGTGCCTATAGATACTTAAAGGGAGGGTGCTGGGAGGATGGGACTAGTCTTTTTGCAGTGGTGCCCAGTGATAGGACAAGAGGTAATGGGCACAAACTTGAGCATAGGAAGTTTCACCTGAACATGAGGAGGAACTTCTTTACCTTGAGGGTGGCAGAGCACTGGAAGAGGCTGCCCAGAGAGGTGGTGGAGTCTCTGACTCTGGAGACATTCAAAACCTGCCTGGACACCATCCTGTGCAACTTGCTCTAGGTGAACCTGCTCTGGCAGAGGGGTTGGACTAGATGATCTCCAGAGGTCCCTTCCAACCCCGGCGATTCTGTGATTCTGTAACGAGCTCTCTGGAGGCATATGTTCTCTTGAGGAACATATGCTGTAGAAGTATCACCAAATGGTATTCCTTTAGCATGCCAGAAGACAGGGAAAACATGATTCCTGCATTCACCGCTCCAATTCAATGCTGTATCAATTGGCTGATACTGACAAGTCTACTCTAGAAAATTTTGGCTGTACTTGCTCCTGATACCTCCCCTACATAAAAAGCCAAAGCATGAATTTAAAACAAAGTAAATATATCGTTCTCACACCATATTGGTCTAACACACTTACTCTGAGCATAAGTCCCACCTTTTATGGTTTGGTTTATGTTGCTCAGGAAGAGGTCTTAAGGTTGGCCAAAATCCTATCACCTACATCTTTTTCCACTGGAGTATTATCCATACAAGGCACTGGATACATTCAGAGACCAGTATTTCTAGAACTGCTAAAATATTTCTGTAGAGCCACCAACAACGCATATTGCTGAACACATGCTTAATGCTGTTAAATCTTACAGAAAACTAACAAATAATACAGATGTGTTGAGTTCCTTCATCACATCAGTGTTAAGTGTTTGGTTAAACCACATGAACTTTAAGAGTAACTTCTAAAACACCTTGGTAAGCTCTAATTTTTGAGACAATAATTATCTTCAGAGTACAGGTGCCTCTGGAACTATATAGAGCCACATTATACGGAGGCTTTTTCTTAGGGAACTTGTAGCCTTCAAAAATTAGGATCAAGACTCCATATTTGAACTGGAATGTCCACAAAACCAGTATTAAGAGCCGCTAACTCTTGGGGACAGCCTCCTGTTGAGGAGGATAGATACCATTTTTTGGTCAGAGTATCTTTCCACAGTTACAGTGATGGCAATCATCCACACTGAAGTCATCAAATCACAAATCATCCCTAGCACTACATTGCACAATATTGTGAGCAGTCATGATGCAGCAGAGGTGATATAACGCATTATTTAAGCAACATTTTTTGCAGCTGCTACTGACACTGGCTTTGTTAAAGCCATTCTCTCTTATGAAGATTACTGCAACAGTGGCAATCGTAAAAAAGTTAACACTTGCCTAAAAATATCATAAAGTCACCAGTAGACATAATGCAAAAGCAATCCACAAAGCATTAAATACTTTTACCCATCAACAACCCATCTCCTTTTGCTGAGGGCCTTATTTGAAAAATACCTGGTGGTCATGACAGTAACGATTATCCTTTTCTTTGCTCTTTTTAGCTTGGCTATACTGTAAATAACATTGGCTAGTAAGTATCAGAAAATGTCATTTTAACCATAGCCACTGAATATGAAGAACTACAGTTTAAAAAATGGCAGCCTTTTCGTATTTTTTTTTTCTTATTGTACGTATACACGTATCAACATTGTTACATCTCAGTTTCAGAAGCAAATACAATTAGGAATCACCCTGGAAAGCTGCCTTTAGTTGTATCCTCACAATTTATGTCTTTGATATAGGTTCAGTGACAAGAACAGTGGTATTGATGTTACCATCTACAGCAGAGAATGAATAAACATGAAAGACTAAAAGGTTATATTTTAAATGATGAGAAACTGTTGAAGACTTTCTTGTATGCCATAGTCAGAAAGTCAGCATCAAATTGAGCAACTCTTCTCATTTCAGACACTTCTGTGCAATTAAAGGATGATGTTTCTAAATGGAAGAACAGAATCAGATGATAATAGACAAGTCTCTGAGGGCATTTGGAAAGGTACTGAGCTGCTGGTAGGACAGGTTCAAATATGTACTTTCTTAAAATATAAAAAAAAAAAAAAAAAAATCACATAAACTTGATTTCACTTGCTGACAAGCTACAGCAGATAGACAGCATAATTTAGTCAGACTATCAATCCAAAGCTGTTAAGGTGGACACTCTCATGAGTAGAACAGGTGAAAGAATGATTTAGGAGAGACTAGGATTTCAACTAGAATCTGATCAGAAGCTTTCCAGTACAAAAGTTTTTTTTCAACTTCTTTGCAAAAAGGCAAATTGTCAAAACACAAGCTTGTTTGAAGGGAAGGGAAGGTTTTCAGGATATTTCCTTTACAGTTTTTTTCCCCTAAATAAAGAGTTCTGTGAATTCACAGTGAGGGACTGAAAGGGGTGGAGCACTGGAATGACTTGGGAACTTAGGAAAAGGGCACTACTTCAGAAGTGGAAATACAGAACAGCCCTTCCTGTCCATTCTGACTCAGGATCATCGGGCATCCTCTTCTTACCTTCCCTGCTGTTGAAAGCGCAGCAAGGGCAACAACAGGCTTGACACTGGCTCCAGTGTGCCAACCCACTGGCAGAAGAGAAAACTGGGTAAGCAAGAAAATAAATATTATGAAAAAAACAAAGAGTGCCAACTGCCTCAAGGGGGAAACAAAGGAAAATCAGGCTATTGGCTGCTGTTGTTATAAACTGTTCCTAAAGATACTTCAGAAATGTGCTTAAGGGTGTGGCATAAAACCTTATTAGGCAAGGAAATGAATGCCATAATCCTCTGAACACCGCTTCTTGGGGACAAACATTTAAAACCAAAACACATTTCCCCCATATTTGCTTCTTACTTGGCCTAACATACCAATAGCTAATGAGAAATTAAAGATCTATGCCTTTGGTTATTGTTTCTAATTAAAGTACAAAGTAGAACATTTTCATCTTTATCCACGACTTGAACAGGAGTTCAGCCTAAATAGGAATTATCTAAGGATTGCAGGGTTTGTCCCACTATGTTACCTATAATTACTCTTAACCTACATAAATAAGATAATAGTATCCCCAAAGTAAATGAGATGTCAGCCTTCAGCTTGTTTCAACAGCCTGTTCAATCCATTGAAGGCACTGAAAATCTCCACTGACTTCAACGGACTTTGGATCAAACCCTAAGTCTTTAAACTATTTTGGATTAAAGTGGATTTTGGCAGTTGGCCAAAGAGAAAAAGACTTAAGAGCAGCAGAGGAGTTCCTGGGGATTGTCAGATGACAGGGGCGTGCTTAAAATTTCTCTATTTTCCTATAGCAAGACACTTTCTTTACAGTATAATGGTATCAAGCCTGCTATTCAATCGAAAAAAACAAGGAAGATGTAGTTCATTATAGGAATCCATTTGTTTTAGCACAAGTATTGTGCCTGTTTAAGTGTTTGAGTATTTATCTTAAGGGCAGAGAAAAGCTTTATGGCTAGCTAAATACACTCTTAATGCAGGTTAAAGTATCTTCTTTTTAATGTTTTTAAGGTTTAACTTTAATGTACGGCATTATTACTTTGTGGAACAGAAATTAAATGTAATGTAGTGGAATCTAATGGCACATGACGTATCTAATCAAAGCTTAAGAGAGAGAATAATGCTTCATGGATAAGAGCTGCCACTCAAATTACACCATTTTGTATTCCTTTAAATGCATAGATGTTAAGAAGATAATCACCATTTCATGTCTGATATCTTAGTATTGTATTAACACTCACACACATATGCAGGTCACAGCTTCAGGGTTTGGGTTCCCTCCCTTGCCCCCTCCCGTAATATTCTAAGTTCTGGAGAGAAAAAAGTGAAAAAAACACCCTGTGCTTCGTAAGGCTTGAAATTGGAAATTTTCTGTCATTTATTTTTATCATTCAATCTACATAACTATTTTCAAAAGAGCAGCTTCTAGATGCTGTACATTGCTTACCTCTCACTGACAACATGGAGATCCAGTGAATGCCAACATTTTCAGTGATTTCACTGGAATGAGTCATAGAAGCACTGGACTGGATGGCATCTTCCAGGCCACCAAGGCCAACCCCAGCTGCTAAGCCAGACAACTGAAGCCCAGGCATGGGCATTACATCAATGCTGTCATATATTTTTAATGTTCAATTATAAAAGGAGTGAGAGGGCTTTGGATTCACCCCCCCACCCCTCCTTTTCACTCCCACTCTTTCCATCAGAGAGGTATTCTAAAACCTCATTTCTCAAACAGGACGGAAACTTCCTTCCAATTTCCATTCTAATGAAAATACGGCTGGTTTATATCCATTTATTCTTATCCAGTGTTGCTCTTTTTTTCTTCCTGGTCTTTATTTTCTGACATAGAAAGACAGCAATGATATCTCCCACTAGAGCTTTAGGCATAAAAACGTGATTGTGCAGTAAAGTCTAGAGTTGAGCAGCAGAAGACACATCCACCACTGAGCTGTCCATCTTTCCTTGAGAATGGTGGGATGCCAGCTTCAATTAACCAACTTGGTTATATGCAAAATACAAGTCAGTCGTTATCTAAAGATGTACATTTTATACTGACTATATTCCTTTAAAATTTACTAGCTTTGCTTCATCTAAGCTTCTTTTTCATTTGGGAGCTTTGGGGATTTTTAGGGACAACAACAGACGAACTTCTATAAGAGAATATTAGCTTTCAGATAATTTTTTATAATTTTGAGTTGTTTTTCTTAGTAGTTTTTATCCACACCTGCATCTTCTACAAATTCAATTCCTTTCAGTGAGTGTCCATACAATCACAGAACAATTAAATATGCAACGAAAATATGGACCATAACCATCTATGAGAGAAGAAAACAATTGAGAAAATTTTGGTAAGAAAACTTGCTTTTTTCCTTTCAAGAGACCAGCTGTTCCACTTTTTGTTCTATCTGTCAGTTCTGCTGTGACTGAGGAATTCCTGCTTCAACAACTATCCAGCCTGGCTAATCAAGTGAACGAGGACCATTTCCATGCTTCTGACTTTCAGAGATAATTTCTAGCTATCAGTAAGTATGAAATAAAGATGAATACTGGAGAAAGTGACACAGATCCAGCAAACACACCACAAAGGTAACAGAAGAAAAATCCCCAGTTGTACCCCTCTTCAGCTGAGGCAGGGTTAAATGCAAAAGAACTGTAATTGAATTCAGAGGAATTCTCATCTGCTAGAAATAGTTTAATCATAGAAAGATCTAAGGCCTGCATGTTCAGAAATGCAGGAGACAAAATATTCTAAATCAAAGACTGATTCCTTGGAGCACACAATTTAAAGTATTACCTTTAAGCAGACTAAAAAGTAAGTTTCATATTCCACCCCATTAAGAGATCCTCCTACTGGGCTGCCATCCAATTGCAACTGATACCTCTTAAAGTTCAATACCTTGACCTTCCTGACACAAAACTCTCTTCTTAGTAATTCTGTCTTAAGAACCAGACAGATGAAAGAGACCGGGGGGGGGGAGGGGGGAAGGG
>VFFE01007677.1:630935-651251 GCA_008921705.1 Burhinus oedicnemus | reverse complement strand
AAAAAAAAAAAAAAAAAAAAAAAAAAAGGAGGGGGGGCAATTGTGCACAAAGCATCAAATGTCACTTTATGGAATCTAGGGAAAGAGTGTAAAGTTTCCACCTCTTTCCTTGAGTCTGCATTATAGTTGGAATGAACAAAAATTAAGACCCACCACTTTCTTAAGCACTCGGTACTTGGGTGCTGAGTGCCAATATTGTCTGGAAAGGCAGTACTCAATCTACTTAGGTGTACCTCCCTAAAAAAAATAGAACAAAAAACAAACAAACAAAACCAAAACAAAAACTCCACATACACCACACAGCAAAACACAAAAAACCCAACCAAACATAAAACAAACCCCAAACAAAAAAACCCTATTATGATTATTATGACTGAAATGGTGGAGTTTAAGATCCTTAGGGTGGTGAGGAGGGGGCACAGTAAGCTCGCTACCCTGGACTTCAGGAGAGCAGACTTCAGCCTCTTCAGGGATCTGCTTGTTAGAGTACAACCCCTGGAGGGAAAAGGGGCTCAAGAAAGCTGGTTAATAATCAAGGATCACCTCCTCCAAGCTCAGGAGTGATGCATCCCAACAAAGAGAAAGTTCGGAAAAAAATGCCAGGAGGCCTACATGGATGAACAAGTAGCTCCTGGAGAAACTCAAGCTCAAAAGAAAGCCTACAGAGGGTGGAAGCAAGGACAGGTAGCCTGGGAGGAATACAGAGGTATTGTCCGAACAGACAGGGATAAGGTTAGGACAGCTAAAGCCCTGATAGAATTAAATCTGGTCACGGAACAGGGCAACAAGAAAAGCTTCTATATGTATGTCAGTGACAAAAGGAAGACTATGGAAAATGTGGGCCTTCTCCGAAAGGAAACGGGAGAACTGGTCACCCAGGATATGGACAAGGCTGAGGTACTCAATGACTTTTTTGCCTCGGTCTTCGCTGGCAGGGGCTCTAGCCACACCACCCAAGTTGCAGAAGGCAAAGGCAGGGACTGGGAGAATGAGGTACCACCCACTGTAGGAGAAGACCAGGTCTGAGATCACGTAAGGAACCTGAAGGTGCACAAGTCCATGGGACCTGATGAGATTCATGCACAGATCCTGAGGGAACTGGCAGATAGAGTTGCCAAGCCACTATCCATCACATTTGAGAAGTCGTGGCTGTCTGTTGAAGTTCCTGCTGATTGGAAAAGGGGAAACATAACCCCCATTTTTAAAAAGGGAAAAAAGGGAAGACCTAGGGAACTACAGGCCAGTCAGTCTCACCTCTGTGCCCAACAAGGTCATGGAGCAGATCCTCCTGGAAACCATGCTAAGGCACATGATAAATAAGGAGGTGATTGGTGACAGCCAACATGGCTTCACTAAGGGCAAATCATGCCTGACAAATTTGGTGGCCTTCTACAACAGTGTTACAGCGTTGGTGGATAAGGGAAGAGCAACTGCCATCATCTACCTGGACTTGTGCAAGTGATTTGACACTATCCCACATGACATCCTTGTCTCTAAATTGGAGACATGGATTTGACCAATGGACTACTCAGTGGATAAGGAATTGGCTGGATGGCCACACTCAAAAAGTTGTGGTCAACGGGTTGATGTCCAAGTGGCGAGCAGTGATGAGTGGCATTCCTCAGGGGTCAGTACTGGGACCGGTGATGTTTAACATCTTTGTTGGTGACATGGACAGTGGGATTGAGTGCACCCTCAGCAGGTTTGCTGATGACACCAAGCTGTGTGGTGCAGTCAACACACCTGAGGGACAGGATGCCATCCACAGGGACTTTGACAGGCTTGAGAGGTGGGCCCATGCAGACCTCATGAAGTTCAACAAGGCCAAGTTCATGGTCCTGCACATGGGTTGGGGCAATCCCAAGCACAAATACAGGCTGGGCAGAGAATGGATCGAGAACAGCCCAGAAGGGAAGGACTCGGGGGCGTTGGTTGATGAGAAGCTCAACATGAGCTGACAATGCACACTCACAGCCCAGAAAGCCAACTGCATCCTGGGCTGCATCAAAAGAAGCGTGGCCAGCAGGTCCAGGGAGGCCTCACTACTCTGCTCTCATGAGACCCTACCTGCAGTACTCTGTCCAGCTCTGGGCCTCTCAACATAAGAAGGACATGGACCTGTTGAAGTGAGTCCAGAGGAGGGCCACAAAAATGATCAGAGGGCTGGAGCACCTCTCCTGTGAAGACAGGCTGAGAGAGTTGGGGTTGTTCAGCCTGAAGAAAAGAAGGCTCTGGGGAGACCTTATAGCAGCCTTCCAGTACCTAAAGCAGGCCTACAGGAAAGACGGGGAGGGACTCTTTATCAGGGAGTGTAGTGACAGGATGAGGGGTAATGGTTTTAAACTGAAAGAGGGTAGATTTAGATTAGATATTAGGAAGAAATTCTTTACCCTGAGGGTGGTGAGACACTGGAACAGGTTGCCCAGGGAAGTTGTGGATGCCCCATCCCTGGAAGTGTTCAAGGCCAGGTTGGATGGGGCTTTGAGCAATCTGGTCTAGTGGAAGGTGTCCCTGCCCACACAGCAGGGGGGTTGGAACTAGATGATCTTTAAGGTCTCTTCCAACTCTAACCATTCTACGATTCTATGACCATTCTATGACTTCATTCTACAATCCAGAGTTGTGCATGTATTTGTGGCTTTAACAAGACGCTATAAAAATCTCTCTGGGCACCTTTGCAGATCATTCAGCCCATTGAGAAACTTCCAGTAATGCTTAAAAGGGATATGGAAATACATATTATATTGCAGAAAAACAGAGTAACAAACAAACAAAAAAAACCCCAAAAAATAATAGACCGACATACTGGCAATGCCCCACAGACTGGGGCATCACAAAATTTTCCTCCCCACTGTTCCAGATATTTATAAAAATATGCAAGTCAAGGATTCTTATGCTCATCTAAGGAGCATCCATCTCAACGCTCCACTCACAAGAGGATGTCTGTATGCACAACGGGAAACAGTCTCTTACCAATTTTATCCCTTTCACGAGTACAGTCCCAGTACCTATCCAGTACCAAGCTATTACTAATTATTATACAATCTAAGCAGAAACAGATTTCAACCAAGAAATAAAATTCATTAAGTAGGATGAACCTTTTAACTGCTATACATGTATCTGGCTACAAACAGTTTTTCCTTCTTATTCTAGTCCCTCAGCTCTACCTCTCATAGAAGCTGGATGAGATGTAAAGTCACTAAAGTGACTTGCAATTACATTTAGACATCTGTATTTCCTACATGAGTGTTTCACATGTTTAAGTGCTTAACTTACAAATTCATACACTCACCCATGAAGGACACAAATATCAGTTTTACTAAGAGGCAAGTGGCACAGGAGACCAATTTATTCAATCCTTTATTAAGCCAAACTGTTGTGGAAGCCAGTGATATTTCAGTGCAATAAAGGTGTATATACAACTTGTCACAAAATATTAAGGATATCCTGTATCTCTTACGAAGTCAGTGATGGCAAATGCCAGCACATGTGCAAAAGTGTGGGTTTTACCTTACTAACTTGACCAAATTGAACTACACAGTTCCAAGTCCTTAAATCATCTGGCAGGCCATTTGTACTGCAGAAGGCATGAATTATAATTCTTTGACTCTTTAAGGTTTCTTCCTTACTGCAGAACTGCTCTATGAGTTATATCTAGGACCCTACCACAAGATGAATGTTCTACAGCATTTGCAATGGGAAGTGAATATAGTAGTGACTCTTAAATGACTGCAAGAAACACCTTCTGGGTTTTAAAGTGTGAGGAAGAAAACATGTAACATGCCTCTTCAGAAACTTAATTTTTCCAGCATTCCCTATTATGAAAAACAAAATTATTTTAATAAAAGGGCATAAATTGTCAATATCGAAAGTGAAAACTACAGAGGCACCTTAGCACAGACACAGCATGTTAATATAAACGAAGCCCTTTTTTATATTAATAATGTCCTTATGAAACACTCATGATTTTCTTTATATATAGTAATCACCCTTGTAAATATTCAAATAATTTGCACAAACAATTTTCAAATAACATATTCCTTGAAATATCTATGGTAAAAGGTTGTAATATTTGTTATTTGTGTTGTGTTGATTCACATGCCATTTATTTATTTTCTCTGATTACATAAACATATAAAACCCCACAACATTTGTAACAAAATCCATGACCTTTAACATCGAGTAGAATCGTTTAGGTTGGAAAAGACCTTTAGGGTCATCTAGTCCAACCATTGACCCTACTCTACCACGTCTGCCACTAAACCATGTCTCTAAGCTCCACGTCTACACAACTTTTAAAAACATCTAGGGATGGTGACTCAACCACCTCCCTGGGCAGCCTCTTCCAATGTTTGATAACTCTTTCAGTGAAAAATTTTTTCCTAATGTCTAGCCTAAACCTCCCCTGGTGCAATTTGAACCCGTTTCTTCTTGTCTTATCACTAGTTACTTGGGAGAAGAGATCAGCTCCCATCTCACTACAACCTCCTTTCAGGTAGTTGTAGAGAGCAATAAGGTCTTCCCTCAGCCTTTTATTCTCCAGACTAAACAATCCTAATTCCTTCAGCCGTTCCTCATAAGACATGTTCTCCAGACCCCTCACCAGCTTTATTGCCCTTCTCTGGACACGCTCCAGCACCTCAATGTCTCTCCTATACTGTGGCGCCCAAAACTGAACACAGTACTCAAGCTGTGGCCTCACCAGCGCTGAGTACAGGGGCACGATCACTTCCCTACTCCTGCTGGCCACACTATTCTTGATACAGGCCAAGATGCCATTGGCCTTCTTGGCTACCTGGGCGAACTGCTGGCTCATGTTCAGCCGGCTGTCCACCAGGACCCCCAGATCCTTTTCTGCCAGGCAGCTTTCCAGCCACTCTTCCCCAAGCCTGTAGCGTTGCCTGTGGTTGTTGTGACCCAAGTGCAGGACCCGGCACTTGGCCTTGTTAAACCTCATGATCCTCGCAGAATGCCTAAATATCAAGATCTAGCAATTAACAGATTCTCATTTGGACCTTTTTCCTGACAAACTTTGTAAACCATTTCTTTACTGTTCTGCTGTCTCAAATATTAACAGATTGGTAATTCTTTGGTTCCTTCCTCCATGTTGTTTCTATAACTTGTCACACGAGAATGGCCAGATGCTAAAATGTTACCACAACAGGGATAAGAAAACAAACAAACAAAAAAACCCCACAACCATCATAACTAAATGTCTTACAGAAGCAAGATTTACACTCTCACCATGTATCTGCTAGGAGCGTAAAAAGCATGGCTGTTTCTTCATGTTAAAATACCATCAAAATCACATACAGCAAAAAAGCTTTCCATATATAGCAATCTGGTAAACCAAGTTTGCTCTACCACAAATTTAACATCATCCATCTGTGGATTCATCTATTTTACAGAGGCAGTGTGAGCTGGAGATATGGTGGAATCAGTTTCCATTCTAGGAACAGCGAGAGGGAGAGGGCAGAAAGAAGAGTGACTAGGAAAAAAAATCTCGTACCTAAGGTAGAGCTGCTGGAGAGATCTGCAACTTCCAGGAACTAATAAGCACTGTGAGTTTCTGTCCAAAACAATTTCCTTCAAACGTCACAAATCCAATGCAAGACAGGCTTAGGAAACCCAGATAAAGAGAGATTTGGGCTCTCAGCAAAAGGAGAGTCAGTCAAGGAGCATCTTTCATTTAGGCTCAGTAAGGGTTGTTGATACTTGCACTAAGAACCCAAGCTGCTTTGCAGTGACAGCCCTACAAGCAAAACAAACAGTTTACAAGTAAAAATGAGATATTTCTTCTCCTAGAAATATTTAGTCTCTGCCAGCCCAAAGACAGCAGCAATGAGCATGAAATGGGAATGTGATTTCCCTTGGGATGACACATTCTTACAAAAGACAGAGGCTAGATTCTCAACAGCTTTCTAGGACCTCATGACTTCAGATCTGCTTAGATGGTTTCAGCTCTCCTTATATGATGAATTACAGATTAAGAACAGTATCTCCCATTTATTTTGTCACCTAATTCAGAACAGAAGGTGACTCTACCTCATATTTTCAAAACAATCAAATGAAATCTTGGGGAAAAAAAACCCGACCCAAAACTACAACCACCACGAACCTGTTCACCATAAACCAAAAAACAGTGTAGTTCTTAGGATCTTAGGTCACATATAGTCAACTAGCAGAATCACCTGCAGACACTAGAGATGACAGCTTAGCTGTGCTGAAGTCAACAAGGTTTCTGCTACTGATCTTAAGCTACTGGGGCTTCACCTCATCTTTTGTGATCTTGTGGAACTAGTGCCTGGTATCAAAGCACTGGTCTGTTTAAGACAACATTTCTGCATGCAGGAGAAACCCATAATTCCTGCTCATTCACAGCATCCATAATTTGGTTAATGTAATGGAAGCCAGCGTTTAGCTAGGTTATCATCTGAAACAGGTTTAACATAGAGCCTATAATCAACAGGATTTTTGGGAAAACAAATAGCCTTGAAGGGATAATCGCTATTCAGAAGTCAAGTTATGTAAAACATATTTCCCCCTGTGTTATTGCTTCAAGTTGTTTGATTGCACCTAGTACGTGTAAAGAGTGGAAATTATAGAATCTTCACCCTGAGTGGTTTAGGCTCTGTTGTTGTAATAGCTACTTAAGTTTTAAAGGGTTTTCTTGCCTTTTTCTTTTGGTCTTTCTTCATTCAGGTAAAAGCTGATAGGAGTAAAGTAATGAGACAGGATAAAGAAATTTGCAGCCAAGGAAACTCTGCCAATTTTCTAAAACAGATGCCAATGCTTTTGGCACCTTCTTGTAGTTGACTAAAAACTGAGTCCAAATTTATCATCAAAGAGCTAGCCAGGCATGCAGATCGCACACATATCTCCCTCAAAGGAAAAGCTTACAATGTTAGACAACTTCACAGTATCACTTTCTCTTAAAACACAGATCAAATAACCCTCTTTCCTTCCTCCCAGCACAGACAACACTGTATGTACTACAGTATATACACAATTGTATTTCTTTTTACTCTTCTGTTATTATCCATGTGTATTGTACACATAACAGACAATAAGATACAGTAGAAGTAAACAATACATCCACACGTACCAGCGTGTAGCTACTATTTGCCCCCAATATTCCCAATACAGAGACTGAACTAGAAAAGGGGAGCATCAATAGAGCAACAAAATATCCCTGCTTTACTATAGACAAACTACTTCTTTCACGGTTTCATCCTGTCAGTAAGAATACCAAAGCCTGGCTCCATGTCTTTCCTCAAACAAAGTACTTTGACACGTGTATTCTTCAAGCAATTACTAGAATTATAGAATGTAACTACAATACCACTGTAACTGGCTAGCCACAGCCTAGCACGAGTACCTGTGCATTGCTGGACCAAACCCAATTTCACATATGCCCAAGTTTTGTTTATAAGTAACAGATTCCTACTAGTGCTTGAAAAGACGGTAGAGAACACGAGGCATCGATTTTTAGGTAAAGGGCCAACAGTCATTGTATTTTGCACTTCAATCTCATTCTCCCTTTCGCTTTCCTTCATTCTCAGTGTCAGTCATCAGCACAGAGAAAGCAGAAAAACCTTCACCTTCCAATCTGGACATGGCAATCCTGCTACATTCCTAAAATAGGCTGACAAGGTTTTCTTATGGAAAGAGTTGAAAAATGGAAGATATTTCTTAGAAGTAGCATTTTCTTGTAAGTATAGATTTTTCTGTATGTGTAGAATATAGGAAATTAATACTGTGGTTAGAGCTGTAATTTTTTGATTTCCTGACTTGAGAGTGTGAATTGGCCTCAGTCATGCTAGGATTTCATTCTGAAGCTTTGCCTTGCATAATCGTAATAGGTGTCATAGTCATAATATCATAATATGCATAGTCATAGTATGATGAAATACATTAAAAGTAAAATAGAATGTAAAATAACATTGTATTAGCATGCTTTTTTAACAGGCTACACAGTACATACAATGAGGCAGATCCTCAGCTGGGGCAGATTGTTGTGACTCAATGCAAAGCTAAGCAGCCAGCTGTACTTACATATGCTGAGAGAGAGAAAGGGGGGCGGGAAGAAAAAAAGAGTTTGGAGGATTTCGTTTTAGTTTTACTTTACTATAACCATACCTACTTGAGAATAAGAGGATAAACATTTTGGCAGTCTCATGTTTGTGCAAATTATACACATATATATGGAATACTGAGTACGCGTTTGTGTACAGATCATAGATGTAGCAACTTTCCAAAGTTCTGCCTTCTCTCTTATAAAGGAGTATATTTTATAGGCAAATAAAATATTACTCATTTTTCATTATACTTATTTCAGGAAAGCAGATTGTTGCCAAAGTCATTTAATTTTCACATTCATTTCACAAGGTGGAGATTACACTTTAAATAGATAAAAGAATCTAAACTAGAATAGGCAAACAAATACATTTTGTCAGTTTTGCACAAATGTTATTAACTCAGGAGTTAAAGGTCACACTTCATGTCCTTTTAAAAAAATAGCTTTCCCTTAAATTTGTATTTTTACAGTCCCTTTCCCTTCTCTAAGATTACTTTTTAATTCCCTCTAATTTTCAGATAAATATACACACATACACCCCAACAGTGACTTAACCCGAGACAGCTACTTTAATAAGTTACACATTCTCAATATAATTCTCAATGCATCACACAAGCAATAGTCTCCAAGGACTATGTTCTGCCCTCCACTATGCAGACAGCTTATTATTCAAAATACGCAATGAATCATTAATGATACACACACGCAGAGGGGAGATCAGAATTAAGCCCTTAGTCGGTGCGTAATATTTGCTCTCAAACTTCATCTGTCAGGAGCAACGGTACTTCACTTACTATTCCCAAAAACAAATTGGAAAAAAAATTTTAAAATTTATAAGGTCTATATGATTTCTTTCTGTGGCCTCTACACCATGTACTTGGGACAGGCACTATGCTGAGTGCTCTCCTATTTCTGCCTGTGCATAGATTTAACCCAAGAGTTATATGTGATATCCATCTTTGGGGAAGAGCCCATACTTGGAACACTAGTCGCTCTCAAACAGCCCACTATTTGCTTGCAAAAGATTTTTTTTTTTTTTAAATTAAGACAAAGCAATGCCTTTCTAAAAGTACAATCCAGAAGGTAACAATAGAATATAAGAATGACTCTGAGTCAGTAGTGACTCAGATAAATGATCCATTTAGCTGCTTCTGCTGTCTTGTCGGTCATCCCTACTGCTAAGGTAGCACCGTTTTTGTTGATTTGTATTATGAAGAAGGCGTAATGCCTTACTTAGCCTGCTTACATCTGATGCATAGAGCTTAGCTCTTCTATCTATTTCACTGCCAAACCTGAAGAGACTAGAAGGGGTCCCCTAGAAAAGGTGACCACAAAACACATCCAGTTCCCAATTACTTGGTGAGTTACAACAAGCCACAGTTCTTCACAACTCTTAGAATTACTTTTCTGTCACGTAAGTGTATTTATTGTTATGGAAACTAGAAAAAAGCTTTTAGCCATTTTGACTAAAACCTGCTTCTAGAACTAGAATATTTTCTTAGACTATACCTACAATATTTTACCATAGGTGTCATGTGATCTAAAATAGTTGGAAAAGATGAACTAAAAAAAAAAAAAAAATCATGAAAATTTACCACAAGAAAAGGAAAAATGGTCTCTATCTTCCGCAATGTTTTTACCCACACAGGTATTTTTGTTGATTACTAAGCATGTATTATGGTACCCAAAGAACTTTCTCAGCATGCCCATGCTCTCTTTAGGGCCAGACTCCAAATGACTAATACAACAGCACAGTGGAGTTAGACCTACCTGACGCTCTGCATGCTGTATTTGGATTCTCTGCATTAAAAGCCTGGAAATCTGGAGACAGTTCTCCTGCAACCCCTCCAAAAACTGCTGAGGAAAGTAAGCAGAAATGATGAGAGTACTCTGTCACTATATCATGCACCCACAAAAGCCAAGCCCTGAAATCCAAGATTTAAGAGGACCTTCAACACCTGTGCCTAGGAGTCTAACATCAGATCTCTCAGCTTTACTACACATGCTGCATAATTGATCCACGTTGGATCTGCACATTCGGATCAACTAGGTGTGCAATTAGAGCTGTCTGCATATCATGCAGGTACTCTGCCCATGGTCTTTCAATGGCTTAAGACAGCTCTGGGAGAGATCATAAACTTTAGACCCACACACCCTGCACCTGAAGCTCACCCCAAACTTTGATAACCTTCAAATCTGGATCCCAGCTATGAAATACATTTATGTATGAGATTATATATATATAGATATACACATTGAGACAGTGCTATAGATATATATACACACACTTATATACATATACATGTTGATGAGTGATCCTGACATTTGCACCCTTCTTTGAAGGTGAAGGCAAGCACAACAGTGCTACACAAAAAAAGTACAATCCAGAAGGCAACAAAACACACCTTTCCCAATGCACACATTCTTTTTAAAAGCTAAAGAAATATAATCAGCAAGGAGCTTGCTGCCAACACTCCACAAAGCAGTATTCATATATGAAAAGGGTAAAGAACATATTTTGTGATAAAAAACCCCCTAGGCCTACTGCTGCCCTAAAGCAGGGTGGGGGAGAAGGAGAGAGGAAAATTTTTAAATGGATATACATTGTTGGCATAGCCAGAAGAGCTCTTTAGGAGGAGGACAGTACACTTTGTTAGTACATCTACGACCAGGAATAAGTTCTTACTGGCACAGATATAGTATCTAAAGAATAGCACGAACTCCATCAGCGCTGGTAAATCTCATGTCTCAGGGCCAACACCTTGAACAAGCTTGTTCAGTTCCAATAGATGATGGAATTGAGCTGAGAGGGAGAAGCCTGTGGGATCCACCACCTCACAGAAACAACTTTTCTGTTAACAAAGAACTTGATGGACTGCTGGATAAATCCTAATCCACGCTGTCTTTATGCACAGATACTACTGACAGATTATCGGATTTTATACAGGGAGATATTTTGGACTTAAATGCCTAACTGAGTCCTCCTGGTAAGCCCCTCCTGAGCTTACTCATCTGCTACCAAACATGAGACAGCTGACAGGTTTTTAAATGATGAACTCCTATGGGTCGCATTACTTAATTATACTGTACATCCAGGGATACACACATGGGTCTTTTATGGTAAATGATATGACTGTCTTAAAAACTCATTAATATGTCATTAACCAAGCAGACATTTACTAATTAAACAATTAGCCCCTCTCTTCTATTCCTTTGTTCCACTCAGAGATGCTCATTTACTATGATCCCCACTCAGATTTTTTTTTTTCTTCTTTTAATTTCTTTTTCAGGAGAAATATGTATCTATAAAACATTTCCTTTGCTTTTGGCTCAGTTTAGTCAAACGGGAAACCAAAACAAAGTCTAGATTCCCAGCTGGTGAAAATCAACTTTATCTCATGGAAGTCAAAGGAATTATGGTGATTTACCCCACCTGAGGATTTTGCTCCAGGCTTCCCAAATACAAATAATGTACTGATTTCAAATGCATGTCTACTGTCAATATGTGGGCTTTGCCTGTCCAAACCAATAGTGATTTTTACAAAACTTCCAGAAATGCATTCAACAACCACTCTGAGCTGCATAATTATTAAATGCAAACAAAAGCTCCAACACCAATAAAGTATAAATATGCAAGGATCAAGGCCTGGAAGCAGATCATTCTGAATCACCATATGAAGTTAAACACCAAAGGAGCATGCTGTATTTCTGCCTTTGAAATTCAAAGGATTTTTAATAATTTTACTTGAGCTGTTTTCTGCTGATAAATGTAGCTTGATCATGTTTCATGTGTTTTAACTGTGTTAAACTCTGATACAAAGAAGGATTATCAAATATCTCAGACTGGAATATAGCGAGTTTCTTTTTGGGGAGAAATCCCCCACTTCTCCTTTATGATCAAAAGGTAATCAAAATTGTATTTCTACTCAAATGGCCATAATTTTTACTGTATATACAGTAGTTCTACTAACATAAAAATATCTCATATATATATATAGGCTGAAAGAGAGAAAGCAAAAGGTATGTTTCTTTTACTTCTTACTTTACAAGTGTTCTAATTCCTATAGTTTTATTTACTCCTACTTGCCAGGATACAGTCTTTCAGAAGCACTGGATAATTTGCAGAAGATTATGGAAAAGGTTCAACGAGGCACTGGCAAAGAGAAATAGACAAGTCTTTTAAATGACCCTTCCTCATACTGATACCAACAGAGAATTATGCCTCGCCTCTGATCCCTCCTGCACTGTGTCTTCACTCAGAATCGCACTAAACAACAAAAGCAAATCAACTCCTAGAGAACTTGGGGAATCACTAAAATCTTTCCCTTGGCTTTTCACCTTCCATCTCAGGTGGGCCATCTGTGGCAGCTGGAGGCTGGTATAGTCCACTAGCATAAGTTACCAGGGATGATGAAGTAGCTTCAGAGTAGTTAAGAGTAGCTTACACCTCAGCATTCACCAGGACCCAACAGGCCATTAGAAAAATGCCAACAGCTTTACTGCAATGGAAGATCTAGCCCAGAAAGTATGAGGTAGTACGTGAACAGGCAAAATACAGTGTTTAAAACTAAGCAAATCTTGAGAAAATTCTTCCTTAGGAGAAGGGTTCTGCACACAGTCATGAGATGGAAGTCTTCCATATTCTCCGTGGACAAGCATAGCATGGGTAATGACAATAAAAGCTTCTCCCACACTGCATCACTGAAATGCCTCTTCTTGAACTGGAAGGACAACAGTGAGGGATCCGGAAAAGTCAGGTCCTCTCCTCCCTGGCTGGAGGTCCTGACTCCTGCCCAGTCACACATTTGGCACCAGCAGCCCTTTGGAGAGCAAAGCGGACCCTATTCCTGTTGATTTAACTCTGTGGTCTGTACGGGATGAATTCAGCTACAAGCAACAGAAACCTCCATCACACATTCAGTGTCGCTGATGTACTAGTACTTTTTCCCCTAAGGTACCAGTACATGGTTCACTCAGGCCATCAGGAACACTGAACATCCAGTGGAGCCATAGCATGTTTTCTCATTCACAACTACATATAGCCTCTATGTTTAACTACAAAGCAGTTAGCATGGTAATACTACACAAAGTATGTAGTAGGCTAGACTCCTCTACTACACAGTATCTATGAGGCAATAATTATGTGGCAACAGTTCTTTCGCAGCAACCAAAGAGCATAAAGAAGCTACAGCCCAAATTAGAATTGACCTCTAAGGATAAAGTTGCTGGCTTTCAGACTATGGCTTTTTTTTCCCCAAGATTTCTTCCCAAAGTGCCACTTATTTAGAGAACAAGGGCAGTGTGAGAATGGAGACACCCTATGAATGAGATGCAAATCATTAATCATTTTCATAGATTTTCAAGAGGCCCTTAGACAAAAGAAATATCTGTCTTCTAGCAACTAATATAACCAGCCAAAGGTCTGCATGTAAACAACAGCAGTCACCATTTGCTACTAGACAAGCCACCCTAATTCCACAATCAGGTAGTAATTAAGTACCACAACAAAACTCCCACACTTTGGATCTTCATTTTCGTCACTGCCACACAGACAAGAACACACAGGCAAGGAAGCTGCAACTCTGCTCTTTAATACCTGTTGTATAGAAGGACCAATTTCCAGAACTGGAAACACAGAAAAGTGGTATTTGTGTGAGAAAGATTTTCATAAAGGAAAGATCAATCCCCCCTCCACTGACTGAAGAGAAAATTAATTACTGCTGTTGGCAGAGGATAAATGATTCCAATTTACAGAGTTGTGTAATTATAGCAGCTGCAGAGTCGAAAACTGGATGCTAACTTTGAACCTCCACCCCAACATGACATTTCTACTTGCATTTAGTTCTGCCACTTGTGAGCATGTTGAAAGTTCTCTCACTGTGTCTTCATAATTATATGTTGGTTCAAAAATAATCATTGGCTCCATTGCATAGATGAAACCTTATCATCTGGTTAGCAAAAGGTATGTTGTATCATCTTTGAAGTGCTGAAATCCCCACAGTGGAAAATTTATTAGGGGAAAGTGATGTTATGGTAATACAATTAATTCTGCCACAACATGTAGAATTAACTACACTGTTAAGAATTAAGGATTCAAAGAAGAGTTCAAAGGAAGAAAAATATTGTATGTCAAGTCATAAAGTATAACCTTTGTATAAGGTCTAATAACACCACATTGTAAAGAGCCATCTAGATGAAAAAAAGAGGAAAATAAATGGTTAAGGAGATGAGGAAACATCTTTAGTGCTTTTCTTTTTTTTGTTTGTTTTTTTTTCTCATGGGAGGTTGTCAGTTATGGTTGTATAGAGAATTCTGTTCTCTTTTTGAAGCCAACAGGAAAGTTTTTAATCTCATCTTTAACTTTAATCCTTTAAAATATGTACGAGATTTAGAAGTGAACAGGGTAAATTTGGCAGAAGATCCTAGCTATGGAAGTAAGGTAATTTCTTTCAACTACTGATTGCCAAGGGAGTTCAAAGCCTGCCACCTAAACTATCTATCAATTCCAGCTACAAGCTGCAATCTACTGATTTTTTACATTTCTTTCTATTGATCAAAAATACTTAGAAAAGTCACCAGCTACAAATGAGTGAAACAATGTGATTATTACATACAGGGATGAGGGCTCTCTAGTGCTGTTGCTTTTTGCAGAACAAATGAATAATGAAAGACATTTTCTCAAGCAATATGCACAATAGCATCTGTGGTGACTGTAGTTATTTTATGCACCAACAAAAAAGGAGCTAATCCACAAGAACAATTTCAGAAAGTCTTAGAAAATTGGCAACTGAGTCAAACACTCAGCTTTTAGTACAAGGAGACTATTTTGACTTTAACGAACTGTTTTATGCCATCTAAAGGTCATGTAAACCTCATCTACCAAGGCAATGTACTTACATTCCATGAGTGAAATGGAGGTATAGAAACCACAGTATGACTTTTTCCCCTAAAGTACCAGTACATACATACATACACTGAAAATGCTGATTTGCCATACGCTACTGTTAGGCTATTGTGGTTGAACTCAGGTCAAATCCCATAGTACCCCCTAAGACTATGTTTCTGTGCTATTGAGCACTTCGTAACCAGAGTAAAAAACAGTTTCTTTTTTTTTTTTTTTTTTTTTTTTCCCCTTTCCTCCCCCAAAAAAGGTTACAGCAAAGATTGGAAACTAAAGAAGAGATTTATGCAGAAAATTCACACAAAGTAACAACGTACCTTAACTAAAGTTACACAAAACACCTTGGGAAAGCTTAACATTGAGCCAAACAGCTGAAACCTGCTTCTTCCGGTCATGGTCAGCCTCTGGTTTTAATTACCTGGGTACAAATCTACCAGCTGAACTCAACTAGCAGATTTACACCTCTCGATTTAAACCACTCTTTTATCAGGCAAATTTGTACTGTTTTCAATGCCACTGCATTAACAAACCTAGAAGACAGCTGAGGCCTGTTTAAAAAAGTACTGACTCAAAATGACCAGAGATCTCAGGCTTTGGCCCTATGCAACTACAGTACAAAAGATGAAGCAATTACATAATCAGATAGGCTTGGCCTTGTCTGCTCTTTGATCAATTCAACATGTGCCAAACCCATGTCATATGAATGAAAACTCTAATCCAGACCGAAATGACCACATCGTAAGAACAAAAAACTAATCCAAGAGGGCCCACATCTGTTCTCAGTCACATCAGACCCAGCACAAACTGAAATGCCATTGAACTCCATGCATTTCATATCAGTGCTAATAAGATTAAACTTCCTCTCGTCTCTCTTAAATAATGTACAGGTTTAGTGTAATTAAAAATCAATATGGAAGAAAATAAACAGTGCTGCAGGACTTAATGCAGATATAATAACCTTTAAAATACCATAAAATAGTTGTTTCTATTGGAGATAATGTGCATAAGGTCCTGTTGTACAGATGAAACACTTCATTATTATACTTAAACCAGTTATTGCAAAACTTTTTTAAAACATCACAGGTAAGATCATGAACACCAATCCTGGGTATAAGATGTTTGATCAAACATCCTGAAAATCTTGAGCAAGCATTTGATACATTCATACAAGTTATACACTTACACTGTAGGTTAAACTTATGTAACTCTATCAAACTTAGAGTATAGAATCTGTATTAATGAAAAACTCCTAGAGAACGCAGCAAAAATTTTGCCTGAATAAGGTATTCAGAACCTCCCAGAGATATGCAGGAGCTAGTTTTATCAGAGTTCTGTTAGGAGCTAGTCCAAATCCCTGCAAAGACAACTCAGTCAACTCTGGAACACCCCCCCTTAAAAATAGTTCTATCCTTGAGCAAACATGAAAATAGAGAACATTTAAACAAAACATTTTTTACTTTGCCTGTAATTTTCTATTAGCCCTGTTATTATTGAGGGCTTTTTTCCAAGATTTCATCCCCACCACTGGCAGCCTTCTGTAGCTGGATTTTGCTCACCTTCATAACACTATGATTTGTTGCCATGGAAATTATTGCTATGTCACAAATAGAAATTTATGCCTTTGTGGAGAGAAACAATATTCTAACCTAGGAAAGCGCAAATATCTAAAACTGGAAATTGACAAAAAATAAAGAAGCTTGCTGTGAAAACTTAGCTAATGTTGAATTTGGAATCAGAAAGAGGCTTGAGCACATTTGCAGTTTTAAGCTGTGGAAAAGTCCTTGTGTGTATGAAGAACATGTTAGATGCACAAAAGTTTTCTGGTTATAAGCTTACTACCTCTTGCTATATTTAGTCAGAAAAGAAAAACAGATCTACACTAACTGAGCAGAATTAAGAATTTTAATAGAAAAAGAAACCAGTATACTCCTGAGTCAGAGTCAGGTTCATTTGAACTATATATTAATTCCAAAAATGAGAGCAGGGACACAGAGCACCCATGTTTGAAGTTTGTCTTCTCATGTTTCCCACATACCTGAAAGAAAGAAGATTCCTTCAGAATGCTCTTTCTAAAGACTCTAGACAATTCTCACAGCACTTAAACTATAGTCCTGTTGTGACATTCTGGAAGGAGAACTGTGGTTTTTAATTGTTTTACCTTTTCTGTCTCCCGTTTTTGCATATGCTCTCTACAAATGCTGCCAGAATCTGTTGTGGCCATATCCACAATGACAACAAAAGTAATTTTGAATACTTACTGATCTACTCTGTTTTGGTCTTTTTTTAATCCTCTGTAGTAACATGAAGATCATCTGTGTCATCTCTTAAATCTCACTTGATGTGACAATTTCACTTGTGTTATTCTGTATACATTTCTTCTCTCTGATTTTCCATTTCTGCCTAGAAGAGATTCCTTAAAAGTATAATTATTTATTATTTGTCTTCACATACTCTTCTGGATCTTTACACTATAATGCTAATGAAAACCAGACAGAAAATTTAGAACCATATCATTTCAGATCGACAAAAGAATCTATAATTCAAGAATCTATAAGTTCAAGAAGTGCTAGAGTTCAGAACTTCCAGACATGGACTACTGTTCATTTTTCTCCCTGAAGCCGTCACTCTGCAGAAGGAACATGGAGGTGTGGGTTTCCCTAGTTTTTCTGCAGATCCTTGAGATACACAAGATCAGGCTCCTTAATTCTTTTGTCCTTCATCAGGAATGAGAACTGGACGTATAGTAAGGATGCTCAATCTTTGTGAAATGGGAAAACATCATTCCTCTTGTCCCCCCACATTATTTTGAAATACGACCTCAAGATATAATTGGTAATAGATTTCATTGAGGGAAATTTATTCCTCCTCCTTTGTTTTCTTTACCTTCCTTGTTTTTCATCATAAAACAAGGGAAGGAGGGGAAAAAAGTCAGAAAGATGCAGATTATGAAGAATAAAATTATCCTATTACAAACCTCAAAATAACAAACAATCTCATAAATAAAGCTTTCTGGTTTGTTTCATTGCTTTTGGTTTTATTATTGTCATTTTCTGAGTTAGACTAATTCAGCTGACCAAGATTTCATACGCAGAAATGTTTTCAGAAAGCTTAAGAACAGCAAAGGCTTGCCCAAATAAATATTCATGACGGCATTCCCACCAGATATGGCCTCACAGCTGAAGAACGGTTTTTTATTATTATTCATACACTGGAGGAGATGAACAACTATATTTCTGATAGTTTGCAAAGATAAAAAGTCTTCTTTTGTGTAACTATCCTTTACCCAAGAAATAAAAAAACCCCAGATTGTAACTTTGATGACCCAGCCCCTGAGATAAATCACAAAAACCAAATGACAAAGTCAATTTGCCAAGCAATCAATATGGTTAAGGTTTGATGACACAAACAATTGTCTAAATAAATTAAAGATTCCACTTAACCATCAATCTTAAAATAAGCTAACATTGACTTGCAGAATCATCTAGCCTCTCTGGCATGGAGTTGAAGGGTAAGATGTTGAAAGACAGCCAGCAAAGCAGGAATGCCAGCTGGGGAGGAAACAAAGCATTTTTGGCTTAACTAGAAAGGATGGTTAATATTCTTGGTGAAAAGAGCTTTTGTAGAGTGGAGAAGGGTGATATACTGTAAAAACAACAGAAAACACTGGAAAATTGATAGTGTTTAAACAGCATTCATGAACCACTGAGTGGAAGAGTAAGACAATAAGGCAGCAATCTGAGACATTACCAGGTACAGGATACATAAACACATTTAAGATTTATAATATAAAATTATTATCATGTAAACACATTGATTTATTTTGCAATGAAAATAAGTCAAGGTACTTAAAAGCATGAGGACATTGCTCTGCCGTCATAACAAGCCATTCTCTACACACTAGCACATGAATGCTTCACCTGTGCTTCACAGAGTCATTTTTGCAACAGCTGTTAATGTGTACCACTTCTTCCACTCCGATCTTAAAAACACATACCAGTGAACCATAGTTCACTTACTGCAGCACACTAAAATGTATAGTCTGGAAGTAAATATGAAACCTAACAAAATTTCACAATTATGAACATTTAATACAGCTGATGAGAATTTTTTTTGGCAGCAATAGGTATTTTTAGTGATGTTTTGGTTCATAGCACATTTTGCATTTCTTTGCTAAGCTCATATAGTTACCTGAAGCTTTCTACTTTATGCTTGCTTTCTTTGGCCAAATAGTCTACGTGGCAACTCTTTTAATAGGAACACATATAAAAACACAAAACAGTTAATGTGTTTCTTATGTTTCACTATAGTTTCTCCTAAAAAGTCCACGGATTTTATTTTTTTATGTTCCACTAATGGAAGTGGAACAGTTCAATTCAACGGGTTTTACCTATGGTCCACAGGCACGTTCTAAGGCTTAGCATCCATAATAATAAATTAGTTACAAAAGGGTTTGGACATTCACTTGGAAATGTTTAGAGACCTGAAAATCGAAGAACTTCACAAACAACTGTGCAACAATATCAATATTGCTTACAATAGATGAAAGTCTCCTCTTTGAGGAATATGTAATATTACACAGCTGACAATGACATCAGAGCCCAATCCAAATTAAGCCTGGATTATTGACCTGATTTCTGTCTTAAACTTATATCGTGTAACAATCATGCAAATACTCACTTCAGTATTCTGTTTAACTTTTGCAGAATTACAGCAAGAAGCACAAGACGCAATTACAAAAAAAAGCTCCTTGCACATCAGGCATTTTTTTAGCAATGAGGATTTCTCAAGAAGTTGCAAGTTGCTATAGAAACATCTTAATTTTATCACAGGTATTTTCAATCTTGAAAGTAAAACAAAGCACTGTGTTTCAAGTCAGTGTTATTGTGAATTAAAACATTTTAGTTTGCTGAACTGAACCACAGTATTCCGTTCTGATTTTCTTAGGTATCAATCTGCACCTACCACAGCCCACTGTATAATACACAAGCTGCTGTCCCTGTTGTCTGCAGCGAGGACTACATTCCCCATGGAATGGTGGCCTATGGTTTGATCACACAACCTGAGCCATTATGGGAAACCTAACAACATTGATGGGCAAAAGTGAGTATAAAACATGGCAGCCATATGACAGCTGTCATGCAGCAGTATAGCATTTGGGGCAGATGCAGTATAGCAATAAAGCAAAACCCGTGGACCGTTCCACTTCCAAGTATTTTGTTACTTTTATACCAGTTCAAAACAAAAACAGACTTCTACTTAATGTCCCACTGGACTGGTGTTCCACTTTGTACATCCATAGGGGGCTAAAAGGAGAGTTTTCATATATTTCAGGAAAAAA
>VFFE01007677.1:530283-627830 GCA_008921705.1 Burhinus oedicnemus | reverse complement strand
GTTTTAAAAAATTTAAAAAAAAAAAAAAAAAAAAAAAAAAAAAAAAAAAAAAAAAGAGTGCTTTGTATCAATTTGGGCAAGGGAAAAAACCCAGCTTTCAATTCACTTGCATATTGCATTTGTGCTTAATAAAGCCTTGGGATTCCGCTGAGACAAGGCCTGTCATCTGTTCAATTTCCTGAAGCTTAAGTAAAGTTTGATCCAGGTTGGTACTTAGTTTACATTTTTTTTCATTGCAAGCTTTTTATTTTTAGGACATAATTTTACGAGTTTTTATGTTTTTATGATTCAGGACAATTTTATTTCATCATCAAAAAAAGGCACAATTGACATTCAATTTTCTTTACTGTTTTGCAGCCTTCAGAGGTGTGCTAGCCATTTCATAGGAAGTACGAAGGACATCAGTGAACTCATGAAGGTGAACTGCAGTCTGCAGACTATTATGTATTTTACAAGGTCAATTAGAGAGATACAAATTTCAGATTAGATACAATTTTATATCTTAATTTGATTACAAATATAATTATGTGCTCCTCCTCAAGATACTTTAATACCAACATAATAAAGCACTATTTTTCATTTGGTTTGATTAGGGTGATCACAGAAAGCTAAATGCAGCCAGCCCTATGTCTCAGAAGGTTTCAAGGGCCAGAACAGTAACAATAAATTCATGTTAAGGTACGTCACAGTGAAACTGAAGAGAACCTCCACACTCAGTAAGGAACTGGATAATCCTTAAGATATACTGAGAATGAGGGTGTATCTGAATTCTTCTTCCACTACTTTTCAAAGTATAGGCATCTCAGACCCTCTGGCTCTCCCAGCATGGTCACCCTGCAGAAGACAAGATCCTACCACTGTTCTCTCGGTGAAGCAGGTGGAACACGGTAGTGCTGGCATTCACCTTTTGATAAGCAACTTTGTGATCAGCAGGCTCCCTCGGGAAATGGAAGAGCATTTTTCAGAAGCACTCTCCTCAGCTCAAAGGATTTTAAACCCACATCTCCAGAGAGCAATCTCAACACCAAAATACACCCTGTTCTGGAATAAGGAATTTTCTCCATATTTCCTTTTGAGGCTACGAAACTAGACTGGTAGAAATCCAGATTCCTTGGCTTCGAGACAGTACCTGGCTCGAGCATCTAAGTGAAGGTGAGAGGACTCAAATTCTAGGTGTTCCCTCAAGCACTGTTTAATGCAAAATGCCAGTGCACCCAGCCTGCTTGTAATATGCCTAATAGATTTTTCTCTTCCAGGGACCTATGTGGAAAAAAAACCCAAACCAGTTTCTGCATCCCAAATGCGACTTAATTTAAGGGATATGCACTGACCTCATCAAAATGTCCCTAGTTCTCAGCAAGTGCAGAAGGTGACTACTAGTGCACTTAGGACACCAAAACAACTGTGGGGAGGTACCTTATGAGTTTAGACATCTGCAGTCCTAGCCAAAAGCTGAACAGGGACTTTCTGGAACACAGTTTGTGATTTCAGATAGCTGTGTCTTATTCATGCTCCTAAAAGTAATCACTGAATCTAGCCTGAAGTGTGCTTCTACTCACTTTTCAGGGATATTCAGGTACCAGGATGGGCAATATCACATCTCAGACTTCAATCATTCACAATACAGATGTTATGTCCCATAGGGATTTTGGATAACATTGCTTCCACCAAATTCTGTAGCAAAACTCTCCATTGCTTCTAATATGAGCAGAAGCAGGTACCTACTGTTTATTATTGTCTCTAAGTGATGCCCTTGAGTTGTAATTTGTAGAAAGAGGACATCACTCCAGAAATACAAACATATGAGACATCTGTCTAAACATCTCCAGCCTTGACGTTATTACTTTCTATCACCAAACTCATGCTTGAAATAACCTTTTTTCATGCCTTTCTACAGGTTTTCACCAATTCTTTATCCATTGCTACACAACAAACAGCATTAAACTTTAATGGGTTGCATGACTTATTTCCTCCCTGTTCACTGAACTTCACCTCCAAAGTTGCCACATTTTTTATACTTTTAACACAAAGATGCTTGGAGTTATGATTGTGCCTGGAAGATTGGAAAATATCTACCCTTAGGCTATATTATATGAATATGAGGACCTAATACTATTTAAATAACAGTTAAAACCACAACCTTCAAATACAAAGCCAGCTATTAAAACATCGCTGGAGGCAATATTGCAAGGTTTATACTAATTTTATGCAAGATACAGGAGTGGGAGAGAAGGTTGTGTCATTTGAATGACTACACCATATTCCTCTCTATTTTCTAATCATCACAGATTTAATCAACTTGTTCTGTTTGTATATTTTGTAATAACCTTTTGTCTTCTCCTTTTTTTCAGGGAGGAGAAGGAGACAAATTTATATAACATAGTAAGTTTAAAAAAATATGAGCTACATGGAACACAGAACAGCAACTAAAATACTGTGATTAACTTCATAGACTTCCAGTAGGAAGTATTTAGTTTATCGGCACATAGTAAATGAATATTAAAATATGCATACCCCAAGGCTACAAGTGAAAGTAGATAACAGCTGTTGGTCTAAAATGTGGTTCCATAATGCAGAAATCGGAATAAGCTTGTAATTATGAATTAAAGCTAGAACAGTAAAAAAAAACCAAACGCAAAATAAAAATTACAAACACATTATGAAGATACTCTTTAGCCCATACCATTTAAAACCAGTTCTCTTCACTAAAAAAAATGGAGAGGAAGGAAAGGGATTGCTCCTGTCAGGTTCAGAAAAAAACGTTTGAGCAAAATCAGCAACAACCAGCTTCTTCTTTTAGCTCATGTTTTTAAAAATACAGGTATCTCAATTTTAGATAAACAGAATTTCATAGCAGACAGTAAAAACAATTACCACTGTCTACTTTAATGAGAGATTTAGCTTTGCATAGCAAGTAAGTATACTATCCTTACACATATCACAGAGCTGGAAAAGCAGGAAAAAAATAAAAATAATCAGAGTCAAATAATCTGCTTCAATGCATTAAGTATACTGTTGGCCAGTCTGTTATTCCTTTTACTCAGTGTGCTGTCATTGTGTGTGAAAAATGTAAGTCAATCTGAAGGATGGAACTATGTCTGGCATTGAAAAAAAAATTATTCACTCCATTTTTTCCTCATGTACATAGTGTAGCTACTGTGTTTAGCTTATGCCTCAAAATTTTCAAATCTATTACCCTTTAAAAGTCATTAACAGTGCATCTAAAGTAGTGTTTCATGGAAGAAAAGAAAGAGGAGAGCACTTTACATACAAAGCCTAAGATAAACTAGTCTAAAAAGATCCCTTTTTTTTCCCACCAGGCAAAAGTTCTCCACAAAAAATAAAAAACAAGCAAAAAAAACCCACCAAAAAAAAAAAATCATTCTCTTAACAGATCTGTTAGTTAGATTTCACTAGCGGCAAGAGGCCCACCACTGTCACAACCAGAAGATGCAAAGCACAATTTAAAACTTTATCCAGGACACAGAGGGGAAAGAGGGGAGCATTCATACAATCTAATTCCAGTATACAAATTAGGAGGCTAATTTCCCTGCATACTTGACAGAGAAATAGAAACTCCTCCAGAAGATAACTCAGACCAGCCTAGTTGCTCTGAATCACCTGAGGGCTTTTCTTCCTCTGTTGCCTAAACTTGACGCAGGCACATGAGCAAACTAAAGTATGAACACACATACTTACTGTATGTCCCTATTGTTACTAACCACAGCACTACATGCTTACATGGTACATAGGAACCCTTGTCACAGCCTTTCACCAGCTCTGCCTTTAGAGAACCACATAGCTGGAGCGAGAAGACGGATCCTCTTCAATTGCATCTGCAGTCACAAAATTATGGAGCAACTGTGTCCAAGCAGCTGTGGCAGCTGCATCTAATTTAGCCTACTTCTCAGCCTTTTTGCTTGACTGACATAATCACACCTATGACTGTAGCATAGTCATACCTTGAATATAAAATGGGCACAAACAGACTAGGGATTATAAGGAACCAATATGATCCCAAGAATGCCAGTTAAAAAGGAAAAAAAATTAGTATTTGGTCCTACTTTATTCAAATTACTGTTTGCAAGTTAACAGAAATTTTGAAACTTGACTTCTGATACACTATAGATTTTAATTTTAAAATCTCAGCTAGGGAGATGCTCTTTTTTAAAGTCTACATAGATAACTTTTAATTGCTTCTTGCTCTTTTCTTTTTTTATTTTCTCTGCCACTCCCCCTCCCCAGCTGTATATTTCAAGATTAAAACAGCATGACTTCACGGTAGCATGTGGTTCTTCCCTAAATGTCAGTGACTTTCAAGAGACTCAGACTTGCAAAATGAAAGAAAATGGAAGCATCTTCAGAAAATTCATAAGCTTTAAAAAACTACTGTTAAAATGTTTAAGTTGTTCTGTCTTACATGATTTTATTTCAAAAGTTACTACAGAGCCCAGATGAGTCACATCATAACTTTGTTTCACGTCATCACAAAGCCAAAGCTTATTTATGATATCAGGAAATATCACTTAGAAGAACTACAGGAGTTTTTAATCTTTGTCCTGCTGCATTTGTCTTCTTATGATTTCCAATAAGTACCTAAGTTGTAGAGGACTCTTAAATTCAGCATCTCCATTTTAGAAGAATTTTAGTGAGAATGAATGAATTTTTAAACTATTATTGATTATGACACAGCTAGTGTAAATGAATGAATTTTATATGAAGCAGACACTATGCACTCACTTGATATATATTGATAAGCAAAATCAATTAGCCACTTGTTCTTCAGGACCAGAAGGTTTACTCTATTGGATTGTTCTTTCCAAATGATTGTTTGATTAAGTTTTCTACAAAGAAAAGAAAATACAGTGACAGGAATTAAATTACAGAAATTTAGTAAATCTTTGCAAGTATTTTACAAAATACCATTCTTTACTTAATAAAGGGCAAGCAACATATTTTACGATTTCCCATTCATTCGACAAAGCTATGGTGTTTGTAATTGTGTATATAAAGCCATCAGTCTTGCAGAGCCATCTTTAGCTGAGCAAGCCCCAAAGCATCCCGTCCATTCTGCTCAGATCTGATCAGCATCTTTATAGTTTATCAGCCTTGGGGTTCAATTTTGTTTTGGATGCTTTTATAAATGAGCACAATCACTGGTGAATCTGTTCTTCCAGATTGCAAAGAGAAAAATCGAGAGAAGAACTTTAGTAGATTACTGTGTCACTGAGGATAAAGTACAAGCACAAATGCACCTAAAGTAGTCTCAGAGATTATTTCATTGGGTGTACATTTTCAGTTTTATTTCAGTAAAATTAGATGATTGTCTTAGTTATTATTGTTTTTGAAGCTATATTCTGTCCCCAGGCAAGGTGCATGATCAATGCACTATCTAGCAAAATCAATTTGTTGCAAAGTACTATTTATTTAAAAAAAAGAAAAGAGGGGGAGAGGAGAGTAATGCATAGCAAATGTGAAAATGATTATACGACTTTCTTCTAGTAAAGCTGAATTTTATCATTGAAGCATGGAAGTTAAGAAATAATATAACTGATTTCACAAACCCTGTACAGAACTACTTCTATATACATATTTAAACTTCCAGGTAGCCAGTGAAAAGCTAGCATCAAGTTTTGTGGCTCTTTTTATTTTTACTATAAGAGGTATGTTTCCAACAATAAATTAATGGGACATATGGTCCTCCTCTGCTATACTGATCAACCACACAAGTGGCTTCATTTTTACATAAACAGGACACAGGAAAGAATACATATAAAAGAGGGTTTGGTTTCTTTTCTATAGCTATAAAAAAAATAATCTGTACTTGCTATGCTTTGTTATTCAAGAGATCATCAATATCACTGAATATCTGATGGGTTAAGGGGAATGTGATTTTCTTGAACAGCAGGAAGGTTGCAGTCTCATGACAGATAGGGTCAATTTTGTTTTCAGAAGCTGTTGATGTTCTTGTGTTATCTCTGTCACAGCCACCATATTAGAAGCATAGTGGAAATCCATTATCTGCAATCTCAGTCAAAACATTTGCCACTCTGAATAGTTATAGGCAACACAAACTTCCAGTCAGTTGGAAACTGAGTATTCTTACATCTAATGAGAAAAATACTTCTGCAAAAATGGCCAATTAGAGCTGGTCAGAGTTACTATCACCTCTTTATTCAGGATCATCATCATGGAGATTACAAAAGGTTCTAGAAATACACGAAATTATGACGCTGGATGCTGAAAAGAAATGCAGTCTCTTAATCGTATTATGAATCTGAACTCTGAGACCAGTTTCCACCATCATCTATCAGTAACTAGAGTATGTATTGTACAGAGACATCTACCACTGATATACACAGGTGTGAACATAACCATTTTATTTTATGACTTGAGCAACGAGATAGCTGAGATCACAGGAAAGAAAACAACTACCTGAGAATGATGGTGAATCCCAGTGCTTTTCCATCTCATAAGAAACAGTGCCCTCGGTACTGGATTTTGAGGTGGAGTGTTTCTCTTCTGGCAGATTAGTAGAAAAGGGGTTATTTGGAATGCAGCAACAATCTCTAATGGCACCACTTAAGTTATCCTTGCTGTCCGCTTAATTATCCTACCCTTTAACTGAAAAAAAAGAGAAGGAGGACCCATGTTCTTGTACAACAGCATGACCAGTTAATCTATCTGGCATTTGCTATTAATAATGCATGTTTTCAAGCAGCAGGGCTACACAATAATGTCTTCTGGTTTTACGTTATCAAGTGATAGGTAGCGTTGCTGAGGTAGATCCTCTTGAGGCCATGATGGTGTGAGATTTGAATAAGCCATTTTCAAAAGGTAAGATGGTACACATTACTCAGAGCTACTTAATGAAGCAACTGTGTGGTCGGAACAGCTGCAGGAGAGAGAGACGTGGCAAGTGAGTTAAGGCAGCCTCATAGGAATTAAGACAATACCGACGACTTTAGCCCCATGGGTGATGCTGTTTAAAGCGTTAGATGGTAAGACAGCTAGCTACCAATGTCCATTTCATACCTACACATTCCCTTTGATTCTCCCTTCAGACCACTCCAACACTGACCAGAAAGAGATGCAGCCTTGGCTGGGTGAGTGGGTAGATACCACACTAAAGACAACTCAAGGAGTGTGTATAGATCCCATGTAAAGATATTTTTTCTGGCCTGCCTGCTCTTTTACACCATCTTCTAATTCCTGCTAAGGGTTACTGTGTTTTAATCTGTTCTTTTGGAAATATTTTAATTGCTAAGGGAGAGGGAAAAATTATGGCATAATCACTGCTGCAGTCATAAATCAGAACTTGATTTCCATTGAAATTCCAACTTCAACTCCTTCCTTTTTCCCACCCACATATTTGAGTTTTAGTCCTTCAGACCGTAAATTACTTCATACATACACGTAAGCATAGGCACAAAAGATATACATGAACACTTAGATACATATTGAGACATTTGCACAAACACACACGCTCACAGATGGAAGCATCTTAAAATTCCTCTTCTACTTACTCAAGAAATTTCACTTCCTTAATTTATTCAAGAGAAAACCTGTAAGATGATATTGAGGTGCAAACAACCAGACCACCTCAAAGGCAACCTGCTCTTCCTCCATCTAACATTCCAAATTCCTTTATCAAACTCTAATTAGGCACATGCTTACGTATCACTGGAAGGAGTTTTTTCAAAAAAATATAACAAGGGTTCAAAGAGACAGCGAAAACTCACTCAGAATAATAAGAAATGTGTCACAAAAATGAATACATGCCAAGCCGCCTAGAAAAGATGTGTGATTCTGCAAATAAATAGCCTGGCAAATTATGGTGACTAAAAAGAAAATTCCTCCATGGACAGAACATTTCCAAACAGCCACTTGAAGTTGCTTGCATTTTCCTCTGGAATGCGTGGTAACAGTCACTGTTGAAAGGGAGATACTGGGCCAGACATATCATCAGTGAGACACATCATGGAGATGCCTTATAATCCTGACACTGAAGCTGCACTGCAGACAAACCTGCTCCATTCACCTGAGATCCTGTTTCGGAACAGAACATCTGTGACAGACTCGAGGACCCTCAAAAACTGGAAAGCACAAGCTTCCAGGGAGGAGCCCCATCTGCATATGGCACACTACTGTACATAAAGGAGGAGAGAATTAATAGTTCACAATCTGCTGTAGATGATAGTATCATCCTGGCCTGACAGTTTTGGGTCAAGGACACAGAAATCAAAATGTAAATTAACACACAGTGAATGATAAGGGGAAAAAATGCTACACAGGAATTACTAGACGAAGAGATTATGACAAAGGAGTCAGATTCTATTAGAACACCCACAGTACAGTCCTCAAAAGGTACAACGTTGCTATTTTTTTGTTAGGGAAAACACAGTGGTCAAACTTAAGAGATTTCAGTACAAATATTTTCTCTCATTTCAATCCACAAATGTTACCTTTTCAGTTAGGTTGACTAGGAGTTTTACATTTAAGTATACTCCCAATATTGAAGCTGAAGACACAATCAAACCAGACAGCATTTTTATGAGTTTCACACACATTCAATGACAAGTTGTAATATTCGTGTATTTCTTATGTCTACTATCAAAGTGGAATCCAACTTTAGCATATTTCCAGGAGAAAAAATGAAAGGCTCAGTTTTGCCAAGTCTCAGATTTATCTCACATATTACAAAACAATATTTTTTTAGGGCTTCAGCAGCTGTAATCTATAGATTGCATTAGAAACAGATTCCAATTAAAGAACAAAACATTCAACCACACATACACATGCAATTTCTGGAGAGGAAATTGTGGAAAATGTGCTTGGAAGGTTAAGCTATCAGCTGAAAAATAAAAAATAAAAAAATCAAGATGTAAATATTTTCCAGGGTCTTACTGGCAACCTGTTAGTGTTTTCATCAGTACTGAAGGTAATAGATTGTTTAGTGATATTTAAACACACAAAGGATGCAGAAAACTGAAGAGCACACTTTGTTGAATCAGGGTATAAAACCTTCTTACGTGGTTCAGACCATCTGCATGACTTGGTTATGATTTGGCAACTGAAATTTCTTTAAATTTTCACATTAATCCTCAATTCCATGCATTATGGGCTATAGACATAGTCAGATTTTTGTGTGTATATGTAAGTACTTACAGAGCTCACACAGCAGAATAGGATGAGGAAAAGTAAATAGAGCAAAAAGTTCTTTTTTGCATCTTCCTGCTCCTAGAGCTGCACCTCAGATGACAAGATATACTATGCCTAAATGAGTATTTAAGGCTTAAGCTGTTTCTGGTTTGTCCAAGACCCAAATCCAAGCTCTGACAATCCCAGTTCTTCAGACACACTGCAGGAAGAGAGAAACCTCTGTACTCACTTTACAACAGATGAGGATTGCCTTTCCCACACGATTCTTTCAAGGCCAGACAAAGCACCCTTATTATGCTAGTCATGTGTTTGATGTTACTAAAAAAATTCATATCATACTGAAGAACTTCACCCATTTCATTCTCTTTTTCACAGACTTGCAATGAATCTTGCATAGTTAAATGCACCCATCCCAATTTCATCACTGTGTAAAGTACAGGGAACAAAAACTGAGTTACTAAAGACACAGTTAATAGCCAAACAGCAAAGAATGAAATAAAATATAATCATGGTATCAGGAGAAAACCTCACCTGCAATCTCGAGTATTAATAAAAATATTATTCTAATTCAGAGTTAAGATACTGAAAGACCATTAATTATGCTAGAAATTAAAACATCTAATTGTATGTTTTGCAATTAACATAGTAAACTGCAGCACCACCTTCTCAAGAAATGGAGCAAGTTCACTAGTTTTTCCCTAGTTCAGATTTTCATGAATCTTCATTCAAAGAATGAGCGGCACATCTACTTATAACACAATAACAGCTTTTAGCAGCTTATTACATTTTCAGATCATGATGCACTGAAGGCAGAAAAGCTTTAAAAACTTAAATTCTTCTAGGAGTTCTTGTGTAAGAACACATGTGTTTTGTTAAATTCTAAGAGGGAAGGATAAAACAACTGAGCCAACACTAAAGAATGAATGAATATTTGTATATTTGGAAAGGTACTTGGAAGGTGACATCTATTTCCAAGGCTTGATAGTGTAGCCTCTGCCAATGAAAGACATCCTTTATCTCTTATCAAGGGAAGAGCAGGATGAAAATACTTATTCATATTGGGGAAAGAAAAAAAAAAAAAGAAACAGGGAGACATTCTACATGAGACATATAGCATAATTATTAAAGGTACTGTCACAACTTTCTTATTCCAGACTACCTCTTTTTTTCCTAAAGAGTCTGCTTGGTGATACAAAGGACATGTGACTGTGCTTTGATATGATCACTTTATAGAATCATAGAATAGTTTGGGTTGGAAGGGATCTTTAAAGGTCATCTCGTCCGACCTCCCCTGCAATGAGCAGGGACATCTTCAACTACTAGATCAGGTTGCTCAGAGCCCCATCCAACCTGACCTTGAACGTTTCCAGGGATAGTGCATCTACCACCTCGCTGGGCAACCTGTTCCAGTGTTTCACCAACCTCATTGTAAAAAACTTCTTCCTTGTATCTAGTCTAAATCTACCGCCTTTTAGTTTAAAGCCGTTACCCCTTGTTCAATCGCAACAGGTCCCGCTAAAAAGTTTGTCCCCATCCTTCCTGTAAGCCCCCTTTAAGTACCGAAAGGCCGCAATAAGGTGTCCCTGGAGCCTTCTCTTCTCCAGGCTGAACAACCCCAACTCTCTCAGCCAGTCCTCATAGGAGAGGTGCTCCAGCCCTCTGATCATTTTTGTGGCCCTCCTCTGGACCCACGCCAACAGGTCCATGTCTTGCCTGTGCTGAGGACTGCAGAGCTGGACACAGTACTCCAGGTGGAGTCTCACCAGAGCGGAGTAGAGGGGCAGAATCACCTCCCTTGACCTGCTGGCCATGCTTCTTTTGATGCAGCCCAGGATACGGTCGGCTTTCTGGGCTGCAAGTGCACATTGTCAGCTCACATCCATCATTTCATCCAGCAGTTCCCCCAAGTCCTTCTCTGCACGGCTGCTCTCAATCCATTCATTCCCCAGCCTGTATTGCTACCTGGGGTTGCCCTGACCCAGGTGCAGGACCTTGCACTTGGCCTTGTTGAACCTCATGAGGTTCACACAGGCCCACTTCTCGAGCCTGTCCAGGTCCCTCTGGATGGCATCTCATCCCTCAGGAGCATCAACTGCACCACTCAGCTTGGTGTCATCTGCAGACTTGCTGAGGGTGCACTCAATCTCACCGTCTAACTCAATTCCACTGTCTTTACTTTCATTCTTTCTCTTTTGACTGTCTTCCCTAACGCGACAAAAAAATCAAATAAAGTTGAAAGTGTGTGGTCACTATAAAATGCAGATACACCTGCAAAACACAAGCCTAGTTATGAGCATTAAAAAAAGAAAAATCCACCTGTAATATAGAACAAAACAGGGAGACCAAATGAAATTACCCTGCCAAGGGGCTAGTAGTTGGGATTATCTCTAGCCACAAAGATAATGAAACAAGAGCTCCTACATTAGACTTGAAAGATAGCACCATCCAGCCAATTGCAAGATACTTCTTAAGGACTGAATCCCACCTGGTAGATAGACATCACCTGTAACTCCACAATTTACTCAGTGCTCTTTCTCTGGTGAAGAAAACAGACAGATAGTGAGTTTGTCAAAGCTTTTTTTAATCTTACATTCAATCAACATGCTTTCCCCATAAACAGTGAATAAAAAACACAGACAAAAGAGACTGCAGAAAATACAAAATAATGTAGTAATTATTACTATTGGAGATATTCTTTTGAAAGCTAAAAAGATGACCTCAGGTGTACATATAAAGTTTTGTATTAACTGGCTCCCAGTAATAGAAATTAAGTATTTGTCAGATGAGTTTCCAGAAGCGCTAATATCTCACTTTCTTCAAGAAGTGTCATTCACTTGTCTATATGCACATGCTTTTAAATTAACTGTCCTAGGCATGCATAGTCAAATTCTAAAATCCTTTCCCAGTATGCATGGCTAAAACTGTCATTAGCTGCTACCAGATTCAACTCTTCTCAGTGAAAAGAAAGGGGAAAAAAAAAAAAAAAAAGCCTTTAGTTTGAAGAGCAAAATCAGGAACAAAGAAATCCTGCAAACTCTATTGTGAATATTTTAAAATTATAATTATATCCTTTCAAACTGTAACATGCTTCACTTTAAGTTACTGAAGACAAGTGGAAATAAATACTGTAACACTCAATATTGCCATTAAAATACTCTTCTTTCCTAGTTTAAGAATAGCAGCCAAGAACTGCAGATGTTCATCCCCATGTTCCTTTCCTCCATCCTGATAAGGCTGAAGCACATGTTTAGCTTCAATAACAGGAGTGGTGCCATTAAAGTCAATGGGACTACTCATCATGCATAGCCATTCAATATGCCAAACATCAAACCAATCGGCCTTTTCTCAAGGTGTCCAGCAACTCCCATTCCTATAAACTACTAGATACTTTAAGTATCATGTTTCAAATGCGGAGGTAACTGTTTAAATGCTCTCTAGTGAGGAACTTTTAAAATATTTTTTTAAAGCAAAATTCATTTTAAATTGTTTTAATAAAATGAAGACTGGCAGCACGAGTTCAGTGCTGGATGCTTCTTACTTTTGGCAGGAATCCTGCGATGTCATTCTTAATTTTCTTCACTTCATTTGGCCACAGTAACTTCCTACTTTTCAAAGAACCAATTTTCACCCTTTCTTTTTCTTTTGGTACTGTCCTTTGTAATGATTTTCTACTCCACTTCCAAATCCAGACATTGGATTTAGGGAAGCCATCTGCACACCCTGATACAAGCATTTATTTGTTGTTGCAACAAATTAAGACCTAACACTTAAATATCTCAGGCCTGTATGCCAAAAATTTTATTACCACAGGTTCATCTATAGATGCAAATATACTACTAGACATTAGCTTATTCCAGTAAGGGATGGGCAATGCTTTAAGAACTGCCCTCCTAAGTGACACAGGTGCTGGAGTGTATCCAAAGGGCAACAAAACTGGTGAAGGGTCTTGAGCAGAAGTCTTGGGAGGAGCAGGTGAGGGAATTGGGGTTGGTTAGCCTGGAGAAAAGGAGGCTGAAGGGAGACTTCATTGCTCTCTACAACCACCTGAAAGGAGGTGGGGGTTGGTCTCTTCTCCCAAGTAACAAGCAATAAGATGAGAGGAAACAGCCTCAAGTCGCACCAGGGGAGGTTTAGATTGGATATTAGGAAAAATTTCTTCACTGAAAGGGTTGTCAAGCATTGGAACAGGCTGCCCAGGGGAGTGGTTGAGTCACCATCCCTGGAGGTATTTAAAAGCTGTGTGATGTGGTGCTTAGGGACATGGTTTAGTGGTGGACTTGGCAGTACTAGGTTAACGGTTGGACTCGATGGTCTTAAAGGTCTTTTCCAACCTAAATCATTCTATGATTCTATAAAAGGCGTATATAGCATAGCACTCTGTCTCTGACAGTAAACACTAACAGGAAGAGCCAAAGACACAGGTTATACATGGTGACTTCCAACAGAGAAGGTCCCATCTGCACTAGCACAGTTGGTAGTTTTCAATGGACTAATTCTCCATAAACATATCTAATTCATACTTGGAATAATCTATATTTCTGGCCTCCAATGTCTAATGGCCACAGTCTAAGCAATGTCCATACAAAGACATAGCCTTTTGTCTATTCCAAACTCACTTTATACCAACTAGCCACTTTCATATGCCCAGAAAAGCAGGAAAGGGAAGACTGAAGCATCACCACCATTACCGGGGTATAGCTGAGACAGCAGAAGCTTTTAATATAGCTATGGGTACATGATGTGTACCTACATTCAAAGTAGCTGGTCTACTTTTTGGTGTAACTGCACCAGAAAAGCACTCTGATTGTGAAATAGCTGCATCCACAGTAGAGTGAATTATTCACTGTTTTAATTGTGCCAATATAATTAGCTATTTATTTATGCTAATATGCAACTTACATATGTAAGCAAATCTTTATTGTACTCTTTTGAAGCTGTGACAAGCCTTTAGTGTGGTACAGTTATAACAGTGCAAGGGACTTTGAGTATACCCCTAGCGAGGCTGGTACCCCTTCATATAATCCCTCCCTTAGCTAAAATAGTTGCATCAGCACAAGCAAACCCAAACATAGGTACAAGGTCTGGATTGCCTCATACTCTACTTTTAATGCCCAGTTCTGAACAGTGTAATGAATTGTGAAGCTCTCTTGTGCAGCCAAATAATCATTCAGGAGACAGACAATCATTAGCAATGATCTGTCCTAACCTCCTACAGTACAAGTAGTTTCTAGCAGATATTTATTCCTTTCTACCTTCCCTGTCTACCACTCAATGGGAGGAGGAAAGGAAAGAAAGAAAAAACCCCACAACCAAACAAAAACCCTAAAAAACAGGGGGGGAAAATGAAGGGGGAATATAAGGTTTGCCTAAGCAAGGATATATCAGGGCAAAAATTAAGTACAGGTGAAATTCTACATTTTCATTGCCACATACTATTAAGCCAGAGAAAAGCTTCAAAGAAACGTAGAAACATTTTAGCAGTCGAAATAGTTAACATTTGTAACAGCCAGCTGAATCTTGCTAGGATATTTTTCTCCCTTTCCAAGACACTTTACCCCTCAGAATCCACACTGACTGATTTACCCCCAACATCATTGCCATGCTTCCTCTTTTACATGCAGACAGGAAAGAACCTGATGCAACCGCATACACTGCATCCTGAGTTAGAAGTCAGAAAGTAAAACTTCTGCAGAGTGTTCCGTTTTAATTGGATACAGTCATGCTATCCAAATAGGAAAAAATTTGCTACAGATTAGCCATTTTCCTCCTGCATTAATAGTCAGAGAAAAATAATTGCATTTTGAAGTCATTCACACCATTGCTTTTGTTTTTTCCAGCAAGGAGACTTGTCTCAAAGAATTACACTCCAACTACAGCACATCAAGTCAATCCTAACAAGCACTGGGAGGAATACAGGAGTGGACAGCCCCTCATTCCTGTATCAAAGTGTTTTGTGCTTAGGCTATTACAAAAACCCATACGGAGTTCAGAGAGAAAGCCCAACATGGCTGTTTGAGAAAGGCTATTTCAAACTCATGTAGAGCTGTGACAATAGAAGACAAAGTGTTGTGCGAATTCACTGGTTGCAGACAAAAGCTGAATAACTGCTGCCAAAAGTATCCTTTCTGATACTCAGAAAGCTATTTCTAAAAGACATCACCTTGTCTTCAGAACCATACCAGGTGGCAGGAATTCTCAAAGAGCATGCTCTGAGTTCATTCTAAATAGATACTGAGGCATGTCCTGAAGGGAATTAATTTCCATTTGCAATCCGCCCCCACTGTTGTTACTAAACTCTACCAAAAAGCACCACAAAAGTTCCAACAAAATCATTTTAGCTATGTGATGAGCAGTGTTTCCTTGAAGTTAGTCATGTAACACAGGAACTAGGTCACAGCAACAGCTCATCTGAGCCCATACCTAGTCCAACCAGGTCACTAGTGGCTGTTTACTGAAACAAATGTAAGAAATGGCAAAACTAGATGAATACTTTTTCCAGTATACCTTTACAGCTTATAGTAATCTGTGGTCTTACAAACTTCCCTGAGCCAGAAGTTAAATCACCATCATGCTATAAAGTAGGTCCTATCTATGTTATAATTGTACCAGGCACAGAAGGTTCCTTAGACCCCCGATGGCCTGTAGCAAGCTCTGCTAGATCTTAACTGGGTTAGCACCAACTGCTTATCTGGCACAGATGCATTGCTGAGGTCAACACAAACACCTCAGCAGAATATTGTGCAGGCACAGTAGTCTACTCACATGATGCCAACCGCAAAATTAGGACCACGGTATCCTCCCATGTTTAACCTAAGATTTTTATTCCCACTATTAACAGAAGATGTTGTGGATGCAGCTCTTAACTGTGTCATAGTTTGGCTGAGAGACAGCTTTGCTGTGAAGAGATCCTCTAATTTAGTTAGTTACACATGGGTCTTACACACTGTATCTGACAGGGCAGGGTCTGAGGTTCCCCCCTGCATACCCTCCAATTTGCTCTCAAAATTTGGTGATCAGCCTCTAAGTACACAAGTACTAAAACTACAATAAGCTGCTCACTGTCAGTGAAGGGATAGCGCAGTCGGTAGCCATGTAGGTGGCCATTATGAGAGTAAAACATAACCTCTTTAACTCTAAAGAAGAAAATGCATCCAGACACCATTTTCCAACTTAGCAGATAATTTTAGAAATACAAAAGAACATTCACAGCATAGATATTTGCTTTAGCACAACTCCTGTATAACTAAGGAACAATTTTGGTTCATAAAGAATGATTAAAGCACCAATTATTTTGACTAAACATGCATTTGAAACCCTCAGGCTGCCATGGACTTTAAAGCCATTAATTCATTATTTAGCTGTCAGTGTGGAAAAATGTCACAAGCTTAAAGGTTTAACAAACACTTCGCAATATTAAAGCAAATGGTCACATTTGAAATTTCAAACTGTTACACGATTTTATTTATTAGATAGTGTAGATTACCTTTTGTACACACATTGCTTGCAATGTATTCTAGAACAATTTTGTGTTGAACAGAATCTAATCATATTTTAAGCTTAAATTTAAATAAAGAAAGAGAGAAAAGACCCCCTCAAGAGCTTCTGGGAAATCATTTACAAAAATCTTTGAGGCTCAGGTGAAACAAGTTGTGCTGTGGGATTTGAAAGATCTGTGGAAGTGTAAGCTATAAAATCACTTCATCTTGGATGCTTAGAAAGGTGGTTTGGGAAAGAAACTCCACTTTTTCAATGCCTCAGTGATATATGGCACTGACACTAATGGCTATAAAATCTTATTAGGGAGTGCTGTGAAACTCAAATATATGAGTTTCTTATGTGGAAAGATTTGAGTATTCACATTACAGTGGAAAAGAGGACATGTCCACGTTCATCTCCGGAAAGTGGATTGATTCTGGCAATCTATTCGGGTATATACAAATATCTTAGCTCTCCAGGACTGTGACAGAGACAAGCAAATGGCACAGCACTCACTCCTAAAGCTCTGGCAAGACTTTCTGATGATTTGATACAAAACTTAACTTTCACTGAATCTCAGTTGTGGGGCCTTTAAAATAAAACAATGTCACAAACCGAGGTTTGGGTACTGCAAACTTCAGCAACCAAGCAAGAAAGGCGAATCATTTACATGTCAGGTTAATTTTAGAATTAAGCTTCACATTGAGTATGTAAAGCTAAGCACTGGCTGCAAATTAGCAGACCCAACACTTCAGCAGAACTGATCTTAACAAGGGGCTGAACAGTCTCCTTAAAGCAAAGCAGGGCACTGAGTAACAAATCCCATTCGGACCCCTGCCTGTCAGGGTCTGGAGAGCACTGACAGCCCCCTCCCCAAGGGCTTTGGCTGCCTGTGCTCAAGGCCTCCTCTGATATGTTGTAGCCCTGCAAGCTTGGGTCAGAACCGTGGGAAGCCTCATTGGGGTTTCCCAGCCTGAGGCTTGAGAGCTGAGCTCAAGCTCAGGGCTTTGCCCTCGGTCCTCTCCTGAGCTATGTGACAGGTACGCCTGTGCCTAGCCTTGTACCTTGCTGTCCCAACCTGCTGACTTCACTTCCCAGCTTGGCCTCAGCCCTCGGTCATCACTAGGACAGGCCTGACCATCACTGCACTGTTAGATGATCCCAGTTACGATCAGCCATCCTCTTCTGCACTACTTGCTCAAGTACTGTGGGACTGCACCACTGGACAGCGAGGGCACTGCTGTGCTTGCCTTGCCATCACCCTCAGCTCCGGGCTCAGCCGCAGCATGGAGCAGCCTGCCCTGGCTCCACCTGATACCGGCCCCAGGAGGAGAGGAAAACCAGACCTGCAGCAGGAAACAGACAACTCTCTCCTGGGGAAAGACGTACATCTTGCACCGTATGAGGAAGGTGTCCACCCCCCTCTGCAGAAAAGACTACCCAGAAAGACCAGGGAGAAAACAAAAATGGAAAATTTTCCCCCTGCTTAGAGGAAAGTGATAGCCATAGCCTGAATGCCAGCGGGAGCACTGAAAGTAAAAAGAGAAGGCTAAACCCTGAAGGGCTCACAGGAACTCTGTGTTTGAAAGGATGTCCAAGTCGATTCCAGAAAAAAACGAATGCAATTTTATAAATTCCTGATTGGAATTCAGCCCTGGCAAAAATCAACAAGGAGAAATGGAATCCCACTGTAAGCCACATTTAGGGACTGTGCTTTGCAAGAGGCTAACTGGCAAAAGAGAGATGAACTAAATTGATAAATCCTAGGTGGCTTTAGGTACTGGATTTTCTAGGTGAAATTCCCAGTCATTTAGTTATCATACCCCACAGGAGAACCAGGAGTCTGAATTACAGATGTATGCAATATACCCAAAGATACCCAATATACACTAATCTCCCATATTAATTTTCCAATCCAACCAATACATTTGTTAAGGGTCCCTTTTACTCTTACTTTCCTTTCACCTCCTAAACAACGGGAGATCCTTTTCAGTTTATCGCCACTGGCATTTGCAGTAGCTCAAATGCAGATCTGTCATTCTAGACTTTAAGTTCACTGCTAATGTCAAAGCAGACTTCTGCAACTGGTGGGGACCATTCAGTTTCAGTAACCTTGTGCATGAACATCACGTAAACTAAGATTACACTGCCCTCACCAAAGAAGCAAGAAGAGAGCACTTTCCCTCCAAGTGAAAGTTAAGAGGCTCCAGTGGGCTTGGAAGATGCTCTGAAACCATTTTCACTGTTGTCACAGAAGATGCATATATCCCCTCCAACTACCTATAACAGGTAAGAACGCACTGTGGAAAGCACATAGAAGGGCAAATACTCCCTGAACAACAGGCCAGCAGAAATGTATGGTTAGATCTCATTCATTCAAAGTATCAAAAAAAGATCCTGCTCGGCTATCTGCAACATATAGAGGATGGATGCTCATTCCCATTTTTGTCAACAAGAGAGCATTCTGCCTTTAAGTGGGCTGCACATAACACGCTCATTTTAAGGTGTGGAAATACCTTCCACAAGAAAGATACCTAAAACTGCCTTGTCCATCCAGTCTCAGCGCAATTCCCGCTACTAACAAATGCTACATTCCTCAGTCAGGAATCATCTCAGTGTCAAAAGGAACTGTGTTATTGCTGAAGCCCCCCAGCCAGTGTACAATCACTTTTTAACTTAAGGTTAAAAAATTAGTTTTCGGTGAAATTAGATACTGTGTGCATCTTAGGAAATCAGAGAAAAGGAAAAACCATTTTTTAATGTCATCTCCAAAGCAAAGAAAATGCTGTGAGCAATATTGTGTTAAAAATTTAAGTCCTGGAAAAACAAAAGCTTTAAAAATGCAAGATGTTACTAATATCAATTGGATAAACAATTTAAAGATATTTAACAGGTTCTTGCTTTTCCATTTACACAGAGAAAAGAAGATTGCAAATACCTAGTAATTATATTACATACTACAGACTTGTGGTTACAAATTAAGTATATAGTCATGGGCATATGGATTTGCAATTGTTCTTTAATGTGGTGAATAAAATGAATGACTGAAAAACGTTTTATATTTATATATTTAGAGACCTGTCTGAGTGTATTTTTTGCTATCACACAAGTATAAGCATATGAATGAAACCTTGGTCCCACTGCAATCAGTCATAAAATACCATTGCCTCTTTGCCTTCAATGAAGCCAGACTTGAATATTTACGTATGTATACCCACACAGTAAATATATTTTATTTTCATATGTTGTAGCTTCACCAAGTTGAAGAGTGAGAGAATCTTAGGTTCCTGGGCCTCTGAAAATGTATACCAAATAATTTTATGCAAAGATGCATCCAAAATCATATCACTGTGATAGATTCTTCTGGATTCCTAGTTCTGTATCAATTCTAGTGTACACACTAGTTATAGCCTGAAGGTATAATAAACTATGCAAGTAAATAAGAGGGGGCTTGAATTTTTCAAACAAGCATTTAGTTTATAATAGCAGGAATATATATGAACAAAAAGAAAAACTGTACAGTACAAGATTATACATGAGAGATGGCTCTTTTAACTGAATTTAATCCTTCCCCTGCAAAGACGACAAAAAATCCATTTCTTTTGTTTGACCCAGTCCAAAAATTCACTGGAAGTCCTGACATCAGTGAGCTTTGGATCAGGTCAGACAGGAATGTGTTCATGCTTATGTGAGAAAATTAAAATAATTTTAATTTTAAAAGGTTCAGAGAATAGTTTATGAAAGAAAAAACATGTACCATATCGAAAATATCTGGCACCATCAAAATAACTAGGACATTTTGAGTATATTCCACCCTAAATTCTTAAGACACTAAGCACCTTAACAGAAATCAGAGTACTTGCAAACTGTTATAATAAGAGTAAAACCAGTAAAAAGCATCGGATAAATATTTGCAATCACTTATTTTGACCAAAACACTGCTGGAAACATTGTTTATTTTACACTATTAATTAGGAACAAATGAATGACTGGGATTCTCTTTTGTCACCAAAAGCAAGCCCTCTTGGGTTAAGTAACTTACTCCTATACTTCTGTTTCTGGATTTTATAAAGAAATAAGTAAGTTTCTTGTCCCTACCACTCCAAAATTAAATTGCCCTAATGGTTGAGAAATCTTTTAAAATCCATCACAATGCATGTATAACCTCTTCTCCGTACCTAATATTTTCATAAGATACTTAAATTTCCACATAAAAGCAATTTAAATGAAGATAGCAGAAAAATATATATCAGCAAAGTTAATCACATGCTTGTTTTGCAAAATACTTTTCAGCATATTTAGGTAGCAGGAACATTAAATGAATCTTCTGGTCCTATTAGTAAAAATCCTCAAGAAATACACATTATAGAGGCTTAATGTTAACAAGGAGCACGGTATCAGTAGTTCAGCATCTTAGCACCAATATTTCATGTAAGATGCAGTACCTAGTCTTTCTATGAATTCCAAACATTCCTCTTCTATAAACTGACATTGAAAACCATGGGTTCCTGTTTGCTGTTTCACATACGGGATGTTTCTTTAGCATTAAACAAAATCCAAAGTGAACCCAATTTATACAAATTAGGCAGCAATGAAAGCAGCACAGATCTACATAAAAGTGTCTCAAAATACAATCGCTACTGAAGAGAAAAGCAAATAATCAAGAACAGTTTTGTAAACTGGGTTCTTCCTTTAAAAATAAGTCTTCTAATACTTTTGTAAGTCTTCCAGACTGAAAAACTTGTCACCAACCTCTTCCTTCTGTAGGACTGAGAATTTTTCAGATTCTTAACTTGCTTGCTAAAGAGCTACAATAAGTACAAGGCTTTATTTGAATGCCCGTCTTATCTTAACACTAAAAGGAACTGCTGGAGACTTGCTAGTAAATTATAATACAGAAGTTACTTCCCAAAATATAAACCTGTGAGATCAGTTGCAAGCTTAAAGACAGAATGTCTGACACTTCTGTGTGGTGCTTTTACAGATCTAACATAATGGCACTATAATTTCCTCTATTAGCTGCTATTACAGCACCAGAATCAAATAGCAGTGAATGATATGAAATGGAAAACACTGTAATTTTTAGGTGGACACCTGTCACTGCTTACCAGTGGTCTGGTCCCCTGAGAACTCCAACACCAGATAAAACAACTTGCTAGAAAAACCATAAGAAGGAGAGATTGCTGAATTTCCTTTACCTTCACAGAGGGAAGCAGGCCTAAAAGGTAAGGCTCCAGTGTATGGAGAAAAAAAATATAAAAAACCACCCATAAAAGTTCTGTGAGCAGAGGAAACAAGATACGCTGATCTCACAGGACTCTGTGTGTTATAACTGGGATTTTCTAGTGCCTAACAAGGTGTGACTTCCAACTGAACTTTTTCTAATAGTTAGGGCATTTGTAATGTCTCCCTTCTGCAATGATTCTCTCACTTTTGGTAATAAACATACTCCCACCATAAACTCTTTTCAGCAAGGGCATTAATAAAGTCTTTTTTCCTCTATCCAGATGCTGGGGTAGAAACGTGCACAAAAATATCATCTTTGATGCCTCTAGCTTTTTTATCAAATAATATAGCTGAAATTAGGCAAACAGTTAAAAAGTTAACACTGGAGAACAGATATTTGCAAGGAAAGCAAGAGCTGATAAGTTTTGTTTCCTTCTGAAGTTATGCTAAGCTACAGTAGGCAAAGGTTTTGCTGTTTTCTTCCATTAATAAATCTCAGATCATTTACAAAGAGAAATACTTGTACTTAGGGATAGCTCTGTGATCCTAGGATCTAGACCTCTGAAGCCAGCTGAAAACACTGGCACATAATCAAATTCTAGATCTAATGATGTGGCTAAGGACTGTCTCCTTCAGTGCAGATGTCTCACAAACTTGCTTTTTAAGCTGCCTTCTGCAGACCTCAGTGCAAGCCCAAGCTGACAGAACACAGATGAAAAAGCCATGCAGCACTGCACCCGCAGCATTGCAAGCCTTGCAAAACTGCCTCATTTTGCAGGTCAGCCAAGGGGCTGGAGTTACTTGGACAGGCCTTCGGAGCTGCCTCTATTTCATAAACAGCCTCAGCAACCACTGGAATAAGCCATGCCGAAAAGGTGCAAAGGTGGTTAAAAATTTTCTTCGCCTTCCTCCTCATGGGCCAGATTTGCTGTTCAACCTTGCAAAGAAGCTCTCCCAGCGTATCTTTTGCTCATGTTGAGTAGTCTGAAGCAATGTTTGGTTTATTTATCTACTTTGGATAAGAACCAATCCCAAGGCCCTCAGCACACTGATAATTAATTCCTTTCCCATGAGAAGAAAATTATTTCTTCCCTTATTTTTAACAGCCTTCAAACAATGTGAGGGTCTTTCTGGCTGCAAAGTAATTACAGAGCTGCCGCACACCTAAATCCTTTCACTACTTGCACAGAACTTTTTCAGTATGCACTACATTCTTGTCTTCGTTTAAATGTTTCTGTAATTAAAGGCAATGCTGCCAAAAAGATGTTCCAAGTTAAATAAAAAAAATATTTATTTGCATGAGTAAACTGGCTAATTACTTGGGCAATCTCACACAAATATTTTTCCCATCAGTTATATTTAGGCATAGAAAAAGTAACGATCAACACAGGCATGGAGAAAAAAAAAAAATCAGTGTTAAAGCACAGCCATTAATTTAAACTTGGTACACAACTCTACACTTGCTTTTTATCAGAGAAAAAAGAGATTCATTGTAAACACACACCCCTGCACATGCATAGATAGTTATTGCAAGATTGCACCTCAGCTGTTCAATACAACTGAAAACATGCTCACGTGCAGATAACACTCTTTGGGGAAAAAAAAATGAAATCAAATAAACAGATTCAGACTGTGCCATTAAGCCACTCACCAGCCCCAACAAGAACTCCTGGTGCTATTATACTCCGTAGCTTCCACTGCATCACTTCATCAGAGATGTGGGGAACTCTCATTTCTACAAGCAAACAACTCTGCAGGCTGGTGTTACCAGAACAGTCATACAGCTTCATCTCCTTCTATTACATTTACTTATCATGGATTATTCAGCCACATTTTGATTCAGAGAAACCCAAACTGGGACAGGGGAGCAGAGAGAGAAGGCAGGGGCTTCCGTTAAACAAGACTGTTAAGGTATTATTTGGAACAGCAATAGTCCCCTTCCCCTTACATGGAAAGATACCTGCGTCTTTTACACACCCTAGGTCAAGTCCAAAACATAAAAGAAATGTGAAAACATTAGCCCTGCTTATGCAAGCCAGAAGTTATCCCGACTCCTTGACATTCAATTATGTTTTCATGTGTAACTTCAAATGAGTCATTTCATCCTACCACCTGGTTTCCAGACTCTTCATCCCCCACTTCGTTTGCTTAAGGAGCTCTTCTTGTTCATCTGAATGTTTTGGGTACTAATTGGCAATGAATTTCCCTTCCACTGCTTTTCATTCTGTGTTTTCTTGGTGGTCCTTCATCTAAGTCCATTCAAAGACAGTTCTGCTTGCCAGGTACTGAATGCCCTTGAGCTGTGTTACATCACCCACAACTGCAAATAGTTTGCAGTGATCTCTCTTGGCCCAACTTTAATAAAAATGCTGTAAAAGGGGCTGGTGACTCTGTTTTGGATTTTAGTGTTTGGGTTAGTCATGTTTCTATAAAACTGCATATGGGTCACAAAACAACTGCTGAACTAGATTTATAACCTTTCTATGGGAAGTTCATCTTCACTGAGATATGATTCCTGCTACGCCTGAACTCAGCTGCAAAGCAACCTTATCAAGGCCTCAAGCCCTTCAATGGTAAATATTTATTTCAAAAAGGTTGGTTTCTGGAGTAAATATCAATTATGCAATAGGGTATGGAGCCATGTATCTTCACCTTTCCATACTTGTGCTCCAAAAATAGAGCAAAGAAAGCTTTTGTCCTCCAAAAGTCTAGACCTAACTGCTGCTGAGAGCAGTACCTAACATCTCAAAGCAACACAGAAGAAAGACATCACAATAATAAAGAAGGCAAAGAGAGCCAAGTTTTGTCTGAGGTAACTGAAAAAACCCAACCCAACCAACAGACTACTTTTGAGCGGCCATGGCAGAATCTCAGCCACATTTCATGTCAGGCATTAACAAGCTCAGGTAAGTCATCCACACACGAAGCCAAAAGAATAAGGCCCAGCTAACATCAACAAGGCTGCAGAAATGGAATTAAGGCAAAACTTAGACAAATACATTGAGCTTTCAAAAAAATGAAAATGTCTCCAGGAAACCACTTCTAGCAATGCTATACTTACTCATTTGAGCCTTTTAGCTTCTAGATGATGCAGTGAAAATTCTTAAACTGGATGTGCCCATCATGCTCTTTGAAAGGAAAAAAAATTATGCCAGTAACAACTCCGGAAAACTTACATCAGCTTTTTGGTCACAGGATGAAAAGAGCATAATTTTTCAGATAGTCTTAACTTCAACAATAAGCTTAACCCTGCTTAAATTTCTGAGAGGACTGCACTGTGAAATGATGAGAAAAGAAGAAATAGGGAAAAGAGATGACAGTTTGGGCAGTACCTTTCCAGAAGACAGTAAAAGGTTTAAACTTGTGATCAAGTCAGTATTGTTTGTTCCAAATAAGGTAGCACATCAAGAAGGTCTGGTGCTCTACCTGTGAGATATCTGTGCCGACTCTTTTAGCCAGTACTTCATATATTATGTCTTATAAAAATCACATACGGTTTGTTAATGCTACATATCAAAAGAAAAACAAATACAGAAACCTGGTTCCCCTTAGATTGTTATCTGTATTAAATAATGGCCAAATGCTCTGCTGGCTTAATTCCATTAAGTTCAATGGAGTCATGCCAAGAAAGAATTTGGCCCTAAGCATTTAATGAGCCTGTTACTTGAAAGATTAGGGGCCAGATCCTGATCTGGTATAAGCTGGTATAATTTCATCGGCTTCCATGGAACCATGCCAACTCACAACAGATGAGGATCTAGACTTACAAGCAAGTAAAGTTACTTTTGCCCTAACAAGTTGCTCATAACCTCATGTATGTTCAACTTGTCAAATATTCTTGCAAAGATCAAGCCTGGCCTACAAGCCTTCCTCCCCAAAAACGCCCAAGTGGTAAAGTCTTCAGTTCTTATGTATCCGTTTAACAGCACGGGATTCTCTTTCTCCTCTCCTAAGCTTTCACGTAAGGATTCTGCCAAATTCATACTCTTAAGTCATATTTGGTTTGGCTCTTACTACCACAAAGTGCCATTAATGCAAAAATTATTTAATGTTAGATTCTCAAATATGTAAAAGTCGTAAGCCATTTTTACAATTTACATCTATAAATCATTGTCTTCTTTCTTTAAGAGAAAATCATCCTGCCTCACAGCAATGCTGGAAAGCAAAACGAATAATGTACGAAGTACACTCTCATTCTCTGATGAAGGGTTATTATTCTGCATGCAATGACATTCAAAACCAATCTTCTGCTTCTTTTTCCTGTTACTAAGCACAGATCAACTTAGGTATGTTTATCAATTTTTACTCATGGTTATGAACATTCTAAATCATTAGTGCAAAAGCTAACTCCAGTCAAAGGCTTTAAATTAACAATTGCAAAATACAATAAGCGTCCTTCATACTTTCTTCCATCTGAGCTGTCTGATTTAATACAAGTATGACATTTCTGATCCTTCTGAATGTGCTGGAAAGCAAAGAGCTGGACTATCAGCTGATGTAAATCAGCTTAGCTCCATTAAAGTTGATTTACACTTCTCAAAATCTACCCCCTTAAAAAGAACTAAAGTAATTCTTTGACTAAACCATGTCATCGATTTTTGGACAACATCATGTTAGTAACATCCTCGAGCATTTTAATGGAACTGAAGTTACGACTAGTTCCTCTGCCAGATTTCTGCTTTGGGGTGGATTCTAGGCAAACAACAAGTGAGGTAGTTTCAAGAGAGGAACAGAAATAGAACAGTATTACATTCAAATTATTTAGGAAGACTCTAGAAAATTCTCAGTAACAGAGAGGAAACACGCTGACTTAACACATAACCAGACTTAAAGGATTCATCATCTGGACAGTCCATAAAGCTCTAGGCACAATATATTGTATTGGTTGATTGAGAATATCTCATATAATCACTTTAATCACTCCAAAATATGCTGATGGAAACTCTGGATAAGAATTGTCATATGGTCTTCACTTAATTGAAGATTTTTCTGAAATGTATGAAGGAAGTATGCAAACAGTGCATTTATGTAATAGGAATGGTTAGCAATATAGCGTTAGGGCACTTTAGGGCATGTTTTATTGGTTCATTAAATCTTGCCTCAGGTGTGTTCTACCACTCGAGGCAAGTATTAATGGACCAATAAAAAAGACCCTGGAGTGTTTTAATGCCATAATGCTATGGCTGTCTACATTTAAATTAATTTTTAAAATAGCTTTTAAAAATAATTTTCCTTGGTATTTAATATATCCTTCCACTATTTAAAAGTTTGTAGTAGAAAGATGAAATGGCTAGAAAACAAAGACAGAAAAGTCTGTTGTCTAATAAAATTATAAGTACTTTCTAAACAGTAAAAATGTTAACCTCTTCTACCTCAAATGCCTCTCTCATTTTTCAGACTTTTGCTTTCTTTTGTTTTCTGATTCACTTGCATATCATAAAACCACTATAAAAGACAGCTATGTACACCTCATTTTTCCTCTTATCTGAATCCATCAGAATCAAGTTGTTCTTCAAAGCAGCCTGATTTCAAAAAACTTAAAACTTAGCAGGTGCCTAGGGAAGTAAGCCTGAGTGAAACAAGAATCTTCTCAGTTTTACTACAGATGGACAAGCTGATGGTCTGTAGCAGAAACTGCAAGACCAGTTTCAGCCAGCAGCAGACACAGAAAAGGAAAGCATAGATCTTGGAGACAGACTGTTTTGGGGAGGAAGAAAAGGAGGAGCACTAGCCAGCTTAAATCATGAAATATCCTGTTGCACAACTTCTGCAAGAGGAAGCATTCCCCCCAACCCCTTTCAGAAAAACAGAACAATTGAAATCTCAAGAAATTTCTTTCAGGTGCACTCGTATCAGCCAGTAGACACAGCCATGCTACAGAAAACAAGCTGAGTAGGAATGGCTAACCTAAGGATAATAAACTGAAAATATAAGGCATGAAGACAAGCATCATTTTTGAAATCTACATGCCTCTCGCATTCGAGCAAACTCACATCATACACCAGTGTCTTGTGACACTACCTTCCCCTAGAAAGTGTTTTGTATGAACCAATGAGACTCCAGTTCAGTTGTTTGTTTGTTTTTTGGGTTTTTTTTAAGTAATCATTATAATTTCTAGTGCTGCAAGTGAGGTTGCAGAGTTGACAGTGGAGATTGGTTACAGAAGACTAGTGGGTGAAGGCCTTGTTGAGAACAAGAAAAATTTGCATGGATTCAGCCGCAGCTGGAGCAAAACTGCCTGGGAAGCCAGTCACATACTGTCTGAAAAATTCTGCTCATACTAGAAGTTTGTATTTCTTTCCTTAAACTGACTATAAAGGACTGAAAGCTTTTGAAGGAACATGTATATGCCTAACTCAGAGCATTGCCCTGTATCCTGAGACATCACTTACATGCACAATGACTGCTGATGGGGTAAAGTGTCCCCCAAACCAGCCTGACAGCATTTAAAAAAAACACTCAATGTGGGTATGTCCAGCTATAAAAAATGCTAGTTACGGGCTCAGTGATCTCCTTAGAATTATACAACACCAAGTCCATATTCTTTCACTTATTACACAACAAGAATTTCACCATCATTTTGGGACCAGAATGTGTCACTGTCTCACACATTGAATACTACCTTCCTAGAACTTCCTTTGAAATTCATGGCACCGTGCATGCTAGTCAATATGAAGAGGCACATAAGGAGTTCCCTTAAACTGCAATGAGACTGGGTCCTAGAGGAAACCCTTATTTATCCTCCCAAATTTAGTACCAATCCTGCTATGTAGGATTAGCCAAGAGAAGAGCTGATGATGCGCTATGTCCCTTCATTCTAATGACAACACATTTAGTATGTATTTTTAATGACTCTCTTATTGTATGCAAGCTGTGTTCTAACAATACATAGAAGCATAAACCACAGAATCCAAAATATCCCAGGATTCTGCTGTCAGTCACTGACCAATGGTTGTCTCCAGTCTGGCTCCAAAGCAGATATGCTGTTTTCCTTGCAATGAGAGAAAGTCCTTCTAAATTATCAGTAAGTAGCAAGGCCAACCTGCTCAAGTCTCCTCAGCCTACAGAGAAATTGATTGTGTCACTATTCTAGTTCATGCAAATTAACAATTCCAGGACTGGATGCATCTCAAAGTTGATTTCTACATCCAGAGGTATAAATAAGATACTTTGTGCAACCCATATGTAAATACCCAAGCATTACAGACACATGAGTATTACAACACTCTGTAAGGTATCAGCATTGCTTATTGTACATGAAGTGTTTCTGAAAGGAAATGCAGGAGTACAACTGCCTTTTTTTCTTTTAATTCTGCTAGCTAAGTCCACCAAGAGATCCCACCTAGAGCTGTATTTCTAGTGCAACCACTTGAATTCACATTAGATTTATCTCACCCTATAAAAGCACAATTCATTAAACAGACTGATAAAACTGGTCTGTTTAAACTAAGGCAATTTTATCACAGTCATTTCAATTATTTAACACTGCTTTCTTAAATCAGTACTTAAAGCTTTCCTTTGACAAGTATTCTTTTAAATAAATGAGCTGTAATTTAAACAATGAGAAAATAATGACCCAGAACAATATATACAATTAGGGAGATATTTTCCAAATATAAATGCTCAGTATTTTTTAAAAGTGATACACAATGTCTCAGGCAATGAACACATACACACTCAAGTGGCTTCCACAGTTGGTAGTGGGATCATCCAAAGAACTTCTAACCCAAAGAATAAGTCCTAATCCCAAATTTTGACAAGGTTTTACCACATGGACACTGTTGGACAATTTAAGATTGCTCAACCCAATCTGTCCAATTCTCAGCACAGGACAAAAATTACGGGAACATTACACTGTTGCCATGAAGCCAATTCCATATTTTAACAGAGCTCTGCATTGAGCTGTAACAGACTATATGAATTTGAACTAGGGTAACAATCAAAGGTTATGAACCAAGTTTCACAGAAGGCAAGCAAAACTAATATGAGCTCTTCAAACACTCTTGTGTGCTTCTGGTAAACTTATTTCATTTTTTTCTTCTAGTTAGAAGAGACTTCTTAAACAGAAGAGCCGCAGAAGGACTGCATCATTTGATTTTTTATATCATGCAACTTTACTGAAATCACTGAAAGAATGTAAGTGTGAATTTTTAAAGACCTACTAATCAAAGGGACCACTACATTAGCTTTGGAATGATCTGGACATACCTTCCCAATGTTACCTTTATTCCTGCTAGTATCTCCACCCTGATGGCTTTTAAAACAAATTCTAGATCTTCACAGGATATAAGCCGCATACCTAATTTGCCTAACTTCACATCAATGACAACAAAATGAAACATGCATTTCAGTTTTAAGACTACCTGCAATAAAGCTAGGTAAGACTCCCAAGTCAATTTTATTCACTCTTCATTGAAGCAATTCCCTATACTGAATTCATTATCACACATACCCACAATGAAATGGTGAATCAAATTTTAGCCACAAGAAAAAGACGTTGCACAATCTCCATCCTAAATAAGTTTACAGAATTTTTAAATGAAATAAACAAAGTTTCCTATCAGGTACCTCCTTTGAGTTTGTCACGTATAGCCAAGCATTCAGCATGCTATAACAATTCAAATTTAAACTTGCCTTGTTCAAAACCAGAGCAATTAGCCTTCGGGTTATTTCAAAGGGAGCAACAGCCTTCATCCAGCCCTGAAGAAAGGAGATGGTTTTGCAACGCAGCCCCTCTGGACCAAGAATTGAAATTTTCCTATTTTGTCAACCTTATCAGCAGCACTCCTGTATTTGGGAAACACTGCAAGACTTGATAAATAATATATAATGATACATTATATGTACACAGATACCACACTAATTACTTTCACCTGACCATACTCGTTCACATATTCCCATACTTGGCTTCAAGTTGATCATCATGCTACAACTTAGTGTAGCCTAACTCTGAAAGATAGTGAGCACTATTCAGCCCTCAGAACACCATGTACATAACACTCAAACTTCATCATATGTAAACATCTGGTTGCATCAAGCTCAGATTTTAAACCTGAGTCAAAACTGTGTATTAATGCAAGAACAGAAGCCTGCTTTCATGGAAGCAAATTAGTAAAATAATCTCTACACTTGGCCATGTCACAGTATTATACAGGCACCCACTGCAACCACCATTAAATCATACTAACATTTTACTACCCCAGGAGCTTGACTCAAGTTAGTGGAGCTAATACACTGCTCAGCCTGAGTGAGGCTGATGGAATCTGATCCTCACGGACATTCAGATCATCGCGGTCATTGCTGTTGTCGGATATGAAAGTGGACTGCTTCTATCATTGATTGCCTTTTTAAGCTTTTAAGAAATAAGAACCGTGTGGCATAAATGAATTCCAAAATTTTCAGACTTTTCAGCTCCAATTATTCTGAACACAAATTCCCAATTCCTTTTCAAACCACAAAGTTTGTAATATTGACAAGAGATGCATAGTGCTGAGGTTAAAAAGAAAGAATATTTGTGTGTTTTAGCCTACACATACCATTCCTATACCATCAGTTGCTGACATATAGACTTTGAAAAATAAACAGATTTATGCAATTGCTACACGGACCACCTGTGCAGTATAAATACATTATCTGCTAAATATAAAAACGGCACACACGCACAAAAATATACATGCACCAAGGATTAGTTATAGAGGAGCTAACAGAAAGACAGTGCCTCCTGGGTTTACTGAGCAAATGTAATTTCTATAATGAACCTTTTTTTTTTAATCCCTGATAGTTTTAGACCCAGGCAATAATGTCAAAGTTTTTGTTAGAGAAAGTAGTACAGTGGTAATACCATAAGAGAATTGATCCCAAACAAATGAATATTAAACAGACAGACATCAAAAGAAAGCACACTACTGTTGCTTTAGGAAGGGGGGAAAAAAGCCACACCATTTTCAATAGTCATCAGTAGCCAAAAAACAACACAAAACCACCATTAGTGTTTATTGATGATAACGAGATATGCTTCTGTTAGTATTCCAGAGCCAGCCCTGCCATAGTAATGTTTATTATTACTCTTTGTAGCTGTAGGCAGCTAGAGGCTCACTGTGTCTATTCCTTTCTCATCATTTAAAAAAGATTAATCTTTAGACAATGATCTGCTGATATCATTAATCTTAGTCTTGAACTTCTTTGTTGTTCTTGCCCAGTAATGAACAGTACCAAAAAATATGCCTTGCCTTCAAAAACAACAGGGACCTGATTTGTTGGGACTCTCCACGTTGAGTAATTTTTCACTGCAGCACAATATAGATGTAGAATGGCAACCTAGGTGAGACAGCCTTATTTGTTTACATCACTAGCCCATTTTTATAACAAGCCAACTCCATTTATGTGAATACAGTTATAGCTGCTGCCAGAGTAGAAAACTACAGTATCAGGGTGCATGCATTCCATGACACAGATGGTTGTGCACGTCAATAGTGTATCAGAAAACAGTACAGAAGTTTTCATCTTCTTTGTATTGCAGAAAAAGAGAGAATGTTTCTCTGACAAGGGGTAATAAGTTTTTCTAGAATCACTGCTCAAATGTTCAGCTGCTCATATATTTCCCCCTCAATAACAACTCCAGAATTCACCACTCTATGAAACTTCTGTCACTTCTACCATTTCTTTTCCCTTGTTTTAAAATAATTTTTTGCTAGAAATAAGAGAAAATATTCCTTGCTCCACAAAACATTGACAACAATTTTGTCTGCATCTTCCAGAAAAAAAAATAAATTATTTTTAGCAGAATTTTATACCCACTAAAAACTGAAAAGTTTAATTTTCAAGATTCTTTTTTCTTTTCATACAGAGCATTTTTCATTAAAATCAAAATTCAGTGGAAAATCCAGTTCTCTGGACACCAATACTGTTCACCCTGGTTAGCCCAGGTCTAGCAGGGGTCTATTCACTCAGATAAAAACAACTATATTGCTTCCAAATCCAAGCTTTTTCCATGAGCTAGTGTAGTGCTTCTCCTCAGAACTGCTGGTGATGTAGTATTAATATATTTAAAACAGTGCATGGCAAAACTATTAACTATGTTTTTCTTCTATTCAGTATATCTCAGCTCCTTGGAATTCCAGGCAATGGAGAACTGAATGCTATAATCTGTGTGTCAGATAAGCAGAGATCATCTTCAGTACATTCAATACAATACAAACTTCAAAAAAAACCCAATCCTGATACCAAGGTAATGAAACTTCAATGGCAGCAAACAAAGCTTTCAAAACTTATGGTTGGGGGAATTATTACCATTTTCACTATCCAATTTCAGAACACCCTTCACAACCCCTCTCCCCAAACAGTGTGAATTTCCCTGTATAACTTCCTGGTTGGATCCACTCTTTCACGTTCAGGTAAGTTCTCATACTGTGCCACCCACACAGATAACACAGGCTTTTTCTTATGAGTAAAGTCAATCCCATTCAAATGCACGTATGCAGACGATTTTTTTCTCTCTCCTCACCAGCAACCACACACCTGCTGGGGAAAAGTGAAAAGAAAAGACCAATGTGCTCAGGAGAAAACATTTAGAGGAATCACACTTGACTTTTCCCAAATACTGTAAATGAAGACTCCTGCTTCCCAGATTAGCCAGACTGGATAAAATCTTGTAGCAAAATCTTCTCTTTGTCACTGTTTTTGCCCATTTAATCAATAGAACATAGAAGAGTTGCCCAAAGTTACCAAAAGCAGAATCTGTACCAAATTTGCTCCACAATCTCCGTCCTATAGGAAGTTAGTTCTGTACAGTACGTGTTTCTCCAAGACAAGCCAATAGTCTACCATATGTACAGTTATGTCTGCTCTAATGAACACCAGAAAACAGTTTCCCATGCTCTCTAAATCATCTCTCTTTTGGGGTAAAAGTTTCCATGCTCAGTCTTTACCCAAAGTTGAAGTATTTTAACATGTCCCTTCAGACATTTATTCTTTGTGGGAAAGTAAGACAAAAAGCATTGCAAATTGGTAAGAGAAAATCTAACTATGTTTTTGACCACAGTTAAAATGACTGAAGCTGAGAATATTTCAACTAACTGCATGATGGTAGAATTTACATATGCATATGAGGTATTTCCACCTCAATTACAACAATTTGCAAGGAACACAAAGAATTCCAAGCCATAAGGAAGAGTGCAAAAGAAAACCAAACCAAACAAACCAACAAAAAAGTCAAAACTGCTCTACTTCTCTAGTTAAACAATTTCACACATTTTCTCCATAGACATAAAGGATAATAATGGGATCTTCTTCTACTCCCATTAAATTTTATGGCAAAATTCCCACTCACTTTAACATGAGATAGCTTAAGGAAAAAAAAGAAGATGGACCCATGAAAAGAAAACAGAATTCAGTCTTTCTAAATGCAGATTCCACCGCTGGCTCTGCAACCAATTATCTGTGCAGCCTGTAAGATCTCAGAGCCTGATTCAGCTTGCTGGTGTACAATCTGGAGCTGAGATTTGTAAGGAGTTCCCTTTCTATGTACATATAAGGGTCAGGAGGAAGAAGCTGAATGGTGGAAGAAACAGAGATACATATTTCTCTGCAAAGTGAAAAAGAACTATGAGTGATTTCCCACATTCCTCCCATCTCCATTTATTTGGAGATCCAACACAGCAGGGATTCATTCCCTACAAAGGGCTTCTGGTGCTCTTTGGGTTATTCGAAAGAAGTAAAAGGTAATTCTTGTGGCAGAATGGGCATGAGACCACATAGCTTCTAACTTCCCTGTCCCTGTTTCCCATCTGTTAAGGAGGGGATACCGAATTACCTTGCAATTGTACTGCAATGGAGAATTCACAAAATTAAGCTTAATTACAGAGAAATAAAGCAACCGTCAAATTTTGAAAACTTGACATAAGAAACATAGGAGACTCCAGAAGCAACAATAATTCAGCTGTTATGTGGATGTCTTGCCCCAATATGCTTGTTTTTCCTCTGTAAAACATAAAGCTACCTTATCACGTGACACAATGGCATAATATATGATACATAGTTCTTTCCTTTTTTTTTCCCCTTTCTTGACATCGTCATTTTTAACAGCAGAACATTTACATTGCATTTCATAAATATATAACATATTGTATGAAAATAAAGTCTCTTGAGAAAGTATTTTTAAGGTTTTTAATCAAAAGAATCCAAATCTGAAAAACCGCACATAGATATTTAAGTTACCATCACTGGAGTTTCTTGAATGAATACAATCAGGCTTGTGCATGATTCTTTACAGTTTAGTGGCCTAGAAGAATTCAGATGAAAGACAAAAAGAAACAAAAAGTTGGAGCATTAAAAAAAGTACAAATAAAGCAGAAAAAACAATACAGATGACAACAGAGGGAACATCAGAAAAAACATCCATGCCACTGCAGTAAAGGAGCTATCCAGCAATATCTGACCAAAGACCTTGTTTCTAAGTTTTGGTTTTATTTTTAGACCATGTTAAAACACTTCTCGTATTTAGAAATGTTGCATATTTTCAAGCAATGACTTTGAAAAGCAGTAATTGTGATATTAAATTTTATTGAAACTTCCTGGGCACTGATTTGTGTACAGGTTCTTATACCAAGTTCCCACGAAGCCATAAAACGTTTAAAATACTGTCTGTGCAAATGCAAAATTTATGAATTCACACATCTCTGGTTGATTTATGTGAAATAATAATGCACTATTTAATGCTTAAACATGGCTAGGAGCAACGCTAGGCTATCAAGATGTACAATGAAATAATAGATTTATAAGACAGATAACCTTCCTGCCTAGAGAAGCTTGTTTAAAGGTGTTGTACAGATATATTAAACTATATGTAATTTTATACTAACTTAATGCTGTAGGCCTATACTGCAAGCAGTAAAAGATTACTGCCACAGTATTTGCAATAATAAAATGATCTGGTTATTCAACATAAGGTATCAAGAGGAGTGAAAAAAAATTCTTTATGATTTCAAACTTTTTACTCCTCTCTTTTGATTTAATTTAAACATTTAACTGTTATCTTTGCATTTCACAGCTCACTGTCATCAACTCTCAACTGATTTATTGAAACTGCTTTTGTTTCACCCTCCAAGGGCGAGATTCTGTCTTTCTCTCTGACACTAAATAACAACATATTCAATGATTTTTGCATCGAAATAAAAGGGACTTTATGTTGCACACGGCGCCTCTTTCAGGAACAGACTTTTGCTGAGGTAGAAACTACCACTATGACCTTGTTGTGAGTGGAAGCTTCCATCAGCTACATATTCCTGACAAGGCATGCGGAGGTAGCCCTTAAGCAGACAAGCACCATGCAATATTGTACAGGGACTCATAATATTGACTGATATTAACTGAACTACTTGTAAAAGACAATGTGAAAAACAGAGACTTAGTATCACATACTTAAGAACTTGTGTTATTAATTCAATGACAGGCATCTTCTCATGTACTCAAGCAGGACCCATGGACCCTACACAGCATATCTTCCCACATTCATGTTTCTTTTTCTCAGAAGAATTCATAGTTTGTTTGCCTGTTTGTTTTTTAACTTAGTACTAAACAAGAGGCTTTTAAATAAAAGGCCCTTTTAGGCAACTTTCACAGTATAAGGGTATTTTCACATAAATTTTGAATAGGACTCTATTCCTGGAAAGAAACTCACATTAGAATTCAACAACAAACAAATATTCCTATGGTTTTCTATTTTTTTTTTTCTTTCTTCAGTATTAGTCCTGCTTACAAATTGTTCTTGACTAGATTCATTTTTTCAAGAATCTGTATACTAGTCAAAGATGTTGGGCTCATATTTTCAGAATTTCAGCGTGTGGATTTCTCATGAACCATTCACAATAGTAATAAGAACTCAGGCCAGGTAATAGAGACCTTATGCTGCTGAGTTTTTAGTTATTCAAGTGAGTGGTTTTGCTTAAGTCAATCAATGAAAAAAAAAAAAGATTAAACAAAGTAGTCACAATAATGACTGCATTTTTCTTAGTATATATCTTGCCAAGATTACACAGACTGAATCCTGCTCCTGTTTGATACTCTCAGGCCATGAGAGAGTTGAGTCCACAGTAAAAGTGTTCAGGTGACTCTAGGTTTTTATGTAACTACTGGCTTATAAACATGAAGGAAAAGCAAACTGGTCCGAATCCAGTACAAGATGTAAGTAGCTAGCACAAAACCCAGACAGAACAAAGATGCTGCAGTATAAAATTAAGTTGAAATACCTTTCCACTCAACCAATTAATTAGCTAAACCCAGTAAAGCCACCCTGTTTGGCTCTGAAGTTCCCCAGACAACTGTAATTCTCCTTCTGCAGATGGACAGGTCAGTCTGAGCAAGGCAACATTCATGTTATACCTGAGCCCAGCTGAGATGCATAAATCAGGCAGTTCTCCAGTTATCAACTTCAGGGGATTTCCAGAAAGTAAGGATAGGATGCACCTTTTCTAATTTTAAACATTGACAATGCAGATGTCTGCTCATGAGCCAGCCAATGGTAGTTCTAGGTTTGATCTATCTCATATTGAAGATGAAGGTCAGGATGAATCATATCCTAGAGATACCCATTTCTTTACATTGACTAAGAGCAGAAACTACAGGATCAGCTTCAGAGTTCTGTGCTGTAGTCTAAAGACAAGATGAATTCCACCCTGAGCTCTTAAGACAAAGGGTTTAGACTTTAGTCAATGCTTTCTTTCATTGAATCTTAATGTGACTTAATAAAGACTATAGAAGCTATATGATGAGTTTGTTATACAGAATAATTGGGGGTAATGGTGTCTCCAAGGTCTCTGTTTCTCCAAGGAAGGAGGGAAGCAAACCAGAATGCATTGCAGAGATTTCCCCTAACTCAGTGGCTATACTGGGCATCTGAACTGAGGCACACCATTACACACTCCCATTCTCCTCTGAGCTTTCAAAACTGCTACCTCCTACCTGAAAGAGGAAGAAGAGCTTCTCTAGTCTCTGGCACCAGCCAGCAGGACACAATTGATTCTGGCTTATATTAAATTGTTCTTTGATGATGTTCTACATTTTCAAAGTATCCTAGAGACTTCCAACTAAACCTTTTAACACCCTAATGAGACAGGGGAATTGCTGTTCTGCTACCTTGTAAATGAAAGAACTGAAAGACAGATATCACAGTCTATGCATTTAAAACCATTTGCTAAATTTGAGTAATTCAGTATCTGGATTCTCACTTTGGGACTCCCAAAGCATAACTTTGAAAGGTAATCAGTACGCACTGCTCCGAGCTCAACAAGAGCTGAGATCATTCACCTCCTGTGAAAATCACACTGAAGACCTTTCAATGGAGGCACACAAGAAGCAGAGCACACAAAATAGTGGGCCCTTTTGAATATGTTTTCCTGAATTACTGGCTTATAAAAAAAAAATCTGCTTGTCACACTAGCATTAACAGCACAGAAAGAGAAGCAAATACTATCTTCGAACATGTAAATCATATATCTGCATGTTGCATAACCACTTATGAATGTTAGTTTCCGATTATTAATCTCAGTTCCTTATTTTAAACAGAAAATAAAAACTCACACAACCGTAAATACTCTGTTTTACTTGCTCTTTCTTTCTTCTATATTTATTCCATCCTCAGCAGTGGTTAGCACGTCACAAACATTCTACAAGGGAAGAAGTTTGGTTTGTGCTAATGACACTTTTAACAGCCATTTAAACCCAGATGAAGTAGAGTGTAAACAGTTTTATATACATCTAGGTGTTGAGCCTTCTTTCTAACAAGCAAAACTGCTTTTACAAAGTTTAGAAAGAAATTAAGTCCAAACTATGTAATATTTTACTTCCACAAATGTTAGCCACAGCTGAAGAATGTTTCCTGCATTTTCAGAACCTGAGCAAATACTATTTTAAGCCAGTGTGGTACTGAGTTATTTATTGCTATATGTACTACAAAGCCACAAACAAGATGGTGAAAGGACATGATGGTTACAGAGGCTTCACGAATCATAGCATCTCATCAGGTCAAAATTTATCCTACAGCTCCCCACTTGGGAAAAAAGCAGCTTGAAAAAGAGGGGCAAAATAACCCCCACTGTGAACATAGCTACTTTCTCCATCCTTAATCTCTGTGCAAATCCAGCCACTTTTAACTTCTGCAATAAATACTGACAACTTTGACTCTAAATCTTCCATTACCTAAATTTGCAAAAATGTCATGTAAAAGAGTTGCAACTAGAGTTCTACAACCAGCAAGGAGAAATATAAACCTAACTATATATTAACATATGTGTATTTAACAACTACAATTATAGGCATTTAGAGCAAAATTCTCCCTTCCATTAACTAGAGATTTGCCACCAAGATTTGATGCAGGATACACAATGAAACTTGCCTTAGGTAACCACAGGAGGACCAAAAAAAATCCACTAGCTTCATCCAAGGTCATTTTTAACTAAGTTGTAGCAAAATTACTGTGAAAACTTCTGAAGTAGATAATAAAAATTATTCCATGTGGGCATACTCTCTGAGGAAGAGAAGAATTATATAATATCAAATAATAAATTCTGATATAATACACCACAAATAGAGGAACTTCTACATCCTCTCAAGCTCTCTACTTTCATAATATCCAGCTAATAAAAGATTAGTTCAACATTAAAAGTACACAACTTGTCTGCAATGGATGCTCTTCAATGAACAACTACGAACATTTTAAAATACTATAAATGTAATACAAGAGTAAAAAAAGTGAATTAAATACATCATTAGAAGATAAGAAACATTTCAGTTTAGATGCTGAAAATATCCTGCAAAATCCAAATATAACACGCAAACAAGCACACCTCAACTCGATCAGTTTTCTCACAATCACTTGTACAATCTCAATACTTTTTAGGAGAAGACAGCATAGTTCTGTGAGAATGAAATGCTAGAAAGGAATGTTTGTTAAATATGCAAATCTCCAGGAAAATAAAATAACTACAAAATAAGATTAGTCATGAAATAACCGCGACTTTAATTCCAATGTGGTATGAACGGAAAATGGAACACATGTCAGGGAAGGGACAGACAGAGACCATACCTCAAGCCAAGGTCATAATTCTGGTTATTCTCATAAACAAATACCGTCATTTGAACCATCCAACAAGCTACCTATTGCACACAGGTGTGCTGTTCTAGCCAGTACCTTTATTCAAGCAAAACTTCCTAAGACTTACTTAAAGAAAGGAACACTGAGTGGGCGCTACATGCTGATACTGCTAATATAAAAATGTTCTAAATATTTTATGTTGTTCTAGGAGACAGTACATATTTCAGCATGCAGTTAAACATATGCCATATTAACACCATAAGAAGTCGCTGTAGCTATGAACTAAATGTTACAGTATATATTGTGTTTGTTTAGACAAATACATTTAATACTTCTTGCTTAATCTTTTTCCCCAAAATCATATTCCTGCAGCAGAACACATCACACATCAAATTCTTAAAAAAAATCCAAAACCCAAAAAACACCCAAACCCAAAAAAATAATTCTGTTCTCTGCTAGTCTCATGTAAATCCAAAGTTTTTATTGTCAGTTTGAGCCATGTTTAGTTAAGTCCCCCAAAACTGTTTTTATTCCCATATGTATAACTAAAAAAAAAATTAGTTGAACTTTCTAAGAAAATGCTCCATTAAGCTATGACTAAGCATGTAAAGTTTCAGAGCCCAGGAGGGAATTTTCTGCAAAATTACAAGCAATTGAACATTTCCACTACAATTAATCGTGTGCCCTAGGAAATGTACATCTCAGACAATTAAATTTTCTCCTGCTTATGCTCAGTACAGCATTTTCAATTGGTCATAACCTTTCCTTGACTCCATTTTCTTAAAGTGGATGGTCCTCCTAAGTGTTCCTATGTCACTTCATAATGCTATGTCTATCAGTATGTTTAACATTTTTACAACTAGGTGCTTAAAGCTATACTTCTACGGTCATGTTTAAGAACCTAAAAGTAATTTTATTCCCCTGAATGCCAGGCATTACAGCTCCAGCTGACCCCAGCAAATGTACATGGGAGATCTAGTCAGTACACCTAAAAAATTAAATTTCCTCTTAAAATAAGTTTGATAATTTTGGTATACTATGAATAATATCTGATATTGAATGAGAAAACCTCAGTTCAAAGACTACTTATTCATGGAATCTGGGCTGGTTTTATGCAATAAATGCAATGGCAGAATTTTATCAGCCAGCAACCTGCTCTATCTGCTTTCAGTTCAGAGCCATTGACCATACAAAACAGTAGAACAGTCAAATTATACATTTGAGTGTTGATCACCTTTTATCATTACTAGGAGTTTTAAATTAGCTGAGGCAAATGGGTAAACAGAGGCCCGAAAACAAAATTAAAAACAAAAGACACCTTGACATAATATACTAATGCATTCCAGTGTCATCCAAAATGTAAAGCCTTGCTGTCCTGAGGGCACAGTGTACAAGGGCTTCTGCAACTCATCTCAGACCAAAGTGGCATTCTGACAAGTGAATAATCTCAGGAACACAATGAAATTCAACAAGCAAAGACCAGTTCAAAGCTGATTGTTTTTTTTTAACAGAGTTACCTTGGTATTTAGGGACTAGCATGATTTAAGTGCGGATTAAAGCTAGAGAGCTTGCAAAATACTCCACCATGGCATGTTTCACTTCCCAGGTGCCAGAACCACTTTGCAGAGTCCTGGGGTACTGGGAAAAAGAGTAAGGAAACAATACTGTGTCCCTCTGCCTATCTGCATGTCACATCCTCCACCATCATGGGAAAAACTGACCTGTGAATTCATTCTCCCTCCACCCATCTACTTGCATAGAAGGGGCTGTAACAATCTCAGGCAGCTGATGGAAGCGTCAGAATCATACCTGGTGTTCTGCCTACCAATCTCATAACAGCTGCAGGAACAGGATGGAGGTTCCCTGTGCCAAAACCCAAGCAAAGTTAATGAAATTCCAGTACCTTTTAAGAATAATGTTTGTGTGCTGCAGGAAAATATAATTCTTGCCCCTTTCCAACTGATGAAACACAGTATCTGCAATTATCTACAAGAAGGTTTCTATGCAGAGGAACTACTTGTTTCTGGCAACAAGATTCCCAATCTTAAAGCCCCTAACTGTATCAGTCATTCCTGAGTACTTTCCATTCTCTGCAATCTGGAAATCCTCTGGATGCGTGGGCTAGTTGTGTCACAAAAACTGCATTAATACATACCCTGGATGACTCAGCCTATCATACTCACTTTTTTTCCCCCCACCATTCACTGCATTTGTCAAAGCCACTACTACTGAAAATGATACTATTTTAGCAGTGCAGAGACAATGTAGATGTAAGCTCGTAACATGCAAACCAATCAAGTCAACAAGCCAATATTAAGCATTTTTTTTTTTTTGGTAGTAAAAACAGAACACGATAAACTTGATGTGATTTACAGGGCCTTAATAAACCCTAAGGTAAATAAATATCTTTATGATTCTGAAGGAGTCCTAAGATGGCTAGGCAGTCTTAGATTCATAGCTAGTTGCAATGTAGGAATAAAAACAAAAGAAAAAAAGTTTTTAAGTGCAGTCACAGAAGTGGCTGATACAGGGAGATGGTTCCCTCTTCTGGCCAAAGCAGGAGGAGACTAAACTCTGAATTTATTTTTTTAATTGAAATCGGATAATCCGTAGAATTAAAAATAAAACCACCAGTCTAATTTGACTTTACAACAAATTCACCTAAACATTTTTACAATATATTTTCAGAAATTAGTCCAGAGATGCGGTAGTTTTCAGAAAACTCTTCAGAAAAGGTCACATATCTGGTCCATGGAACTTCATGTTTAGATTACCTTACTGATAAGCAAATATTAGCATAGGTCTCAGAAACATGTGTCCAAGTCACTGTTCTCATAACGAATATGCATTCTTCAAAAGAAAAAAAACTGTAAAAAACAGTTAAAGATAAACTGAAAGATTATTTAATAGCTTATTTCAAAAGAAGAAGTCATTCTCTTGTTGACCCTAACCTTGTAATTTCCAACAATGCTCCAATCCAAACACCTGATGATATCTATGGCAATGACAGCTCAATAATGGTAACTTAAAAAAAAAAAAAAAAAATTAAAAAAAAAAAAAAAAAAAAAAGCCCCAAAGCAGAATATCTCCTTTTTACATATTGCACCTGAGAACCTAACTATGCTACTAACAGTGCCAGTGCTCATTCAAGAGCATATATTATCTTTTTACCACAAGGTAAATACAAAAATAATTTAATATATGATTTTGTACTAAGAAGTCAGGAAATACCAAGCTGAACTGAAAGAGCAACTCCTAGGGCGATCAGTAAAAATAATTTAAATTAATAATATAATTTTAGAGTTGAATACATAATCGTCTGCTTTTATATGGTCAGAGGCTACTTTGGACCTCATCCAAGGAAATAAGATCAGCAAAACAAACAACGTAGAAACCAGAGAAGATAGTCAGTTGTTATAAAATACCAAAGAAAGAAACTCATCATAAGAATCACCACAATATCTTACAACAGTGTTAAAGCTGCTTGAGAGATCATTCAGAACACAACTGGTAACATTTAACCACAGGAACACAACACACAAGGACATCTACACACATTTAGCAAAACAGTGGACAAAGAAAGAATAAAGACACAGCTGAAAAGCTGCAACACTTCCTAGTTAACTTCCATCAAATGAAGGGAAAATGGAAATGACGGGACTTCCAGAGGATCTGAAGTTTTATTCTGATTCTAAAGCTCTGACAGAATTTGGGGATGATGCTAACAGTCAAGTTCTTCTACTGACATGCATGCAGAAGTAAGGATAGACATAGAACAGTGTATTTGATGCTTCACATTAGTTTGTTATAAGCAGACTAAATTCAGCCATTTGCCTAGTCTGAACACCTCTGTCTCTGAGCACCATTTCTCCCACCTTCATCCCTGGTTTTGAATTGCACCCTGGAGAAATTCCCTGAAATCCAATTCTTTTTGCAATCCCAATTACTGTAATACATACCTGACAGAAGCCAACATTAAGTTTTGGAGCTGAAACAATGTGCTTTCCAAACTGATACTTTTCTGGGACATTACATTGCCCACTCCTAGGAGACTTGCAGCCGCTCATTTGCTGAAAATCCTGTCAGCCCTAACTGCTACAATAAAAAACAATAGCAAGATTTAACTGTGCAGCACATGTCACTCGAGCCAAAAAGTTACCTGGTTAATGATGACAAATTGGGGAAGAACATGATAAAATATTCATTCTGTTTTCTGGTGCTTTAGCACTTAGGCTGTTAGATTTTTGGTATCAACTCACACCACCGAAGCTCTTCATAGAACTATCCTTTCCCCCAAGTTCATGTGGCGAAATAATTCTGAATTCCTTTAATATCTCTCCTTTTTCCTTCACTTGCCTCACTTCATTTGATACTCAGACACTGAGCCTACTGCCTCTGGTTCATATCCTGGGTTTTTTGGTTCAGGGAAAATCATAGCAAGTCAATCAAAGCTTAGTGTTAAAACAGTAACAACAACAACAGAGTTAAAAGCAAACAGAGCATACCATTTTGGCTCTACAGCAGCCCACAGGGAACTGGAAAGCAAGAACATGGATGGAGAAAAGGAAGATTTTGAACAAGATGCAATCTTGTGTGCACACAGAAGGGAAAAATTAAGTTGCCACTGAAAGAGTTCCATTGAAAACCGTGGTAAAAAAGAGCAAGTCTTGCTTAGAATGAAGAGCTACATCTACAGTAGCAAACAGAGCATGTCCAAGGCACAGGATTGAGTACTAACTTCTAATCATCTCCAATATCTAGCTACCCAATGTTGTCCACTATGGCTTCACGCCATGCCAAGTAGCACTCTCCCAGACAATGCCCAGACTTGGTCTGAGGGCCAGCACAGGACACGGGTTGTTCTAAATACACAGTGTGGATAAGGGCAGCCTATGCTGGGAGAAGGCAGGCAAGGAATGGGTAAGAATGAGTTTAGCTTTATGGACACAAACTATTAATTTGCCTTTGTAACTCTCCCTTCTCTGCATCGCTCTGCTCAGGCACCTTTTACACGCAACTCAGAAGTGTAAAACACGTATTTATTGGCTAACACACACAAAAGACAACTACAACAAATGAGCTACTGCACTAAGCATTAATATGGTCACCATCCTTAATAATATACCTCAATAATAATGTGTATTTTCCAGCTACACAGGCATCAGCCAGGTGGGGAAAGGTTGGTCAACTACTCTTGGTAGTCGCTTCTTGGAGTAGTTACTCCTTGATGTTGTTGAGTTTCCATCTGCCAACTCCATTTTTTTCTTTCTATTTTTCCACATTGGTGGTTATCCTCTTGAATTCCTGAGAACTTTTAACTAAACCCAGCTCAGCTATCTTACCTCTCCCTGCAATTTTACCTTTCCTGTCTTGTGCAGCTCTAGTTTAGGCACTTTCTCACAACTCAAATTTCCTCTACAGTCTAAGCCAAAGTTACACTGCCTTATCGATGCTGAACCTTGGAGGAAGGTAATGCCTAAGAGAAGAGTTATACCTTCAGGTCAAGAGAATGGGACTTTTCCCAATTTATTGGCAAATACAAACATAGCCAATGACCCCTCAGTATTGTTATCTGAAATATGCGGCCAGTACACCTTGGTATGGAGTGGAGGCCACAGGCACCATCTCTTACATCATCATTTGGAAAGTCCAAGAACAAACTTCCTTGCCTTGAATCTCTCCCCTCTAGTGCAGGCTGTGTCTGTCTACACAATAAATAAAATCAAATAAAAAACCCAAAATGTTTCCTACCACAGCAGGATGTTGCCACTATCCAAGTATCTTGGTTTTCAAAATAAATTTTCAGGAAAAGAAATAATTTCATGAAGCAGACTGATCTTAAAAGAGCTTAATTTTCTGACATAAAAGTGTTTAGTTGCAGTTTTTCTAACCAGTTCTGCCACAGCACTCACTGCAGTGCTGTGAATGCTAATTTATTAATGTTTATGTCAGCAAATTATCTAAAAAGTCCTTAGTTAGAACTGTTTCTAGAATATTAAAGTACTGTCACTCTCAATATGAACAGTAGCTTATACATCACTATTTTTTTTTCCCTGGAAAAAGGTCAAGTCAGGAGAAAAAAAATCCCACTGCACTTGGCTTTCCTTTTGTCCTGGAAGTTCAAGGCAATCAGAAATTTGATAAAAATAAAATAATTTTTCATTGAAAAAATTATGAAATATTCAGAAAAATTAGAAAGAAAACATATTTTGCAGGCAAAATTTATGTTATGGGCCAAAATGGAATCCCATTTTGATACTTAGTTTTATTTCTCTTGCATTGAAATACAATGAATATTAATGTCAGAATGATCTAACATTAAAAGGTTTTCCTTAAACATATGTTATTTACACAGAACCAAGATTTTGTCTTAATGGCAAGCTTTTCAAAATACAACTTTTTGGAATAAATCCATAAATAAAAGGCTACTTTACTTTTTGTGTAAGCTTGACTTCATCACTTGTTATTGTCATATAAAAGAATGACTGACATAAAGTTTTTACAAAGCACAGAGAATCAGAATGCTTTGAATATTAAAACAAGCTTTTGTAAACTTCCTTTGTCTCAGATTATTTGCTTATTGAATCTTAACTTCCCCAACAATACTCACATTAATAATGCTAGCATTACTAGAAGACATACAATCTTTCCCCACGCATGGAGTCCAGCTGAATGAAGAGGAATTAAGAGAAAAGTTCCGCCAACTTCAACAATGATAAGCAGTACATCAAAGTAAGGCATTTATTTGACAAAAATAAAGGCAAGAAAGTGATAGTTAGCACAAGTAAGTATGGGCAAACTGAACCCCAAGTTTCTAGATTTCTAAATGTATGAGGAACATCATATAAATTACTATCAGGTGGTTTATACTCTTTGGTACCTAGTTACTAAGATTTTCTTGGTGCAGGAAAAATAGTCAAGCAGAATGTATTAATGCTGGTATTGCCATTTCCCCAAATAAACACAGAATTTTATTACCATAACTGAAATAAGAACAACAAATCCAAAAGGTAAAATTTCACACTTGAGCAATCTGAAATTTTCACATGCTACCCTCAAGCAATATTTCCATTTTTATTTTTTTTTAAACAAGTAACAGTCAGTTTTTAGTATGTGAGGATTTTATCATTGTTTGAAGCAGATCTCATGAGCAGAAGGCTCAAAACTTGAGTCACATGAGTAGCAAATTTCTGGGAAAGATAAAAACTTGATATTTAGGTCCACCTCTATAACCTAAAAAAGCAGCTTCTTAAAAAAAGGGTGTATCAATCAGTATTTACTCTGAAATATGTTATAAATAATTCTGTTAAACAGCCATGACACTACTTGTCCTTATATGTTCCATATGTCAGTTTCTTATAGTTTTCAAGAAAAAATTAAATCATACCTTAAAAAAAAACAAAACAAAAACATCCCAGACCTACAGATAACATTAAGAGGTTTGCCTCTGAGTTTTAAATGGCAGAAATTCACCTTTCTGTCAAGTTCATGGATGTGTAATTCAACTTCTAATTCCTGATGATATTAACGTAAACTATAATTTGATTCCACTAGTTTAATTTCTTTAGACACACACATAAATTAAATATTACGCATATTATCACATTGCCTTTCAGTTTTGCTTTCTAAACTTAATGTAATATAAAGTATTCTTAATTAGTAGCAACCATGGAGAAATATAACAAAAAAACCCAAAACCAACAAACTCAGAGCTGGGTAAGATACAGAGATCAACTACCACACAGCTTAGGTTTCTTCTTTTTCCAAAGGGGGTCTAATGTAACTCTATATAGCTCCAACTTGTAAGGTTGTATCTTGAACAAAGACCAGAAAAAAGCAGTTCAGATGCATACATCAAAATTGACAAAAAGTAGAAAAGGTAAGCCTAAGCAAGGTGAAGATCTGTTGAGATATCGTCTATAGGTTTATATATAGGCTTATAGATGATTCATTACAATTTGCCCAGCTACAATTCTAGGTCTTTAGATGGTGGCTTAATAAAAGCCAACAGCAAATGACAGACTCACCTTGAACGTCATTCAGTTTTGCGGTCAACTGGCATTCATGCCAGACGCACCATTACATGGAAGGAAGGGGTAATGTTTAAGCTGCGACAGCATTGCATGGTGCTCCCTCACCCACAGTACTCTGCAATGACTGACAGATGTATTTCTACAGACAGCTTCTCAGACAGGCCTGAATTTACAAGGGATGATGCCAAGCACTTTTCTTTTGTATTTCTGAGGGTCTTTACGCTGAGAGGTGACTCTTGACATTTTGGCATATTGATGTTAAAAGCATGGATATATTTTCCTGCAGTTTTTTGCATAAGACATATGGGAACCAGAATACACCTGTCACAAGTTGCCAACCGTAATACGTAGCTTGTAAGAAAACATAACCTCTGGGAATATCCAAATGATACTAATATAGTATGGCTAAACAGACAGAGGCCGTAGTCAGGTCTGGCATATAAGGGCACAACTGTCATTGACTTTGGATGGTGTAACACTTTCTTACACTATAGCTGTAGCTCCAAATGACTATCAATTAAAAAAAACTTAATATTTGAGTTAATCACAGGCATAACAGTAAAGGCGTGTGTGTGTGTGTGTGTTGTGTGTGTGTGTATATATATATATAAAACCTTCATTTCTTTCAGGGTTATTATGAAAGCATTTGAAGTAGAGTGAAGCAGAAATCACCTTTAAGCCATTGCATGGCTTTTTCCTGAATATCTTCACTTAGAACATATATGCTATTTCAGTGCCTAAATGATGGGTTCAATCACCCACAACAGTTCTTATTACACCATAATTTCTCTAAAAGTAAATAAAAATAAAATGTCATATATAGAGACACATCTGGAAATAGAAATAATAAATTTTCTGCAAAAATAACTGGTTAGAAAATGATTCTTCAGACAGAAGTTGAATAACATAGCAACTGCTGAAAATTCTAGAAGATACACAAACTTCTGAAGTTATAATGCATAATATTTTTAACCTGAGTAGGGACAACAACCAAGTTCCGCGTAAAACTAGAGAAGTATTTCCAGAAATATAATCATCTATGAAATTTAAATAATTGATCTGCTCCTAGAAATCATCATGAAACAGCAGTATATCAATCAGTACTTCCTCATGTTTTCCCACAGGTCTGTTGTTACACTTGCATTCTTACTCAGCTTACCAGCATCTGCAACACACAGAGAACTCAACTACATTACTTTTCTAACATACCTGATAGAAGAGGCTTAAGTTTCATTCAGACCATCAGTTTGTTCATAGCAACAACTTGCCTGCAAAGTCCTAATAATGTTGAAAGAACTTTCTTTTTAGTCATTCTAACAGCTATGATTCTGACCCAACAGCAAATCAAACACAGAGGCTAGAAGCATAAGTAATCCCTCATCTACACTAACAGCTTCAAAATCACCAAATCTAAAACCTGTATAAATTCTTTGACAATCTAAATTATCAATATGCTAATGGCAGACAGTCTGCAGCTGCATGATTTTCACACCCTGTAACATTGTTCTGTTCTGACTCCTCTCCTCTAGTCAAATCCTAGCGCATCACTAACAGCCAACTCACTTAAGTTCTTGCACAAGCAATACTTAGCTATAGTTTGTTTCCATTCATTTATCATTTGTGCTGAAACAGCAGTCAGGCAATGTGTTTTAATTCCTGTACAAACTCACAGTAAAAACAAAGTCCATACCCCTGAAAAGGCTGCAATGCCCAGTCTCACAATATTTAACGTAATTACAAATATGTGATATCAGACCTGATCTTGCATTCCAAAAAGTGTTTCAATGAACCAAAATTCCTGCTATACTGAGTGGAAGCAGCAGCATGTCTCGTAACACCCAAAGTCTACCATATCCAATCAGTACAGTCAAGTGACATATAATTTAATTTGTCACTGAAGAAGTGCAGTTACTGAATGACGTTCTTCTTGCAATGCTGCGTGCTGCAATCATTTTTATATCAAACCCAGGTAATCACCAGACATCCCTGGGGAGTGCTATTGACTAAAGAAACAACTGCTAACTTAATATTCAAAATGAGAGGTCTCACTAGATACCCTAGGACCATGCTGGCATTTTTATTATCGATAGAATCTCTGGCACTGAAGTCCCTGTTCCTGACAACAGGGATCAAATAATTAAAAAAAAAAACAACCAACCAACCAATCAAACAAAAAACAACCCAAACCATTGTATATTTATAACATTATACAGTTGTGGGTTAACAGCCAGATCATGCTGCAAAGCAGCTTAATTCTGGTGATCTTCCTACAATAGTTGACTTCAGATCACTCAAAGCAGTATGATATAAAAAAAAAAAAAATCATATTAAGTAGCTTATATTTTAAACCCCTGTGTCTGATCTTAAGATACTTAACGTCATGAATTAGGGAACAGAATATGCACTCCTGAAAATTGATATCAAATTCACAATAGGTGAAATTTCATTAAACAAAAAAAAGTGCAACCAACAGGTTTAGACTTCCTTGGGATATTGTGCTATAGACAGAAATGTACAAAAGAATGGCACTGTTTTTTTAGTTTTTAAAGGTTGGCTTTCTGTAGGTTTTGAGTCTTTTTCAATTTACGTACAAAGAAAACTAACAGAAAATTCATCATCCTCCTCCATTTTTGTCATCTTTTTTTTATTTTTTTTTGTGGTGATCTATGGTACTGCCTAGATGATTATACTTCACCATCTGGTTAACCTTATCAGCAAGACACTAGAAAACAAATCCTGTGCAGTACAATTTTATCTATACTCCAGTTATTCTGATCACAAGCAGTTACCCAAAACTATGAAAAATTGTTATGGAGACTTGAAATGTGCTGCATAAACCACTTGTGACTGAATTCAACTAAGGGCTCCTGCACTTTTCAAGGAAAAAAATTATCCCCCAAAACTCCACTCATGATCATGGTTTTCATGACCAAGAATATGCTACATTAGATACTAGACAAATAGATAATACTGGTTGATACCAACGTACTGAGAGAGAAGAGCTCAGAGCACCCAGAAGCAGCTTAAAGTTTTTCATAAACAAAAAAACCAAAATATTGCAGTCTTGGTAAATTATTTGGGATCTAGGAAAAATAAGCAGCAATGAAATTTTGCATTTGAATCTTCAGGGCAAAATAGACCAACAGTTACATTGAAAGTTTCACACAGCGGTTATCCATATATATATGAGAGAGAAAAACCTTGTATTTACAGCATAAGAAATAAGCAAAACTACTTATCTCATACACTACATGACAGAGTCATGCTGATAACCACAAGTAATCTCTTAATAAGAAAGCTACTTTATTAGAGGGATGTACTTCTGTGTTAATGCTATGAAAATTGATCCTTCTCTATTTTTGAGACACTAGAGTCTCCTAAACGGGCCATTGAAACTTTAAAACAAATTTAGGCCATGCTAGAAAGTGAAATGCAAGTCATCACCCATACTGACTGGTTCTTCTAATTCCTTCAGGAAAAGGATTTGCCAGAGCAAATTTTTTTCTTGTTGGCATTCTCAAAGAAAGGACAATGATCTGTTTTTCCTAAACAGCAGCCAGGAAATCCTCTTATCTAATTATTGCTCCATTGTCTGCAAAGACAGAAGCCTCTATGAAGTAAGGGCAAAAATTCTAATTAGAGTTAGTAAAAGAATACCTCTCCAAGACTGATCCAAAATATTTGCTCAGCTTTTCTCTTGCAACTTTCTCTGGCAGAAATACCACAGTCTTACTGTCTACTGTAAGGCTGCTTCTAGCTCCTATCATCAGAAAGAAATGAAGAACATTAGAAGAAAAAGCATAAAGAAGTAAATTGTGACTACCTCACAAGAGTCATTCAATATTCAGCAGGTAATATTCCAAGTAGATTGCCCATCCTTAACTTTTTGATGCAGCAGTTTTTAAAAACAGAATTAAAATTGACCACAGTTTTAGTCCTATTTAGTCCTATGTACCATACAAGGTCATAAACAACAAAGAGATTTGCTCTATAATTGAATGCAAACCATTCTATTTGTACATGACATTTCAATAGTTATGCAGAGCTGCTTTGGGTTTCTGCCATGGCCTTTATCCACCACTAAAGTGATAAACAAGACAAGTGAGTAAACCACAAGGAGGTAGGGAGAAATTACCACATGAAAGCAGCATAGAGTCAACAAAAACTGCCTTATACTCTATGCTAGGCCCTACTATAGAGCACGGTTAGGTGTGTGGAAACCTTGGATCTCACTGCTATAGAAAATACATGGTATACTGCATCCCACTGGCTAAAGAAAGTCTGCTATGAATTATAGTAGTCCCCAGAAATTCTCTAATTTATGCCAGAAGGTGTTGTAAACCCTCTCTTGACAGAGCCTTCTGTATTTCACCTCTCAGGAGAGCTGCATCAAATAATCTGCCCCACTGGGTCATGTACATTAAAGGAATACACATCTTTTACAGCAGGACTTCAATATAGTGGGCAGCCCACACTGTTATTTTTGGAAAGAACAAAGCCAGTATCTTCTGATAACTACCTCACTTGAAAAGAACTGAAACATTTTTGTTTACAAAACAGACAAATACCCCTGTATTTATTGTTACCCAAATGAGAGGCCCATAACACAACATAGCCTTACCCTTAATATACAGATTTTAGAGAACAACTATAAACCTGTTACAGTTTATACTTCACCAATTTCAAAAATGACCTTAGAGGACCACTATATCCTGCTAACACTGAACTTGGTGTTCTGCATTCCGAAGGAATTCCATCACTCTTAACCACTGTTACAATCTCTCTCTTCCTCACACCTACAGAACGCCAAGAGCTTTGAAATGCATTACTATGCAAATATCTCGGGTGCCTTTACTACACATTTATATTGCAGAGTAATCAATAAATTATTATTTCAATATTTATTGGAATCTCAGAATAAGAAAGAAGACAGATTACACAAATCCATCTTAGTTGATTAATGGGTACTCCAGCAAAAGGCATACACTGATGGAGTGGGTCAGTATGCAGACTATATTACTGAATATTTCAGCTCGGTTGTAAATATAGTATCTGTTTCTCTTAGGGACTGTCACACTGAGTGCAGTATAAAAGGCAATAAATTTCAACAGATTAATTAACTCTTTGGTTACTGGGGCTGTGTGTCACCTATCCTGGCACCTAATAAAAAATCCTTTAATGCCAAGACATAAAGAAGGGCCTCTTTGGAAATGAGTTATTAACAGCATTTCGTGAATAGATGGAGAAATTGTAGCCCAGCCATTTAAGTGTCATAAAGTGCAGCAAAGGCTGCTGGAGGCCTCTGAGGGACGCCAGGCAATACCATAACAATCAAATCTGAGATGGAAGAGGGATTGAGCTGTCCACTCAGAATTTTTATATTGTCAAAGAGCAGCTAGGAAATAATGTGATCAAGAAGTGAATTAACCTTGTGTGTGAAAGAAAGGGGATGATCTGATGGAAAAGGCAGTAAAGTAAAAATCACTCCATAATGCCTACATTGCAGGCTGGTCATGAGGGGCTCCTAATGTCTGCAGGCTGTCAGGGAACAGATCTAGCCCTCTAAGTACCATAAACCCATTACCTGCATTAGTCTGTAATTGGAATACATTTATTCATACTTTTTAAGTTCTTAGGGTCCTGGTGCTGGCTAACCACACAGCATTAATTTCTATAAATGTTCTGTTTCCAACCTTGTGATAGAACATGGACAGTCTTCTGGGACAATTAATACTCAAAAAGGGATGGAAGACTTATATACCACGTTACATTTATACGTATGTCTGTATCACACCATACCATTTAATCTGGTTTCCTTGGTGTCAATTCCCTATAAAGCTATGTTGGCATTTCTAGTAAATAACAAGCTGCAGAAATTTGCACTGTTGGAATTGAAACAAACATATGGGAGGACTACACCAAGGAGGAAATAATCCATACCAAGTCTAACAAGGTTGCTTTGACCTAAATGTCTTTAGTAACATGCTAGTCAAGCAAGAGACAGTGAAAGTCATACAGTATACTTCTGTCATGTAGAAGTATGCAATTTATTTTTTTTTCTCCTTACACAAGACAAAAATTTTCCTTGGACCACTCTTTATGGAAGTGATGGGCACAGTCTAGGAGTAGATGATTCCTACTGGGCACAAGCCTCTTACCTATACATCATTCACAATCAGATGTGACACCAGTGAGGCCTAGTAATAAAAAAAGTCAGGCATGGACACGCACACTTAAAGTGACCCACAAAGACACAGATAAATTACATGCAGAGTGGGCTCACACTTGATGTTTTGTATGTTTAAAAGTATTTTCTATTATTAATTAAGGCTGCCCTCCTCAAAAAATTTGTTCACTATTACCTCAAAGCAGAACACATAAGAGTGCAATGAGAGCCAAAGACCATCTAAGCAATTGGTTGCAGTATCACTAGATGAACTGAGCACAAGAAAAGCACCCTTGAAAGAACGTCTAACAAATCCTTACCCTGACTATCAGAAATAACTAGAATTACAAAACCAATCCGCAAGTTTAACAGAGATTTTAAAATGTACTATGGCTGTCCAAGCATTCTTACTTTAGTGAGGAAAATTTAGTTATCATCCATTCCAGCATACTTCAGTCCATCTAGCAATCAAAATTAGGTTGAGAAATGCAAGCCTGCAAGGTCTCCTTGTTGCTGCCAACAGAATTGGCCAAAAAGAGTATGTTTCCTAGCCAGGCACTGCCCTGAGAGGAAGGGCACAGGACTTCTGGTATAAGTCATCTCTCTTAATAGTCACATTCAGCCACCATCCTGGGGATACCACTTGCTCTTGGCTCCTCAATCCAGCCTCTAGCACTTCTGACTCTCGGAATCTGAACACAGTTTTAGTTTAACCGAGAAGGTTTATTAAGAACTACTGTTGTATCTAATTTTCAGAGGGCCTAGAGTAAGTACTGTTGCAGCTCTCACAGTCCACCCTTTCCTCTAACAAACTGACACCAAGAAAAAAAAATTGCAGCTGACATTTCTGTAAATACCACTTCTTAGACAAGCTTTTCTGAAACAGTATGTTTACATTTATGCAGAGGATTTATTGACACCATAAAGGGATATAAAATCAAACAATTAATCTCATAAACAGAAAGTATTTACTACCCATGTACTCTCTTCCTCAAACAGAAGATTCAGCAGGTCAACAATAGCAGGAGCTGAACAAGTTTGGAAAGCTTTGGACATGCTTATATAACAAAGAGATTACATTATGAATGTAACTGTTGAGTTACCCTTCTCTGCTCCTTCAAGATTGTCCACACTCTCTTATATGTTCATGACAAACACAAAGCAAAATACCTTGTGTCTGTCTGTCTTTTAGTTACCACCAGAAAACATACAACAGCTGCCTCTAGGAGCATCTCTCCAGGGCATGGAAAAATGCATCCCTAATCTTTCTGTCCCTTTTGTTCAGCCAGCCAAATATCCAAAGCACCCGAGTGAACAAGCAATACTGGAGAATACATTCAAAGCTGAAATTAGGTTAGTCACTTCCTGACTCTGAAGAACAACAAATAATATATCCAAATTTAATACCCAAGAAAACATGGAATCAAACTGTGCAGAACTGAGCAGATTTAAAAAGCACTTTCACCCCCAAAAAACAGGAAAGTATTTGCAACAAAACAGCTGAATAAAAAGTCTTTTTCCAGGTCTGCACAGCAGCAGTGAATGCCAGGCAAGGCTCAAGCAAGCAAAATTCAATCTAGGAGAAGTCCCAGCGCAGACTGCCAAGCATTGCATGCAGCAGGGATACAGAAACCATTCGTCCTGCTCCCAGACTTCCAGTTCAGTATCAGGTGAAAACACCTCATCGTTTTTAGTAGCCTCACACTGAGAATCCAATTGCTTGTAATGAAAAATAGTTTTGCCAAAGAATATTACATTCAGGCAATATTTGCTGAGCCTACTGGCATTTGAGCACATGACCACAAAAAGAGCAAGACCAAAGATCAATTTTTCAGACTCTCAGTTTGGTGGGAAACAGACACTCTGCTCCTCAACAAACATTACAAAAATTGACACCTATATGAAAAGCTTGTTTAGTAGTTCAGTTGCATTTTTGTTCCTTAAAATTTATTAGTTAATCCACGGGCTTCATCTTCCGTTTATGAAACAGGCACTTCAATCCACAAACTACAAGGAGGAAAATTTACTTAACCAATAGTATTGTTCACATTCACATTCATGATCAGAGAAGCCTGCCTAATCCTGATTAACTCTTGAATTCATCCAACTAAAATCAGGTTGGATGAAACTTTTTCCATGACTATCCTACATGCCTATAGATTTCTAAAAAAATTTTCACAGAACAGAAACATACATATATGAGTAAATAAAAAAGCAACAAATGCACTGAGCCAGCAAAATTTTGAGAACAAAGACAAATCTGCCTGTCTTCAACAACAACAAAAAACATAATCAGCCTACATTTTAGATTGCAAAACGAAGTCAAACTCTCCTCAAAGCTGAAGCATTCTGGGACAATGATCACTGGGCTGTGAAAAGATTTAATGAGCTCTAACAGTACAAGTACTACTGCCCACTGTGTTATAAATGCTTCACTCACTCCTTCAGTTTTCTCACCTATAAACAGGAACTAGAATAAAAACAGCACGGTGTTGAAAGACTACTCGTGAGAGCTTACGCCATCTTCAAAAATTATCAAACACTGCACTAGTGCAAAGTATTATAGATAAAGGGCTGGACTAAAAGACCACATTTCTATGCAGATGACTTCTCACTTCAGAAAACAAGCAAACAGAACAGTTTTCATTTTTTTGTAATGGAAAATGTTACAAATGGACGGTGTAAGTCATGAAACATCACTGTTTATTGCTTACACTCACATCTACCACCACACTCAATCACTTTATACTGAACTCCTACTCAGTTCAGTTTTGTAGTCATGGAATTCAAACATCTATGTGGAGGCTCCAGTATGTAAAACACTGAACATCAAGAGACTGAAGAAACCCAGGGAAATTTACACAAAGGAACTTTGTTTCAATCTAAAAAACATACGTGTTGGAAGAGTCAGTGAAATATGTCCAGATACCTTAGCCAAAAGCAATGATTCTGGTTAGTGAGCCCTGGAACAATTGTGCTGGCAAGTGAACTATCAAAGACTTCATAGAATGGTTTAGACTGGAAGGGACCTTAAAAATCATCCAGTTCCACATCCCTTCCATGGGCAAGGACACCTCCCACTAGACCAGGTTGCTCAAAGCCTCATCCAGCCTGGCCTTGAACACCTCCAGGGATGGGGCCTCCACAGCTTCCCTGGGCAACCTGTTCCAGTGCCTCACCACCCTCAGAGTGAAAAATTTCTTCATGATATCTAATCTAAACCTACCCTCTTCTAGTTTGAAGCCATTACCCCTCGTCCTATCGCTACCCGCCCTTGTAAAAAGTCCCTCTCCAGCTTTCTTGTAGGCCCCTTTCAGATACTGGCAGGCTGCTATAAGGTCTGCCTGGAGTCTTCTCCAGGCTGAACAACCCCAACACTCTCAGCCTGTCCTCATAGCAGAGGTGGGCCAGCCCTCTGATCATCTTCACAGCCATCCTCTGGACCTGTTCCAATGGTCCATGTCCTTCTTATGTTGGGGGCTCCAGTGCTGGACGCAGTATTCCAGGTGGGGTCTCAGGAGAGCAGAGTAGAGGGGCAGAATCACCTCCCTTGACTTGCTGGCCACGCTTCCTTTGATGCAGCCCAGTTGCTAATAGGGAAGTTCAAAACTAGCAGAGTTCTAGCTACTTCCCATAAGGAATAGCCTTTAAGGTATCTGAAGCATAGTATCTTACAAGAAAAGGACCATGAAATTAGTATTTTCATACAACTGTAGTATCGCATGTTTTCAGACTGGCCAACTGCAATTAATGCTTACACAAACAGAGTAATACTAACCATGCTTTCCAGCCAAGGCGTTTGCCATAGCCATACCATAAGAAGAACAGTTATTCATTATAGTAAATCTACAAAATTTGTTTTTCCCTTTAATTTATTTTTCTCTCCTGCAGTAAACATGAGAAAAAAGAATTGATTAATCTTCAAAATTAAATGCATTGCGTACATGGGAACTAAAGGCCACTAGTTTCTACCTAAACAAAAATTGTTCAACACTACATTTAATCCTTTACAGTGAACCCTGCTGGTTCTTGGTCTTGGAAGGATTTTCTGCCACCAGCTTTCGCGCCCCAAGTAATTTTCATCTTTCTCACACACCATTAATAACGCTACTGCTCCAGGTATCACTAAACAATATAATTAATGGAGCCCAACTACACTGCAACCTAGCCATGTTGCAATGTGATTTGGGTCTATAAAGAATATGCTGAAGGCCTTGGCAGAATTGGCTGGATTACCCCAAATAATAATGCTGTGTAGGTGCAGAAAAAGAAAAACACCAAAAACTCCACAAAACTACACCACCTTCAGCATAACCAAGTAATTGGAATACAACTGTAATAAACTGAGAATAATGAGCGTGTTATAATGCTACTTAACTTATTTGTAAATATCAGTTTAAACTGCTTAGCAAAGGAAAAAAGCTTGCAAGATGGACCATGGGGGAAAAAAAGACTTTAGATTATTGGCCTAAGTTCAGCAGCAGAGTTAGCAATTTATGGACTTGATTATACCTTCAAAATGAACAATAACCCAGTAACTACTGCAGTAGAAAGGTACTAAATTTTTATGATATGGGGTAATCAGGTTGGCTACCAAAGACATAGTAGACATGCTGCAAAGAAGAAACAATTCACATTAAAATAGCCAAGTAACAAATTCCCTTCTTGAAAAGGATATTTTTCTTTATATGATGTCTTTAGCAGACTGTAGGCTGTTTCTTTAAATGAATGCATATGACACACTTAATTTCCAGGCACACTTGGTTACAGAAACAGGCACTGCACTGTACATCATGTGTAGAAATAAATAGAGCTGTCATACCTGGATTCATATTGACATTTACATCAGACTCTTAATCTGTATAGATTTGACATATAGGAAAAAGTCAGTCACCCCACATATAAATGATGCTTACATATTCATAATCAAAATGTTCTTGGTTGTTTACTCAGTAAAGCAAAACTAGTTTCTTTATATATCTCTACTATGGCAGTAAATAGTCTGACATTTCAGCATATTTGGAGACAGTATGCTATTTTATTGCAATTACTATTTCCAGCAAAAAATTAAGGGGCAAAAATTGTGGTGATTTTTCAAAAAAATAATGTATTCATTTTTGTAGAAGGTTGAAAAGTATTGTATTCTTTGCTTCATGGTGTAATGGGTACTCACAGACTGTGGAATTAGCAATTTCATGCAAAATCAGTAAACTTTTCCCTTCTATTTAGTGCATGAGTTGTTAATAAAAATGAAATAAAAAATGAAGTACCTATGACGACTCAATAAGCACTCAAAGGAATGTAATGCTTTTTTAATTACTTAATGCCTACAGGAGTAACTCAGTTGCTATAAAAATGATGCAAATGAAATTATAAAATAGAACATTCAGAATTTAATAAAATAATATCTAAATGTTTTTATGACTCTACTGTGGTTTTTCCGATTTCTTGCTGTCTTCGAGAACTTAAAACAGTTTTTATACTGTCCTCTCCTGAATGTTTAGGTAATGAGTTGAGCCCAAAATTGGGCACCGTCCCTGTGTAGTTAGATGTTGGATGCATCCATAGGGATTTCCAATGAAGGCGATGAAGTCACATATGACATGAGACAATTTTTAGGACATTGAAGATAACTTTCTAGCTATCAATTTATCTTTGTCAGCTGCATTAATTACGCCACAAAATGTTTTTCTGCTCAAGCATTTTAGATAGACTCTGGATACATTTTATCTTACCCTATTTAAAAAAGGCAATATACAATGCTTTAGAAGGAAAAAAGAAAGTTTACCAATATACTTAATCCTAATAAAAAGAAATCAACATAACACAAGTAACGCTGATAAAGCTCAACCTCCAAAGAGACAACTGTGCTCTCTGTCTGAAGGTATACATACAAATTTTATTCTTCCAGATATTTACCAAAATGCATGGAAAGGTTGATTTCTATTTGGTTGGTTTTTAAAATCACATATTCACAAGCTAAGAGCTATAATGTTTGTCAGCACACTGAAGGATCTAACCACACTTCTTAACTGGGTATTTCCTGAAGCAATAAAATTCCCAGTGTAATCCACAGCCCAGGGGCTCAGATATCTGTGAGTCAAGGCCAGGTTTTAAGCAGCACACTGTGTAATGTTTATTTAGGTTTACTAAATTGTGAAAGACTATGTAAGCTAAAGCCACTCAGGAAAGGAAAACACAAACTAAAGTGCAACTGCTGAAATAGTAATAATAACTCAAGAGCTCAAGTGAAAAATACGAATGTGACACAGTACAAAAGCCTAACAAAAAACCTGAAGAGTTAGAAGAGACACTTGACAAACTATGGATCATCCTGTTCTGAGGAACAATGGAGATCAACACTTCCATATCTTCTGGAAAGCTCATCAGATGCCTACATTGAAAGTAGTGAGATATTAATGCCTCACCTCATGGCATGTTAGCCCTAGCTATCCACCACGTGTGTTAGCCGTTGATAATTGCCGTATACTGGAAAGTTATGATATGCTTGCACCCTCTCCATGAACAGTAGAAGATGCCCAAATAAAAACTGACCTCGCAGAAGGTGTGTTATACCAAATAGACTGTACAGCATATGAATTAGTCATTTATTTCTATTTTTCCCTAAGTTATTCCACATTACAAACTCCGCTGGTCAGAGGGCTTTATTTACTGCAAGTTTATACAAACTCAAGCACAACTCAAGCCCTGTCTTGCTTGAAGAATCTAGATGCTATAGTAGCAGTAATAAAGAAGATTCAAGCATTATTAGGAGACTTTCTTACTAATGGGAAAAAGAAGATAATTCTTACGCAAATGTGCACAATTTCCAAAAAAATATTGCTATAAAAGGGCAATACTATGGAAATAAAATGCTTAGAGGTCTTTTCTGACATACATTCTTCATATACTGAAATATCTACACAATAAACATTTTATACTTCTATCAGTGCTACAATTAAGCTTGCAAAATGCAGTGGGGGGGGATCATTGCTGATTATTTATTCCAACGCACAGGCTTTCAGTTAGTCAGAAAGCACAGACAGCTGTTTGCTATTAGATGGGAAAGAGATGGTTCTTCAGGAGCCTATAGTAGTCAGCAGCTGCACAATGATCATGCACATGTCTGAAAGCACACAGCACCCTTCTGCCTTACAAGAGTATCTCCAACTGGCTTGACCAGACCATTAGCACAAGAAATCAGAGGTCCTGTTCACTGCAGTGGAAAGCAGGCCAGGCCAGTAAATGTGCACTGACAATACAACACTGAAAAGCATCAACTAACTCTGCTTGCTGTCTCTGTTCATCAGTAACACTGAAATCACACAGACAAAACCAAAAGCTGATACAGCATTTGGGAGACTAAGTATGACTTTCTTGAGGCAAATGATACTTTTCTTGGGGGAGGGGAGGTGGAGGACAAATGTCTACTCTGGTGTTGCCTCCCCTCTTCTGTACAGCTCTGAAACTTGAACAATTCACATTTCTAAAGGTGTTTTAGTCGTTTCCCTTGTCTTCATGCCATTTTAGTATAAAAGAGCAGGTGAGATCTTGAATACTAGGGTCTCGGAGTAAGACAAGTACTTAGAAGCAAAGCAATGCTCTTGCAGGCCCAGCACCACTGGTCCAGACATCTGGACATTACACAACAATCATCAGCCTAACAAAGTTTTCCTATGGCCTGTTAACATAGGCAAAGAATGGTAAGATTGTATAGAAGGAAGGATATGCTCAATACATCACTCTTATCAATTCCATACTGTGGGAAACCGGAGATGAGACACCTCCTATAAGAGAAAACAGTACTGATGACACCAGATGCTACGAACCAAACCAGAATGCAACTTTATAGCAAAGAAGATGCCAGAGGGTGAAGCTGGCAGTTACAGAAGTCTCTGGCTCTGACAACTTTGATCACCTACCTGTTGCAGAAATTGAACTACATTTCTCACCAATAGGACCAGAGGAAGCTGAACCTGGCACATGTCAGTTCAAAAGAGACTCCATACAATGACAAGTAGAGAATATCTTTGACGATGACTCTCTGGCTACTCTAGTAAATTCTCTGTAGTCTCCAAAATATATTTTCATGCATGCAAGATACAACTTTATGTTGATTTGGGGCAGGGAGAAATAGGCTCAATAGTAAAAACTTTCAGTGGATACTCTTTGCCGTAGTGTGCCATGTGGATTCACTCTCAGATAACTGCAGGGCCAACATTAGGATAGCTTAATAGAACTTTTCATAAAAGTGGTTTGGCACACGGATGACAAGTTCTCAACCCCTGTAAAACACGAGGAAGAGTAAACACAAGAGGGAGACCTGCATTCCCTTCTTACCTCAGCCACTGAAGTCCATATAAACCTGGACATATCATTTTATCTTGTAGCATACCAGTTCTGATGCCCATGAAGCAGTGACAAAACTACTTCACAGGAGTGCTGTTTCATCAACTCATGTTTGAAAGATACTCATAAGACACTATAAAATATCATAAAAACACCCATGAGTACAAAACAAGTGATGTGAGAATTCATTTCAAAACCTTCCCATGTGTAACATCTTAGTTTCTTCAGATTACATTATGTTATAGAGTTTTTCACAATCTTTCCTGCCTTCAGAAAATTTGAGAATACATATAAAATCTGTTATTTATTGTAACAGGTCTTTAGTAATAAATACAGTATATTGCTTTTAACTGCAATTGTGACTAATTCCCAGATGACAATTTTTCTAGCACATCAGCAAAGCATACACAGTTCTTCCACTCAAGTTACTAACTAATATTATTAACTAATTCAGCAGAAGAAACCACTGAAGTGTAAAAATTACTTCAACCCTCTTTTAAAAGGAATTAAGATGTAATTAATCTTCAGAAACTCAGGAATTTTTATTCAAATTTATTTCAACATAATATATTTTGATGCTTATGTGAAAGTATAATTCTCCAGGCAAGCCCGTCCAAACCTATTCTCTCCCTAAAGCCACCAATCAGAAGCATAAAATAGACCTCGTATTCTCCTTTCCTTCTTCCGAGAGATATCAATCCTTCTTTCCAGTACCCACTTGACACCAAAAAAACTGTTTATTTTCTCTTTCAGGAACATACCTTGCTTGTCAAAGACCTACCTTCCAAGTTCGTGTACTTCAAAATACCGTATAATGTCTCCACTTACCCATTCTGTGACTTTTACAGTACTTTTCAATCCCAGATATATCCAAGCTGAGAATCTGTTAAAGCTCCCTCAAGCAGCACCTTAATGGAACATTACAGAGGCCAAGAACCTAAATGGCTTCAAAGCAAGATAGACAAAGTGATGGAAGAGGTGTCTTCTAGTGGCCAATAAACAATCTAGACACAAGCTCCACACAAGTTACTAGCACAGGACAGAGGGCTATGCTAGGAGGACTGCTTAATGTATCCTCAGCTCTCTACACTTCATCAGAGAGTGACTATACAGACCTTTGATCTGACTCACTGTTTGTTCTTAGGTTAGGTCTCATTCCCAATATCCCTCGACATTTCATCAAAGCACATATCACATATCTCCAGGAAATACAAAAAGCCACATCCTTACCCAACAAACCTCCCAAATCTTACACTTGAAGAAAGAACATCCATCACATCTTCAACTCTCAGAATTCAAACTTTGTACAGCCATGACACACCCTATTATTTAGAGCCTAGAAGGCCCTAAACTATTAAAAAAATCATGCGATAGGACAGTGAGAAATTTTTACATAGAAAACATTCTATCAAACAACCTGCCTCACTAGTACTTACTTTGTCATTGTCTCCAGTGTAACAAAAGACGTGCAGGCACAAGTAAGACAGCTTTTACTCGCACACTCTGGAGTGTCATCAGTGGAACACTGTCAATTTCGGGTCATACACCTATTCAAAACTGCTTAGGAATAAAAAAAGTTATTCTAAAGAAGGCTGCTTGTGACCTAAACTGACTGGTAAAGTTACTTTAACCCCCTCAGATCACAAAGTACAAAATAATTATAATACATCCTTGCTTAAGCTTCTGATACCAACCAGTTATGACTGCAAAATTCCCTATGATGTTATTCCAGACAAGTGGTAGAATATACATTCGCACACCCACTCTCTCTGGAAAAATTACTTACTGTTTGCATTTCCAAGTACTAGCATGTATATGCACCAGTGAAAAGAGACAGAAATAATGAAGTTGTATCTAGGCAGTTATCAACACTTGATAGATTATCTGTCTGGTCATATGTTCCATGTTTTAAGTGCAATTTAAAAATTTAAAAATCAGTATTACAGTACTTTGTAATGTCAGAGGCAGAACCTTAATTTAACTTTATAATTCTGGATGCAATAGCTTTCCCTTGAATATGAAGTGATGTATCACACATTTCAAACTGGGTATTCTATAATCATAGAGGTTTTTGTTACTGTTAAAATTGCAATTTAGTTTCTGAGGCAGTAAAATGCAGTAGTACAAGGAATACATTAGAAAAGGTTTTAAAAATTAGGCTAAGAAAAATCATTGCAGCTGGAATTTAAGTACAGAAAATTACAGGAAAGGATTCAGAAAACATTTATTAGAGAAGCCTAAATAACATACACATTGTAAGGTAAAATACATGCTTTTTTAATTGCATTGATATTGTGATACTTGACTAGCCATCCCCAGTTTGGATAGGCATTTATTCCTAATTTAAAAAATATTCCTAGCACAAAGCCAATCATGTCTTTCTTCTACACATGCCTTATTTATTTTGTTCTCATTCCACAGCATCTCAGAGTAACAACACAAAGCTGGCAGGAAAATCTTGAAACATACAGCATTAAATTATCGGTAACACCACTATTGCTCTTCCTCCCTCTTCCCCATGCTACAGAGGTAAACAGCCTTTCTTTTTTTTGTCAATCATGTTTCTTCCCCTAACTCCCACAAACTCAGCAGGTGACATTACGACAGCCAAAATGCACTTTCATCTAATCAAAATACTTTCTTTTGCATAATACTTCGCTGTCTTGAATGCAAACCCTAAAGCTCAATTCATAGAAAAATAGGAGGCTTTGCATGTAATTCCCCACCATTTTTGGTAAAGACAATAAACCAGTAAATTACATTGGTTTTAGCTGTATCAAGACTCACAAACTGCATCCTCATTTGCATGTATCATGTTTTAGTCAACACAGCAGATTCTAAAACTATTTATACAAAGCTAAAAACCACTCAGCTCTGAGAGGTGGGTTCAAGCTTTTGTAAGTGGTATTAATTTGCCTTTCGTGCTGAAATAGAAAAAAAAACCTGATTGTTTTGCTTCATTAACTTAATTTTATTTATCAGCTGGGTGAAAATATTTGTGGATACTTGTGTCACTAATGATATACCTATGTACGTGTTTCATGGGGAAACATACCTGTACTGGATAATTTTTGCACGCAAAGGAAATATTTTTTACTCCTTTAAATTCTTAATAGGAACACACACTATGCCACAAAGATATTCCTGTCCATAATCCACTAGCAAAAAGCAAGACATGCACCTGTTAAAAATATTCTATATTTGTGTTCCCTTCCACAAACAAGAAACACACAACACCTTCGTTCTGGTTAATTCCCAGCCAACTATATAGAGCATGGATACAGGCGTACCACTTTACAGTTGAAAAATTAGAAATGCTCATATTCAAAGAGCTGGAAAACAATCTAGGCTAGACAACAAAGACAAAAAAACCTAGTAAGAAGCTGGCATTTCTAAATTAGATTGTAGTGAACAAAAGTTCTGGTGAATAAAACTACAGCCAACAGCATTATTGTGTATCTTCACTTATGTATTCCAGAAGAAAGACACAGGATTAAGTTTGTGCACAGAGTAAGTTTTCCTACTGGTACCTTGAGTTGGTCAAGAAGAAGTACAGACAGGCTGCATGAGAACTTTGAGATCTTTAATACTTCCACTGCCTCTGCTTGTGATGTACAATATCTATTTCCTGGATAAACAGAGAAGTTAGGTCCCCAGAGTCTGAATCCAGTACCTTTCATAAACCCTAACTTCATTTTTAAAAACGATAAAAGAAAATGTAATTTGCTTTCCAGCTTTACCAGTAATCCATACGTGTTCATATTGCAGACTGCAAAAACATCTGTGAGATCAATAATAAACATCCTACTCGTCGTTCATTCTTCTGCTTTATTTAAAGAGAGCATTCCCCAACATACAACCCGCTCTACACTTTCTCCAGTTTGAATGATGCAACATGGATAACAGAAATAGCAAAATGCATTGCAAATGGCAAAATGTATGTTCTTTACCAATAGGCAGATCTTCTGCGACAAAATCAAGCAGTCTAATTACTACATTTCTGAATAAAAAAAAAATGTTACAGTAAGACAGCAACAAGACTGCGAAGTCTCAGATATTAGGGAATATCAGAATCACATTTGCCAGTGTGTCTCTCCTCAACAGTCTTCCTAGTCAAGAGCCCCACACCCCCAGGTTCTTTGTTCCAGTTAAAGGTTAATTAGTCAATCCCATTTAGTGATACAGCTCGATTTTTCCTCCTATCTGTCTGCTTCCACCAAGTCATTCAGGCACACTATACTCCACATCTTGCCTCCTACATATTTTAACTTGCCTTCAAACTTCACAAAATTGGGAGCTTTGCGCTCCCTTGATACCTATTTCCCACCTAGCAGTAGCTGGAAAAAAGTAACATCATGGACAAGTAAACACCCCACTTATATCCGTAATAGTAAAGTTCATTACAGGCGACATATCTAGAGAATTTACGTATAGGAAACTAGAAAATCCCAGCTGACCATGTGCAAGCTTGGATTTATTTACATGAGTTATTGGGGTAGTTCTTCTGTCATAAAGGCAGCAAAAAACACCATCCTTATTGCTGCAAAAAGCACAATTGTTTGTTAAATGTGAAATCCCTCAACCCGTATCGAGGAAACCCAAACCAAGAAGCACTGGAACCTCCAAGATGGGTTCAAAATTATTATTTTATTTTTAGAGTCGATTTCAAGCACATACTTTCTTCTTGGTGTTTGTCATGTAATAAATATCCTGAAAAATATTTTAAATGCTCGTGCACTTGTTGCTACTATCCATAATACATACTGATTTACTATGGTAGCATTGGAAAAGGTAAAAGAAAGCTTTTAAAACACTGCAAACATAAAAGCTCAAATTTCCCAATGACTACAGGACAATAGATATCTATTTATGTATAATGTTAAATACTTCTGTACATTGTTACTAGAAACACAGCATTTCCATTTTATAGCCTGATATGATTTTATGTATTTTCAAGTTACATCTAATTCATATATTTTCACAAAAATGCCTTCAGCTACTTTTTGTGTAGAGCTTTTTACTTAATTCTTTTGGCTGTTACATTCTCTGTGCATTTTGTTCTTATTGCTCTCATTTACCTTTTCGCTTGTCACTATTAGATATTTTTATTATTTTCTTCCTGCAGCCTCACATGAAAAGATCACAAGGCGGCCTCTCTGCAGAGTAAAATGCACTTTTTGCGATTTTTATGAAGGCGGCAGCTTCACGCGGGTGGGTGATTTACCACTCACGTTAGAACGGCACAGGACTAGCCAAACCTTGCAATAAAACTTGTCCAGGATTCCCAACTATTTCGATCTCACCCTGGTGCGAAACACAGAAACTCCTGCGGCTCCTCCCCCTGGCAGCCAACCTGCCTCAGCGCCTGACCGAACCCACACACCGACCCGGGGGCCGGCACCACACACCCGCGCGGCCGTTGGCGGGCGGCGGTTGACCCCGCCCCCTGGCTGAGGCGGCCCCTCCCGCCCTCGCCAGACAAGGGGAGCGGGCAGGCGAGGAGCCCCCTCGGCGGCGCAACCCCCAGCGGAGGGACGCTGGCTCCTGCCGCCCGGGACTGCTCCCCCGCGCCGGCAGACCGGCACCCACGCTTGCGTCCCGGCGGGGCAGAGCTCGTACCGCAGTTATCCGCCTCGACCGAGCCGAGCCGAGCCGAGCCGAGCCGAGCCGAGCCGAGCCGAGCCGAGCCGAGCCGAGCCCAGCCCAGCCCAGCCCAGCCCAGCCCAGCCCAGCCCAGCCCAGCCCAGCCCAGCTCCCCGCACCGCCGCCGCGGCGGGCGGTCCCTAAATGAAGAGGTCCCGCCCCCAGCGGGGTTGAGGCGGGAGCTGGAGGGCGCCACCACCCTCCTCGAGGCCGCTTAGCGGAACGCCGAGCGAGCGGCGCTCCCTCGATGCGCTCGATGCTCACGCCGACCCCTGCCATCCCCACCGCCACTTCCGGCGGCGCGCGAGGCTGGAGGGGGCGGGACGGCCGCCGCGGCGGTTGGCGGAGGAGGACGGGGGGCCGCTGCCGCCGTGCTCCTCCTCCCTCGCCGAACAGGTACGGGGGCGGGGCCGCTCCTCCCCCAGGCACCGGGGGCAAGCGGGGAGGAGGCGGGAAGGCTTCATGGGGAGCGTCACCCGGCAAACAGGGGGCCATGGCCGCGGCGGTGAGGAGCGCGGGGGGCCGGGGCGGGCCGGGGCAGGAGGAGGAAGCCGGTTCTGGCTGGCGGGAGAGTTTTGGCTGGCCCGAGGAGGCGGTGTCCCGCGGCGCTGGGCCCTCGGGGCCCGTGAGCAGGGAGACGTTCTCTTCCTCAGGAGGAGGGGCAAGGAATGGCGGCCTGTCGGTGCTCGGGAGCCACAATCCCAGCCCTGCCCGGGGCAGCTGGCAGGTGCTCGGCCAAAGCCACGTCTGTCTTGGTCTCGGGGCGTGGCGTGGGCCAGCCCCCGGCAGCTCGGCTGGCAGCGGGCTGGGCGTAGGCGAGGGGGCAGGAAGGAAGCTTCGAGGATCATGCCGGTCCCTGTACCCCCTTCCCTCTTTTGCCTCCGGGGCAGGAGCCAGGTACCGCCAAGCAGAGGATCTGCACGGGTTTCCAACAGATGCACGTTTGCGTCCCTGTAACCCGGAGCAGTCCTGTTACAGTGCCAGCTGCTGTCCTGCCATCAGGCATTTGCGGAATAGGCTCCGAAGGAAATGGATCTTGTCCAGGGCCAGCGTGGAACTTGCCTTGTGTGGCTCATGTGAGCAATTTTTCTGAGACTACTCAGATGCTAGTTTCTGCCAAACTGATGTTTTTAGGGACGTTCTTCAGGGTCAAATAAAAAAGCCCCTGCTCCTTCATAATGTTTTTTCCATGCTGGGTACAAGTTACTAACTTCCTGGAGGCCAAAAAAATTTTGCTTTTCTAGTTACTTGTTCATTTGTTTCTTTTTCGTATAATAGTCACTCTATTTTACTTGTGTGTTAGGTTAAAATCTTGTTCTGCATGGGACTTCTTTCAAAGGGGAACGAACAAAAAGTCTTTGATCTAAAGAATGTGTTGTTTACGTTTTTACACACAGGAGAAAAAAGGAGAGGAAAATGCTATTTTACACACATTAGGACAGCTCTTAAGCCACTTGACTCTTCATAAAACAGATTTTTGCTGCATGTTTATTCAAAAGGTGAATCGGTTGCCTGAGGGATTTTGGTGAGAGGAGGATGCATAGCATTTTTGATACTTAGAAAAATAACAGTTTGAGAAGTCACAGTGGACTTCAGAAGAGTTCTGTTACTGTTGGTAATGAAATTACTTGGTGGAGAGTGTTTCAAACGGATACATACATTTACAGTTTCTTCAGTCATTAAATAATGTTCCTTGAAATGTTTCTTGAACATGATCATTTTTTTGTTTCTTTTAGAACATAATAGAGAAAAAACAATTACTATGCATTGTCTTCTTATGGATGACTTTGGGTGTGACTAGAGCTATCAGTGTTGTTTCTTACTGCTTTAGTGGTAGACTCGGTAATCTGCAAGAAATTAAATGGACAGACTGTAAAAACTGATGGTGTTCCCGAGGAAACATTTTAAATATAAATAGTTGAAAATTGGAAAAATTCTGTTGATTGTGGTGTGGGTTGACACTGGTAGTCAGCTAAGCACTACACAGCCGCTTGCTCACTTTCCCCCCACCCTCAGAGGGATGGGGGAAGAGCAAAGGAGGAGTGAAAGCAAGAAAACTTACGGGTTGAGTTAAAAATTGCTTAAGAAGTGGAGGGAAAATGGAAAAAGAGAGACAGAAAACAAAACAGGTGATGTAAAGGCAATCACTCCTCCCACAGGTAGATTGATGCCCGGCCAGTTCCTGAGCAAAAGACGGCTAATCTCCATAATCCCCCTCCTCTCGCTTTTTTTGCTGAGCAGGACACTTTATAGCATGGAGTATCTGGTTAGTTAGAGTTATCTGTCTGGTCGTGCGCCCTCCCAACCTCTTGGACGTACCCCAGTCTATTCACTGGGGCAGGGCAGAGGGAGAAACAGAAAAGGCCTTGATGCTATGCAAACTTTGCTTAGCAATAGCTAAAACATTAGGATGTTATCAGCATTGTTTTGGTTACAAATCTAAAACGTCACGCCATACAAGCTGCTATGAAGAAAATTTACTCCATCCTAGCCAGACCCAATACATAAATCCACGTGTTACTGTTTCTTCTTTCTTCTACTTCTTCTGATCCTAAAATGGCTATTACACAAGTAATATCTAAATTAGTGGCCAGAGTGGAAAATGTAGGTACAAAACTTTGCATTATACAATTCAGTCCACTTTGGACTCTTGAAGCACACATGACAGTACATGGCTGTGTCTTCTGCTGGGCATACATCATTCTCTGTGTTTCGGTGTAGGTGAAAAATGGGGCTCAGATTACTTCTGCAGCTCTTGTTCCTGCTGTGAAAGTGTGACATTAACAAATGCTGTGTGCCTCTCAAGAGGAAGCGTATGCTGGACAGGAAAGATCTGAACAGGCACCAATGAAAATACAAGTTCAAAATACAATAAGATGTCAGCAGTGGGTAGATTTCTGAATGCATTGTCTTTCCTTCATGGTGATTTGCTCCTTGGGCTTGAACTTTGGAATCCTAACTGTGCATGCAGTTCTGGGGAGAGTAGTAATTCATATCCTGGTTTAGTGACCGAGTAAGGATCACCGAGTGTCTTCTACAGACACGTTTACTCTGCTTTCCATAGTGGTGGAATGCTGTAAACACAGGACTAAAGGGTATTGGGCAGTCACCACACCCAGTCTTAACAGCTCTACATAATTGCTTTCATAAATGTCACCTTAAAAACAGTTCAGTTGTTCCTTCTTTCGTTTTTAGGCTGCTTAAGAATACAGATAGTCTAGAGATGAAAAGGTAGTTTCTAGTAAAGTTTGTTCGTGGTCACTTCATGCCCATTTGCTTTCATGCTACTGTCCTTAAAATTAGAGTTATTTTTCCTTGTTAGTGGTAATCCCTGTGATACTTTTATGGAAAGCGAGTCTATTTTCTTTTCATCAGGGTTTTGCTAGGCTGGGCAAGTTGCATTTTCATCTTACTTCAGTTTGTAAGATGGGCAATCTGTTCCTCCATCCTGATAACCTTTTTTGCAGTTGTTCTTTGAATCTGTCTTTGAGGGTGGTCAGAACTCTGTATGATATTGCATGTGAAAGCTTACTAGTGCCTCATTGCATGACATGGGTACTTTTCTGTTTTTACTGAAAAGAGTCTACTTAAACTTTCTCTTTTTCCGTTTTTTACGGCCATCTCATTTTGGGATTAGCTAACAAACCACAAGGGTAAACTTCCTACCTGTCGCTTCCGGTTTTCAACCGAAGAGGTCTGAATTTAAACACAAATAATTATTATAGTCCCTAAACTCCTGTTACAGTCCCCAAGCTCTTGTTGTTCCAACCTGATAGTAGGTTGTGTCAAAAAAGGAAATGTAAACACATTGCAGGTTTTATACTAATCCTTCATTTTTCAGCTAAAGTTGTCAATTACCAATGTCCATGCAGATTACATTTACTACATTTACTGCATGATCTAGCTTTTATATACTGGCACATCTTCCATTTAAAAACAGTGGGAAAATCATTTTTCATACATGTGTGATGAGAAGAAGTATTTTTGAGCTGGGGAATACAAACCACTAAATAGTTGAGACAAACAGAATTTAATTACTGACTGCTCGCCAAACCAGATGCTGACCTACACTTAAAAATCTTGGGACAACTGACTGACAAGTGTGTTTATCTTGGGGCTGGGGAAAAAAAAAAAAGCCCCAAACATCATACTCTGTGCTGAGCTGGAGAAAAGAATTATTTGCCTGTCAATCTATTAAGCTGCTAAATTCCTTCTCCAGGCTTCAGTTATCCGATTTTGTTTTCTATTACATGTGGAAATGGCGGCATGTGGTTAATGTTAAAGGTATTGCCATACCACAGTCCTCATCAAATAACCAATCTGATTTCAGAGGCTGGCTTCTTAATCTTGTTTCTATCTTCATGTTCTTTTCCTCAGAAGTGTGTGAGAAATAGTGAATAAATGTGGGAATGAGAGTTCAGTGCTTGTAACCAATCATAGGCTCAAATCTGTAGTTTCTAGCAAGGCTTCCTATGTAGTGGACTAGTCTGCCATATTTCGCTGTGAAAATGAGGTAGACAGAACCACACTGCTTCAATACCAGTTCTTTCATTGTGACTTGATCATGGGGATTACTTCTCTCCCAAGCAGTCACTCCTGTGAGTACTGGCATAAGGGCTAGTTTGAGGTACTGTGAAACTGAAGCTGGTTTTCTGTTGCTGGTGTTCTGGGGTTGGTTGGTTTGTTTGTTTTGTGGAGTGTAAGAATGCTACTTCCCACATGAAGCAAAAGTGCTGTCATAAAGTGTTGCTGGCCTGTGGTATTAACTGAGGTTACCTTTGGACATCAGAAAGCATAAATAAAATTTGTGAATAAAACCAATCCAACAAAACTCTGAAACCTTTTTATTTTCCATATAAATGTCACATTTGTTTACTGTTATTATTGGAACACTGTATGTTATGTCTTATCTGACTTTAGTGGGGTTTTTTTTCAGCTTTCAGACAGAGGACACACAGAAGGAGAAGAGCAGAAAGAAGATAACAATAGCACCGAATGCAGCGAACTAGGAATCATGGATCTGAAATTCACGTCATCAAGAAAATACATTTCCATCAGTGTGCCTTCCAAATCTCAAACTATGTCTCCTCATATCAAATCAGTAGATGATGTTGTAGTTCTTGGCATGAATCTCAGCAAATTTAACAAACCTACTCAATTTTTCATCTGTGTTTCTGGAGTTTTTATGTTTTATCTAATCTATGGATATTTACAGGTAAATGCTATGGACTTGTGTCTTAGGTCAATTCCTTCTTCCCCATTTCTTTTCAATAGCACAGTAATATAGTATGTATTTTAATATGTGTAGACATTTAAAATAGATATTGATTGCAAAGTCAAGCTTTCAGAATTCAAGAGCCGTAAGTAATTGTATAATGTAAAATTCCATTATAGTTCATGTGCCTACAAGGTTTGGTTCAGTTGGACTTTCATAACTTGATCTTTTACTTCTGTGTACAAGATATACCTTTCGGTATTGTTTTGAATTTGCATTTTTTAAATGTGATTTCATAGTCTTCTGAAAACAAACAAATTGTAGAACCATACAGACTGACATGTAAGTCTTCATTGGTGTTGAAACCTTTAGCTCTCCCGGAGTCCTATGAGTGCCATTCAGTAATAGTAGTCTGTTGTTTTCTCTGCTTTTCCTTCATGACAGAGCTGAAACTGTACTATGGTTGTTTGTTAAGCAGAACCGTAATGTTTATGCCATTTTAATTAAACATTTATCTTCTTGCTAACCTTTTCTCTTTTATCTTGAGCAGCTACATTTCTGTTCCTTTTTTTAATTTAAGTTCAGTGAGTCTTCTCAATAAAGTAGTGATTTAAAAAGCTGATAATTAAAAATAACTGTGTTTCCAGTGCAGTTTTCAAAAACGGATGAGAAGTGTGTTAAAATAAAGTTACTTCTAAAGAGTTAGAAAAAGTTATCAGTAATTGAAAGTAGAATCTCAAAAAGGGAAATATTAGGTAGCCTTTTGTTTCTGTAACTGACACATCTGCATAATTCTTTATGCAGGGCATGTATTTTTCCATAACAAATTGTTCTGGGTTTAAATGTTCCTACAACCTCAAAATTTATAAGCTCACAAGTGCTGTTTAGTGTAGGCACTCAAATTATTAGGTGTGCATTCCCAAGAGATGAAAATTACTAGTAAATATGTCTGTTAGAGAAAGTTTGCACTTGATTTATTGTGAGCTATTCATAAATTCTGGATAAAAACAGTCTAATGAAGTAAATGAACTGAAAAGGAGACAGGAAACATCTATAATTTGAGATAAATATTAATGGATTAAATGTATTCCCCTGATGAATCGATCCATTAATTTCAGTGAATTTACACCAGCAGTAAATTTTCTCATTGCATCTTGGAGAACCTAAATTGTCTTTGTCAATACTTTGCAAGTTATGTATGGCAGGTAAATTCTAGTTAATAGCCAGCAGCTGCAGAGGCTAGATTTGCATGTACATGAAGGAAAAAAAAAAAATCTGTTGATTTTTGTTTTGATTTAATATTTTGATGTGTGTATGTGACTTTGGTGGGTTTTTCTTTTTATAGGAATTGATATTTTCAGTGGAAGGTTTTAAACCTTTTGGTTGGTACCTCACTTTAGTGCAATTTGGATTTTATTCCATTTTTGGACTAATAGAATTGCAGTTGATTCAAGACAAAAGGAGAAGGTATGTGTTTTTCCCAGCATTTTACCCGCTGTCCATCAAATCAGAAACATTTTGATATTTATGGTAAATTTAACTTCTGTTGTTTGAATGTGAATACTGTGAGGCATCGGTAGCAGCTACGTAATTAAAATAATGTGAATTTAATGGACGATGTTAGAAAGTGTTATATAAGCACCCACTTAGATTTCAAACCTGTATGTAGTCTTGTTGACTCTACTGTTACTTTGTCCCACTTACAGAGCATATTTTATCCTTGAGGTAGCTGATACAGACTGACTCGTGTTTGTGGTGCTTGGGGTTATCACGTCTAGAACAGGGCCAACTGCACTTCATGGCACTTGAAGCTATCTCTCATTGAATACCTTTTCCTCAAACCTTGGCACCTCCTTACCAAGAGGTTCCTCTATAGCATGCTGTGCATCTCTGAGAGTGTCAGAGGTCTGTTCTCTGTTTGCATGTGGCTGCACAGGTTTGCTTCAGTGGATGTGCTTAGGTTTTTAATTTTTCATTTAAGATAGCGCTCAACACCTTGCCACAAAATTATTCTGTATTTTTTTCACTGCAGTTGACCAAGGAGATTCTTGCTGTCTTGAACCCTCTGGATATGGGACAGTTTGATCTTACTCAGTGTGGCCATTCTATGGCTTCTTGGCCAACTGCAACCTCCGCAAACTGTATGTTGAGGCCCTCCAGATGCTTCGATAGAGGCTGTCATGGTGTACATGAAGTTTAAAATGGCTTTAAAGTATTATATCCTAGTTGTGTATAACTGGTTTTCCTTACCAGTAGTAAACCTTGGCTGATTTTGCGTATACGGCTTTTAGGTAATAGAATTCTTTTCTAGCCAAACAATGTAACTTTGAGAGATTATTGTTTTTAAACACTGACAGCTTATATTTCAAGTTATCTGACTCTTTCAGATAATATTGCCTTTTGCGTGTTCTGTAACTAGTATTTAGGTTTTGATTAGCAACTATTTGGTAATGCTTACAGAGCATGACCCTGTAAGTAAGTTGTGTTGAAAATGTAGATTTTAAATATACTTCACACTTTTTCTATAACCTATGCATCTTCTCGTAGACAGTAAAAAAATCTGTTTCCTAATTTTTATGCTGAATTCTGTTTCTTAAATTTTAAATTTTTCTTGCGTGCCTCAGAGTATGCCCAGATCACATAATGAGTTATGGATAAGACAGGGTTGCAGCAAGACATCTCCTTATGTTGCTTAATGTGGCTCTGAGTATGCATAAAAAATAGCTGAACATATGCACAATAACTGTAAAAAAAAAAAAAAAATCACTTCACAAAGCGGGCACAGTGATTGCTAAAAGTTACTGTTGAATCATCTGTTGTCACATGATAATTTCATCAAATTGCAAACATTACATCTGAAAATGATAGAGGAGCCCCTCTGTTCATGACATCTGAATCACTTCTCTTAGTTCTGTTGAGTTTTATAATACAATAGTACTTTTTTCAACTTTCTTCATTCTAAAAATGTCAACGTTTATGTGAAAACTTCGCCAAAAAATTAACACAGTGACCATGACAGGACTAAGATTCAGGATATCTTGGTATACCAACCTTCTGTGTTTCCTTTGACAAATAACCTGAAGCCTTTGTCTTGATTCTTTTGTAAAAAATATACCTTCTCAGAAGAAGGTTAAGGAATTACTGCTTGAATACTTCATGAGCTGTGAAGTTTTTATTGTCTTGTATTTGAATGCTATTTATTAGCAGTAGTTGAAAGAAATGAAATTTGAAATCAGTCATTTAGGTTTGTTTTTAAATTCATACTATGGATGAAATTCAGTGAGAAAGGTGGGTGAGTTGTATTACAAACATTTTCCTTTAGCTAAATTTTCCAAGCTAAATCTCCTGTAGATATGTCTGTAATACCAAGATTCGTATGCTTATATTTTGTAGAATTCCTGGCAAAACCTACATGATAATAGCGTTTTTAACAGTGGGAACTATGGGTTTGTCAAATACCTCTTTAGGATATCTGAATTACCCTACTCAAGTCATCTTCAAGTGCTGTAAGCTGATTCCAGTTATGATAGGCGGGGTTTTTATACAAGGTAAGTGTTAGTCTTGCTATTAGATTATTTTTTTGTTGTTTCTTTGGGAAGCAGTCACGTATGGAATCCTGTACTTTGTTAAATTCTACTGAGGCTCTTGGATAGAGAGGGACAGGTTTTTTTCCTTTTTCCTATAGGAGGAAAAAATGTGAATTTCTGAAGCATTTCTCAGAAAACGTACAGATACAATTAGATGAACAGAAAATATGGGGAAAAAGAAGTTGTACGGGTCACTTGCAAAATTTCATTTTTATGCAGGCTTTCTTAATTTTTAAGTAATGTAACTTTGTTTTCTAAACCAAATCACTTCATAAATGAAACATTTTCCATACTGAAATGGAAAACTTGGACACAAAAAATAAAAATCCAGCCATGATTTGTGAAGAAATCCCCTGCTGCTCTTGTTTGAAAAGCTTGATTCCTAAATTCCAAATTAAAATTCCTAAATTGTAATCAAACAAATGTTTAATCAGAAAAGCACCTGACTTTACATGTCTTTGGCTAGTCCTAAAGTCATAGTTCATATTCCAAGAACAGAAGAAGGGATCTGGAGAACAGATAAAGACTATAGTTATGTGAATAAACGTACTTCAGTATTTCTGGATTTAGAAGACTTAAGTACATTATAAAAGTTTCTCTTTGTTCAGTAGATAAGGATTCATTAAGTCAGTAAAGCTCTGCACAGCAAATGTTGTGGAACAGAATCTAGAATGGTATATTTCTGTTTCTGTAGTTAATTTGAGCCTTCTACTTGCCATAGAAAGCTGAACTTTCAGAGGAGGTTAGAAGTTTACATATGCACATGCGCACACAGTGTTTACCTTCTATTGGGAGTAATTTTCTATCATTTTAATGCAGAGAAACTGGTACTCCCTTAAAGCTTTGCAACTTTATATTGTGTTGTAGTATTGTATTCTCAGAAGCTGTGATTTTTTTAAAAATTAATTATTTTTAAAAATTTTCAGTTCAAAAAAGTTCCCTTGGAAGCTTACATTGAAAGTACAGCTTCTGGGAAAGGAATATGTTATTTCAAACAAGATAGCCTAACTCCTGCTTTTTCGTTTCCCTATTCTATTTCTTTCTCTGCGCCCCTCCACATCCCGTCTCTCCCAAACTAAGGGGCAATGTAGGGTGCTAAAAGTACCCAAATCAGCTGTTAGTGTTTGGGAGTGACTTCTCTCTAATCAATAAAGGCAGCCAAAATGTCTTGCATGAGGGAGGAATCTTAAGAAAACATCTAAGCCGTCCTGAAGTTGCAAAGATGGTGCTTTGTCAGGGAGCATGTGCTTTATGTCATTCAGAACGTACTTTCTGTCATTAAGAGTAAAACTAAAACTGACTACAAGAGTCAGAGAGTGTCTGTTAAGGGCCTCCTCCACGTTAGGAGGAACTGCTGTTGTAGAAGAAACTAATTCCAGTCGTGAAAGGCCAGAGCATTAAGTCTTCTGCTAAGTAAAATAATGACATTGGAACAGTTTTTCCTTTGCCTTCTTGTCTGCTGAACAGGATAAACATGAAATTCTGAGAGTGTTAACAGTCCATTCATGTTGTTTGTATTGTTTTTGTAGGAAAACGCTACAATATTGCAGATGTGTCTGCTGCCCTATGTATGAGTCTTGGATTAATATGGTTTACTTTAGCTGACAGCACAGTTGCACCAAACTTCAACTTGACAGGTAAAGATATATTTTAGAGTTTACCAAAATGCTTGATTTTTTCCTACGATAAGCATTCCATAGAAGTTCTGAGAGTTCTTGGTGGAGTGCCTTCAGATATCCTGCAGACAACACAGGTTTCATTGTAGCTTTGCACTAGCAGAACTGTATGTGTGGCAGAAGAGGTCTTTATTCTGTTAGGTTTTAGGTTCTTAAAATTTCTGGAAATTCCACCCTTCAGGTTGAAATGTCTTATGCTTGTTCTCAAGAAATACTTACTTCCCATTAGATCTGTTTAAATAAATATGATAAAATTCAGTTTGAACATTTTAAAACTTCAGAAGATTAGCTGACTTCTCTAGATAAACCTTTAAGTCTTTTTCCATTTCAGAACCATTTACTTTATATTAATTGACAGCCTCGCTCAGATGTGCTGTAGTTCTTAGCTGGAGTGCCCACATTCTAACTTCTATGCTGCGTAAAATCAGAAGGAAAGAAAAGATTTTAACCTGCTTGGGTTTAAAAACTTGATTCAATTTCTTTCTCAAATAACAAGGGAGAATTGGTTATTCATAAAATCCATATTATTTACTTGGCCAGTGTTTGGATTAATATTGAACCTTGAAAAACTTCTGAATATTCTACTTTTAGTGTATTCTTCTTTTTGAAATTCTGAGATGAGTTACCACAACTGTTATGACAGACATTCAGTGTGAAACCTTTATTTCTTAATAACGGAGGTACTGATTTAGAAGTTTTGTTCCTAAAAATAATAATAAATGCTCTGTTTTAAGGAAAATACTTTTTGTCTTCACAAAATGCTATTTCATCCAGTGTTAGTAATAATCAATTTGTGATGTCTAAACTGTATGTATCTTTTGCCTTGCTCGTAAATCAATTCTCATGCCTTTTAATCTAACTTTAGTGCTACTGGTAGTAGAAGAAATTACAAAAATCTGTGAATTTTGTAACCTGCTGTGCATTTAATGTGTTTATGTGTGGTATAACTGGCTAGCTACTTGAAAAAAAAAATATTTTGAGTACAGTATGGTATGCATGTAATTATATTCTAGTGTTTCTGATGTATAGATATGTGTTACCATTACAGCTCAGTTTGACTATAGCCTCTAAGCGCATTCACAGGTTAATTATATTCCTTTTGTAAAATTTAAATTGTCTTAAGTATGTGTGATGACTTAATTCTGAAAACATTTGGAAAGTTGATTCGTCAACTGAATGGGCTAGGTTAAAGTGCAGCAAATGTACCAAAGTCCTGATGCCCTCAAAGATCTGCAAAACACAAGATAAAAAACTTTCAATGTCTTCAGAGAATAAGCAGGGTTGTCTTTCATTATTAATTTATTTTGAACACTTCAAATAAGTCTTTATATATTGAAGCTTAGAGCACTACCATTTGGAGGTAGTTAGTTCTGTGAAAACAGAATATAGAACTAGTATTCAAAAGTCTGCATCTTCCCTTAAGAAGGTGATCTGAAATTCTCACCTTCTGAGAAGGTTCTTTCTGTATTTCTCTATTCCCTCTTACCTGTTTTGTTTTATTCCCGTGTCACTTAATTTAATCAGAAGAAACTTTTCATAATGGGAAAGGTGGAAATTTTCCCTTTCTTGGATGAATTATGGAGATAGATGGTCCCTTCTTTCAAGAAATGTACTGATTTTTGATATTGCAGAAATACATAGCTGCCGAAGTATAAAACCAGTGATAAAAATTATTAAAAACTTTGCTCACTTTGCAAAATGGCATATTCTTTTGAATAATTAAACTTTTCTTGATGTAAATCACAGAATAAGAACTGAAAACTGAGAGGCAGAATTTAATCTTCGTAGAGTATCTTCAAAGAAATAACTAAGTATTTAAGGAAGTTAAAACTTTAAAAACATAAACAGCAAATTAAATTACTGTTTTCTAAAGTTGCAGTTTTATGTTACTGCCTGTTTACTGCCTCCTAAATTCCTGAGTTCATTCCAGTGATTTGTGAGCATTTATGTAGAACTGTTTCCATGCAAACAAGTGTGATTCTAGCATGATTTCATAGAACTTCTACTAACTTGTTAAGAACAAAGCTGTTTACATTTCACAGTTCTAAGAGAGCAAAACTATATTGTGAACTTAAATAAAAAACATAATTGTTATTGTCTGATGCAAATACTAAAAATGGAGCATGAGCAGACATAAAATATATCTGGATGAACAATTTTACAAGTCCTTTTTTTTCCTTTTTTTTTTTTCCCCTGCTATTGAAATCTAATCTCAGTATTGCTGGGCCAAAAAAGGAATCTACACAGATTTTGTTTACACATGAAAGAGGTCAGCCAAGAAAACAGAAACTCTCTTCTACCAGAACAGGTACATATTTGTAACTAAGGAAGAGGTATACTTTTCAAGATGGAGTTGGTGCTAAGAGCTCAAAGCATTTCCTAGCATTACCAGATTGGAGAAGTAATGGTAGATATCCTAAATAGCCATGAATAATAGATACAAGACTTCCAAAAGAGAAGCCAGAAGAGAAGGGTGTGCAGAAGGAGCCAGTCTTGTAACACTGTGCTACAGGAACTTCTGCTGTTCTGGTATTACAGGTCTAAGTGGAAATTAACTATTTTCAGTGAAGACACAGTAAAAATATCAATTACATGCAATTACACGTTCATCTACCATAGACTGTTTGTACAGGTGCAATTTAGTCCTTAGCTTCGCTGTTGTTAAGGTGATATTACTTGGTTAGCTACCTCTAATGTGTCTTCTAACCTTTTGTATGGCAGGCTTCTAAAATGTGGAGTATTAAAGAGGTCTTAATGGGCAGGTAAACTCCAAACAACTCACTAGTCTAACACGTTTGCGTGGTGGGTATTGCAAGTGTGAGAATGTATTGTTGAGGAACTTGGGTAAATATCCAACAGCTTATAAATGTGTAATCAGTGTTAATATTTTAATGACTTCAAGCATCACATTAATAGTGTAAAATACAATGTAATGTAGTGTTTCAATCAAGTCTGCTGGTACAAGACCTCCAGGTTTAATTTCTTTCAGAACTAATTTAGGACCAGTTCTTCCAATCGTTTTTACTCATGCTTTACATACTACATAACGTAACTGGTCACGTTCATGGTTTTGCTGCTGCCACTTGGCAGGTGTAGCGCTATCACGAGTGAAACAATTCTTCTCTTCAAACTGTGTGTGTACATAGTATTAACATTTGTCTTGTCCCTACATTTCTCCTTTCCATGCACACTTGCACTTCAGATTCCAGGTAACCTTTTCATCTCAATCCAGTACTGAACCCATTCATTTGTCCAGTTATGTGCCTAGGCCATTAAGCACTCCTGGAACCAGCGTGATAGAGAACACAGATGGAGGTGTAGTCAGTCCCTTTGCAGAAGTGATCTGCAGGAAGGCTATTGCTGAGCTGGAGGTGTAAATATACCTCTGGACCAGAGCTGAATCCATGTAGTTAATATATCTATACTGTGGTCTTTAGTATAACCAATGTTATTCAGGTTATCATGTCATTTCCATTGACTCATACCTTTTCCAAGGCCTGATAACTTTGAATGATGAAGAGTCTTTTTCTGTTGCTTCTGTTGCCTAAGTCTAGCCTGGGAAAGGAAATGGTTCCCAAATTAAAAACACTGGTTTGGAAGTTCAAATATATTTGGAAGTTGGCCAGGGAGATGCCACCTTAAACTTCACTGGTCTTAAAAATGTTAAATCTTTTGATTCTGAAAATCCTAGGAGCTGGGATTTTTTTTTGCTCTGTCAGGAGCTTATACTCCATTTGGTCCATCAGGATGCCTATTTTGAAACCTCTTATAGTAAGAACATAATATTAAGAAAATATAACCCTGCTTGTTTCTGGTCTTCCACTTATTCTTCCCTGACACTTAAGGTGTTTTGAGGAACCAAGACCAGAGCAGACGGTAAACGTGATTTTGATGACTGATATCTTCTGTAATGTTGTATACTTGGGAAAAGTGGTATTCCAACCTGTATGCATCACTAAATACAAAGGTTGCTACAGCCATGAGAGAATCAAAGTTTGGAGGTTGGGAAATTAATTGTGACTGGCATGGATAAAGAGTTATTAATTTTTGTTATTGGAAAGCTGATTACGTTATTGACTGTGTAGTGACTTTGTTGTGAACAAATACGGTAACCTAGAACCATGGGGTTTGTACCTGAACAGTACTTTTTTAAAATTAGTATTTCAGTAATGAAAGATTTCCACTGTGAATCCTCTTGTGTTTGTTTTCCCATTACATCTAACATTTCTATTTCCCTTTGTCAGGAAAAAATAATCTAGGATTAACTACTCAAAAGAGTATGCTCTCTGCTTATTTATCTTCATTAAAAATACCTAAATAAATGCAATTGACATTCTTTCACTCTTCTTACTACAAAAACTACAGCTAGCTTCTTTATAGCAATATCCAGATGTTCCTATCAAGCTTAGAGACACACAGTGCTCAGGGATTAACTGGTGGAGGGAGTGGGGGTGGACACTGCTTTATACTGGAGTAATTAAATAGTTTTGCTGACATTTAGAATATGATATAGAGAGGGTTTTATTTTTCTATTCCTGTGGTGGGGTTTTTTTATTATTTTTTCAGGGTAAGTACAGAGTGGTCTTCGTCACTACTGTGCTGATAAATATTCTGAACAGGTTTTTGTTTGTTTTTTTCTTATATTAGGTGTGGTCCTAATATCCCTTGCCCTCTGCGCAGATGCAGTTATAGGAAATGTACAGGAAAAAGCTATGAAGTTGCACAATGGTTCTAATTCAGAAATGGTAAATACCAGATTTGCAATTTTAAAAGAATACGTTTTATCATAGACGAGGCGTACAATGACAAAACGTGAAACTTAAATCAGCTTTTCTCTTGCATATGTAAAGAAGAGCTCTCAGTCTACTGTTCTTGGGGGGTTTTGTTTGTTTGGGGACTTTTGCTGGTTTTTTGTTTGTTGGTTGGGGTTTTTTTAACCTTTCAAGGATGCTGCTTTCTGTGTGCAACTTCAAATGTATATTGCAGCTACAGAAGCACTCATTTCTAGCAACAATTTCTTTGTCTACCCTGCAGGCTGGAAATCAACAGAGTGTTTTCTGTATGATCATGCACTTAATCTCTGAAAAATACATACTGTTCTTCTGGTATAGATGAACATGTGTTAATGGAACATGTTGCTTTTCTTACTTGCTAGGCTTTGATACTACAGTGTGCTAGCATTTGAGAGGCAGCCTTTTTTGAGGCTCTGACTTTCAGAATGGCTGAATATGTGCTTTCCTTATTCAGTGAAATGCATAATTTTGAAAAAGTCTTGCTCAGTATTTTTTATATACTTATTCAGAATGTGAATTAGCTGTTTGTATGGTCTGACTTTTTTTACTTTTTAGACAGAATTTATGTTTGAATTTGGCATCTTTTTCTCTAAAGTCAAGTAAATACAAGAAGATCTTTTTTTATAGCACACATTATTTGAATATGCCACAAGTGAAAATTTAATTTACATATTTGGCATGTATATGACATTTAATTAGAAAATCTAGTTTCTCATTTATGAGAATACCTTCATAAATGGAGAAAAAACTAGTTAGAAGGAAGCTTCATTTAAGGCTGATGGTGATTTAGGTTGGCTCAAGAAGTTTGAGCAGCAAGTTTGTGGAAAGTGGAATATACCTGAAAAGTGTCACTGTATTTTTGTTTCTATTTTTGTACTTTTTTTTTTAGTATTCACTGTTGACTGCTGCTGGAGGCAGAGATTTTAGCTACATGGTCCTCACCTCACCCAGTGCAGCCTTTTGTAGCTGTAATCTCTGAAATCCTAAACAAAGTACAATCTGTAACTGTTTTCTTGCCCACTTTGCATTTTGCCAAGTCATCTGACAGTTAACTGCCTTACCTACGAAGCTCCTGTTAGCCCCAGAACTTGGCTTTTTATTCTGCATTAGTCTGACAAATGTTGGTCTTCCTATTGTATACTCATACTCCTTGTAGAGAATCAGTGTAATGTTTAAGGATATAAAGGTTTTGTTTGAGGCCTAGAGATTACACTCCAGGATTTTGTTCAGAGAATCCAGTGCAGGAGTACAGGCAGAATTTCGGAAATCATTTTTCTAGACTTGAGAATGTGGGTAAAAACTTAAGAGGTCTTCTGAATTGGAGATCATGTTTAATGGACAGCAATCGAGAAATAAAATTGAATAGTAAAAGAACCTATTATCCACAGGATCTCTGTTTCGTTGCCAAATTTGCCCTGGATTAAGCAGTTATGAAAAGAGAAAAGATGTCTTGTGGCTGCAATAGTAACCACTGCTGTGGAAGGTTATAACTGACTTTGTCTTGTGTGTGATTCTAAGGAAGTGACTTATATCACACTGCCTAACGAGGAACTAGCAATATGCTGCTTGTTCTGGTTGTGAATAGTGAGGTCTTTGGGTAGTTTGGAAGAAAAGCTGGATGCAGAGGCAAATGAAGAACTAGAGATTAACTTTTGTGTGTATAAACATTGTAAAATAAGAGCTCTGAAGATTAGATCATTGTTTTTTAAGAGTTTGAAAGCAGTTCTGCTCTTGAAATGTATATTCATCCTCCTTTTTGTAGAGCAGTGATAAGTATTCTGTTGTGTCATGGCATTGTTATTAATTGTTAATAGATTTATTTTTTTGCAAATAATTGAGATAGTATAACAAGAAAACAATTGATGAAACCTGTGTCAAAAGAAGTAGGCCTGTAATTGACACAGTTTTGAAAGCATAGTAGTAGATTAGCGTGTTCTAGCTAGTGATGTGTAGGATAGTTCTGTTCACTGTCTCGCTTTTTCACAAGAAAAGGCCACTAAATGTTGCCCAAACAGCTGAATGCCTCCTGCTGCATGGAGGGATGTATGGATGGGCAGTTCCAGCTTCTATTGTTGCCTCTACATGGGAAAGGATAGGATGAAGATTCTTTTGTTGTTGTATGAAGCTATGAATTAAATAAGGGTACAGCCAAAATGAAAAGCTTACCTGTTTGCTGAGTATAGTCTGTTCTGAGTACTGAACTAGGCCAGAGCTGGTCATACTTGAAAATCTTGTATCCTATAACTGTAATGCAGGCGCGCCATGCATATGAACTGAAGTGACACAGATGAAACTTACATGACAATTCTGGCAGTTCATGGTGATTATGTGCTGTCCTTTGCAAATTTAATGTAATATGGATCTTTACTGTGCAGGATAAGTAGGAGAAAATGAAATAACGTTTAACGTGTTATTCAAAATCTTAAATTATATAGTTGTGTGAAGTTTTGTTTAGGCTGTGAAATCCTGAATTTGAAGGATTTACTGCAGTCAACATAGACCTCAGGATATTATTAACTGACTAGCTTACCAAACTTTTTTTATGGAGTTGTGGGTAGGAAGAATGTCTCTGACACCTACTATTTGCTTTTCACTGTACATCAGCTATTATAGAAGTCCTAGTAAAAATATCTTCAATCACTGCAAATTCAGCTCTGAGAAATTGAGCACATTAATAGGGTCAAGCATTTGAAAGCATTTAATGTCGTCCTTTTGTATAGTTTCACCTGGTAATTATTTTCTCTTAAACTATTCTAGGTTTTATATTCCTATTCAATAGGTTTTGTATATATTTTGTTTGGATTAACATGCACTAGTGGATTAAGCCCTGCAGTAACATTTTGCTCCAAGGTAGGTATAAAGATTTCCTTTTTACTATGAAGAACCTCATTGGAAAGCATTGCTCTGTATGGTTTAGAAAAATCTCACCACTTCTCTAAAGTTATATTTTCATCATGTAAGCTGGTTAACTTGTATAATTCATACATTAACCAAGTTGTTACAGTCTTTGATGTATTAGATAGGGTAATGTTTTAAAAAGCCAAAACAAAATCACAGGACCAGACTTATGAGCTTATCATTTCATTATTAGTTTTCCATTATTTAACTAAAAATTAAATAAGGATCTTTGCATGAATGCATTGTTGAACCGCTTATTATTGCTCAAGCAGTTGATTAAAGACTGTAGTTTTAAGTCATTTTGCAATACCTCAGGGTTTGTTTTACATTTTCCTAACAGGCTTTTGTTGTTGTTGTTGTTGCAGCATCCACTTCAGACTTATGGTTATGCGTTCCTTTTCTCCCTGACTGGGTATTTTGGCATATCCTTTGTTCTAGCTTTGATTAAAATCTTTGGTGCTCTTCTGGCTGTAACAGGTATGAACAAATGATACCTTTACTGCTTTTGGTATAAAACCATAAAGTAATCCTATTATTTAGAACAGAGTTTCTGAGAATTGTTCTTACTTTGGCTTTTCTTCTGTTCTTTGTGCTGACTGATCGTGGTTTGTGTAGCATGGATCTTCTCTGGCAGTATGTGTTTGAGAGCTTCATAGTTCTTTCCGTGCCACTGTTTCAACCTTGAAGAGCCTGTTAAGTAATCTGGTGCATATAGCCTGTTCTGTGTTTTAATGCAGAAACAACACTGTTCTAAGCAGAGTAATCGCAATGGAAGCGTATAGCAAGGTATAAGGAAAAGACAGGTACTATTTGAAACATGGAAGGAAAAGTAAGGATATTTTAGGAAGGCATAGTAGGTGGTATCATAGTCTCTAAGCACAGAATTTATGGAGATTTCCAACAAATGTTGTTGCTAGAAAAGCTATGAAGAACTCCCCCTCTTTATTAAAAGGGAATAAAGGGTGTGTATTAGTTTTAGAAGTCAGGATTTGAACTAAACAAACTTCTAGTGGGCTGTGTAACAGCTCCTGTATTATCTCTAAACTGCAACTTGTGTATTCTTGGGACAGGTACATGCCTTATTGTTAACAACAGAAGCAGACTCTGTCTAGTCCTTCAGATCTTCTAGACATCTGATGTAATTGTCTGACAGAAAATGGAAGTAGTCATGTTTCCTGTTAAATGCTTAGTACAGCATATGACTGTATCAGCCGTGTCAGAAGAAACAAATATAAAGAACTCTGATCAGTAATACGTTGAAAAGATTTGGGCCACCCACTTGCGTGTCTGCTAGCTGCACGTGAATGTGGAACAATACAAGGCCCTAAAGTATGTCAAAAGTTATTGGAGTCCTTTCCAGGCTAAGAAAGTCACCAAATGCCATCTTGTCTGTTCCTGTGATAGTTCACACACAAATAAAAAGTTTCTGTGATGTGGTGTTCTCACCTAATAACATAATTTCCTAGCAGTAAATGCAAGTCAGACCTATCTGCGCTGACATGCTCCAGGTATGTGTCCAGACAGATGAGGAAAAGGAGGATGTGAAGCAAGACAGTCACAACCATTATAGATTTTCAACCTTTATAGATATTCAGACGTGACTCTTATCTGGTATGCAACTAGACGTATTCTTCGTGTTGGGTAACCAGTCATCTGGAAAAATTATGTGGAGAGATTGAAATCCTGCTAGCTGAGATTGGCTCTCTGTGAGTGAGGAAGCCACTGAGCACAATGAGTCTCAGCACTGCGCTGCCAAGTAATGTCACCTGGTTATGCTCGGTCGTTACTTATGTATTGGCTGATGTGTCCCTTAGAAACAATGAAAAGTATTAAAACTAAACGTATTCTGTGCAGAAGGACAAATATGTGGCTTCAGAGGAGGAAGTGTGTTCAGACATCATTGATACATTGTCTGCCTGAGATCCTTAATGGAAGTAGCAGTATAGAAAATTATTAAGTCAAAGGAATTGCTAGTAAGACAAATGCGACAGAAATTGTGGCTCAGAAATTATTTGTACTAGTTTATTGTGGCTTGTATCTGTATTTGTGAGGCCGTGGCATATTTTAGTATGTGGCATTACCTAAGTGTGGCAAAGCTAGCTACAGCCAAATAACGTAACTACTACAAGTGAATGCTTTTAACCTGTATCATTGTGAGTTTGTGTAACAGTCAAGTGACTGAAGTGTTTACGTATCAGAATATCCTCAACTGTTGGAATAAGGGGAAATGACTCTGCTGTTCATTTTAATAGGAGTTAATTGTAATGTTAACATTTTTTATGTATCTAAAAACACTAAAGGAAAAGTCTGACATTAGATAATTTTTCAGCATCTTCCTGTACACGTGTTCTCAGGCTGTCCCTAAAATTATTACTCTTTACTATATGCAACTGCTATAGAACATAAAACGGTTTGCCTGGAGAAAATTGTTGCTTCCAAACTTAAAGTGTAAACTGAGTGTATTTTTCAAAAATCGGTCACTGCCTATCTTACATAGTCATTATGATAGTCTGTCAAGAACAGTTATACCAGGCTTGTTCCTTCCTCAGGTTACTTTTTCTTCAAACTACAAACATTAGTCACAAGGGCCAGGGGGTGGGGGTGGAGTTGTAGCAAAATACCATGGAGCTACTTTTCTCTCTTCCCTCTACCCCTAAAAGCTGGTTTCTGTCAGGTGATGCTCTGCTTCATTCGCAGCAGTGGAGAGGAGAATACAGTTGTTTTCTGACCTGAGGAGTGCATGCTCTGCTCTTCTATTAATTTTTGCCTCTGCAGCGCTTCTGTTTTGCATTTGTTTTTCACAAAGTTCAGTATGTCTCCTCACTGGAAATTGGCCCAGATGAGAGGATTGGTTCATGTATTAAAATAGCTCTTTAAAAAAAAGTCTTACTGTGCTAAAAAATATTTTAAAATGCTGTAGAATAGCAAACCCTTCCCAGGTTTTCTTATGCCTGACCTTGACAATCCTAACACTTGAGCCCTTTCTGTCTTGCCTGTAGCAATGTGAAAATGTTTATTGTGCCTTGGAAGAACACCACATTCATTACTGTCCCTCCCACCCCTCATCCACCCTCCCCCTTCTTGGAGGGGAGCGGGGTGAAAGAGTTTAATGAAAATTGTATTTCTATTAGCAGAATGAGAAATTATCAGACTTAATTGGGAAAAAGAAGAAAAGGCACTTAATTTAGAAGGAAATGGTTACATAAATATTTTAATTAATAACTGATTTGAAAGAACAGAAATAATTGTAATTAGAAAAACTGAAGTAATTTAACCATTTTTTAAATTATTCATTTGTAAACTGTTTTCTAATTAAAACTCAATTTTCTTTTTCATTCTCCTTTAATTTTTCATGTAATAGAAAATCATTTTATTTGATGCACATAAATTTCTTAAAATATAAAGAAAATTGTTACTAAAAAGTTGAGATTGGAGTAGATGAAGCAATGGTGAAGGCTGTTTCTTCCACTACAAAACATGCTTTTAAGTAAATATTTGTTGTGGAGGAGGACTGGGGAGAATGAAACTTGCTTTGCTAGCCATAACAGCCTGAATATACATCAGTAGTCATTGGTTCCTTTTGTCAGTATGTTACAGTAAGACTAATGTCAATGTAGTTATACAAGTAAGACTTTCCAGTATGGTGCAGTAAAAAGTACTTCATGGTAAGCAAAATATTTTCTGTTAATAAAAAAGATAGTTTTCTTTAGGTGCAGACAGTTGTACTGGGGTCTTTCTGAAGTGAGAATTCTGCGCTATCATATAACACGTTCTCAGGCCCTTAACCTCCATAGCTAAACTGGTGCGCCTGGCTGCATTGTTACTTCTTTTAAAACATTTTCTATAACTTTTACTCATTTATTGATTTTTTTTTTTGTTTTGTTTCAGTAATAAACTGTATAGGTTTTCTAGTACACGGTTTGCTAGCAATGCTGTGTTCTTGTTCATAGCAGATAGCACTGAAATTTTCAAATAATTATTTGAGCTATAGTTAAGTTTAAGAGTAACCCAAAGAGATAGTTTACTTCCATTTTGGTAGCAGGATTCTGTTCTCAACTCTTCTTAGTACCTTGATTCTTTCTGGTGATAAGATCACATGTAGAAGAAGGTCTCTTAATGGTTTTGATGAAAACTTCCTAATGTATATCATTGAAGTCAGACATCCTTGGTCTCTTAGGTTTCGAAGAGAAATTATTTCTCTGCACTGTTAGGTAAATTTTCAGTAACTTCAAAAGAATGATGTGATGCTGATCCCATTCAACTTAAAAATAAAGCCCAAAACACCACTGAAATGTAATAACAGGGGAAATGGCAAGAGATTTGGTATATCCAACTGGTGATTTACTTCTTTCTGCTTTAACTGATTGGTTTATGCCATCAGTTACTCGCAAGGATTGTTTGTTGATTTCAGATATTGTGAATGATTAGCGTGAAGTTATTAAATAGCAAGCCTTGTTCTGGAAGTTCCTCTGCTGCAGGTAACTGTGAATGGAGCTGATACTACTGATGCAGTGTACTTGTTTCGAACAGCATACGGTTCTAGCAGTATTTTGCACTGGACCGGGGCATCTGCAGTCTATTTTTGCACCAAGGATGATCGTCATTTTAGCCAGACAATTATGTAATGAGGTTATCTACTAATATTGAAGACTCTAGTATGTTCTTTTGCTGTAACTGAATTGTTAAAGCAGTAAATATTTGTTTTCCTCTGCAGTAACAACAGGAAGAAAAGCAATGACCATTGTGCTTTCTTTTTTGTTCTTTGCAAAGCCGTTCACATTCCAGTAAGTATTTATAGTTTTAAATGGATTTTTATATATTTTATAAAAAATTACGTCCTTGAGCATGGAAGTATAACAACAGTAATTAATCATATTCAGGCTTTAATGCTTTTCATTTCATATCTTTTACAAATGTTGGCCATCCGCTGTAAATATTGACTGGCTTGTTGATGCTAATCATGCTAGAGAAAATAGTTTCCATTTTTCTAAAGGTCTGGAAGACAAGCCATTCCATGTATTGGCATTTTTTTGCTGTTTTTTTAAGAAAAATCTTACATAATTTCTAGTGCTTATGATACTTAATAAATTGTTTGGGTATTTCCTCTGTGGAGGAAGATTTGGCTAAAGGAAGGCATTTTCTCCATTACAGTATTGTTTCCCCTTTTATGAGCTCAGGTTTGAGTTCTTAGCTAGCCCTTTTAAATAACTGCAAGCTTCTATTATCTTGATGTATTAAATAGTAGGATTTTTGAGCTTGGGTTTCTTCCCTTTTTTTAATTTCAAGGAAGAGCTTACATTGAAAAATGCAACTAAGCTGCTACATTGATCCTAATTGCTTCTGGTTTGAAAGAAAATAGCATTCAATTTTATTGCTATGTATAAATTTGAGATTTAAGAAAAAAGCTTACAGCCCAGTGCCCAAATGGAATTTACTCCAGATAAAAATCTTGAGGCTTAAAGTAGTGGAGAGCTGCAACAGAAATGTGCTTACATTGGGAAGTATGGAAGTTTGAGTCAGAACACATTTTGGAGCAGTAACAGAGAGCATAGCTCTCATAACTGTAGGAAGGAAAAACTTACAAAACCCCCTCAGGACTACTTTATTCATGTGAGAAGGAACAGCTACTGTTGTTATTTAACTATAAATGCACCTTCATAAGCTCTCCAGACAGGGTGGGAAAAGGAAGGGTGGAAGGCTAGTAATAATAAAGATTCAAGCAAATTTTTTCTCAAAGTCCACTGATTTGTGGTGTTTTTTCCTTGAACTTTTCTCTCCTTACTGTAGGGGCTTTATTTTGTTTAATCCACAAATATTGCTATGTAATCGCTACAGATAAAGTGCTAATGCTAACTTTTTTCCCCCTCCTCTCCATCCCCTTTAGGTACGTGTGGTCAGGCTTACTTGTTGTCCTTGGTATATTTCTTAATGTTTACAGTAAGAATATGGATAAAATCAGACTACCTTCACTGCATGGTCTTTGGAAAAAAAGTGTGGAAGAAAGAAAAACAAGGACGTTGTCACAAACTGTATAGACAGTGGTTTATGCCTTGTCTAGACTATGATTTACTATTATTATTTTATTGGAACAGTCTTCAACTGATTCACTTTCCAAAGGGAACATTATTAAAACCAAAGGAGCTGAAGGCGTATTGTCTGCTTGCAGACTGCTAGAAATGCACATTTTTGTGAGCCCTTTCTTCAGAGCACTTGAATTCGTCATAAAAGGTGTTGTTGGCCATTGTCAGATGGCATTACCAGGCAATGAAGGACAGCAGCTCCTGGCAGACTGCTGAGAAGCTGCACTCCAAGTGGGGACACAGTAGAAGACTAATTTGGGCATTTTAATAATATTGGCTGTGTGGCTCATCTGAGATTAGTGGTTCTTTGTCTTTGTTAATTGTCTTGGCGGGGTAATTTAAATGTAATACTGTATTAACATTTAATGGAACTTAATCAACAACTGGTTGACCAAATTGCAATTTTAAAGGTGGAATGTTTAGAATATGGTATGTTGTCACTCTTTTTCATTTTAAATAAAAATGTTGGGGTTTTTTAAGTTATTGATTAGATCATCACAGAACTTGATATTTATTGCAATAATTGAAATTTTTATGGAAATCTTAACGGTGTTACTCTTTTTGATTATTGCTCGCAAATAACAAAAATGAGACTGAGTTTGTGCAGTCAACATCCATGCTTTTAGAAGGAGGGAACAGTCTTTTAGGCCTGAACAGAGTGAGAATTCAGAATGAAGAAGTCGTGATTGAAACAGTGGTGTAAGAAGCTGTTGTTTGCTTATTCTGGAGGTGAAATGCAAAATTCTTAGTGGCCTGCGGCCATCCGTATCATAGTGGTGTAAAGAGACATGGAAGTCCTATAAACTAGTATCATCAAATCAAAACTCTTTCAATATTGGAGTAAAGAATAACAGTATCTGCTAATGTGTTTGGAATACGTATTGTGTCAGTCTTTGTGTGGTCCTTGTGATAAACTTAAGAGGATTAGGGTACAGATTACAATTTTCTTTATTTAATGACAGGAGGAGACAATGTACTACCAGTCTGTCCTTTTTGTCTTAAATTTAGGAAGACATAAGTCCATTTATCTCTCTTACTTTCATATTCCAACTCGCTTTTGAATCGCTTGCTCTGTCTTTCATTTTATGTATTTAACAATAGCACTTTAAAAATACTGATCACCTTATAGTTCATTGTTCTCATGTGGCCATGATTTTTTGCTGTTGTTGTTGTTGTGTCCCTTAGATGCATGTTGGTGTGTTCTTTCAAATCAGACAAGAGTAAATTGGCTAATAGAATTGTGTAGTCAGAAGAATGTACAAAGAATTGAAATAGCTCACAGGATTGCCTTCTGCCAAAAATACTGGTTTATGAAAGTATTCAAAATATGCAAAATGTTTTTCCAGACATTTGGGAAGAATTGCTATTCCAAGGAGCTTATAATCAAAGCACAGACACAAAATGTGCCTTAGACTTTGCTTATTGAGTTGGTAGCTAGCATATGCTATATAAAGTCTGTTATAAAATAGAACATGGAATAACATAGCCATCTTAGCAAGATGGGAGAGATAGGTGGAGTGGAGAGCTGCGCTAATGTATGTGCACTGTTTCCAGCATGCAAGCTACTCTGCTGTGTCACCAAAGCCTTTCAACCCGTATACACCCAGTGTTGTTGCCAAGTTATGAGAATTTATTGCATGTGACAATTTTGTGTTTTAAATTCCCAGCTGCTGCATGATTGATTGTTTCCTGGATAAGGTAGAGAGGTGTGAATGTGATGAACAGGTACACCTTGAAAGAGAAAGGCGGCCTGCTGTGGCTATCCATTTTCACGTTGCAGCTGAAGTTTTATGATAAGATATGAATAAGGGTTACAATTTCAAATTTGATGCAAGAGTGCATTTGACCAAGTCAAGGGGTTTCATACACATTTTCCACATAATGTTTGTCAACTGTTATATTCCCTTGCACTCTTTTCACTAAACGATGTTGCTGTTTCCAGTGCAGTTAAGTTACCTATGAAGCTTAAAAGAGGGGCAGTTTTTGAACCTTTGAATAGGAAGTAATTGCAGAATGCTTACTGCTCTGTTCACTGGCTTGGTGGAACTTGGTAAGTGTCAGTTTTGCCATCTGTAAACTCTGTCTGTTGCTAAACGTTATTGAACTTCAGGAAACCAAATTATGTGAAAGGTACCATATATGCAGAAAGTCATAGTAAATATAATTCGTTTGGCATCTGTTTTATATGAATAATAAGTCAATCCCAAAGTTTCTGACTAGAATTCAAGTGTAGTATGTAGGTTGCTGAACTGTTTATATAATGCACTTTTGTCTCTCTTTTCTCTCTTTGGGGAGTGTAGTGTTCACAATAATTTACCTTTTAATTTATTCTGTGTTGTATACAGGACTGAGTTAATGGAGCACATGTTAGGGGAAGTTTTGATTTTTTTTTTAATTCATTTTCTTAACTATAGAAATATATGTTTTGTTTCACAGGTATACTTTAAAAAATTATTTTTGTAGACAAATGAATATTGTAAATTTAGTGTTAATGGCATAAAATTTAAGAGTCAGATTTTTACTTTCGTAGGTGTGAGTCTAGTACTTGCTAATCAACAATACAAGTGTTAATGAAAATGCATGCACAAGTGAGAGTAGTTCATAATTTGCTACCTGTCATGGTCTGCACAGTTTCATGCTTTCATTTTGATATTAAGAAAACCTTCATTTCAGTGAATTGCAGTTTGTGAGGGTTTTTTTTAACAAGCTTTATAGCACATGCAAGTAAGAGAACCTTACAAACCTCCAAGTGTTCTTATTACAAAATTTTGGTTTAGGATCTTCTGTACTGTATATGTGTGTTGGTTTTGTGTTGTCTATGAAATAAGAATAAGGGCTTGTCCACAAAGTAACTGTAAATTCTTTATTTTTCATGTAAGAGCACTTACATTGGCATGTTGGTTAACCCTTCCTAATGTTGCTACATAGGCTGCTCAACTTTTGCATTTTATAGTCATTGATTCCTGGACTCTTTACAGTAGGCATTATGAAATCACAGAAAAAACCCTTTCATTCTGTCATCATAAAACTTATTATCTAAATATAATATAAATTAGTTGCTTCTTATTTCTTATGCTACACAACCTTCTCTTCTCCACAGAAAAATGGTGATATAAGAATTAGTTATAATGGGATTGAAGTTCACACTAAAATTTAAGGTTGCCCAAGGTATCCACTGATGTCAGCAGCCTATCTCTATGACACCCTCGCTTTTGGAGGACTGAGTTTTTCCTAAATTAGTATGCATTTGCAGTTGCTTTCACATTACATTTTTGCATTTATCTGGCATACTTGAATACCAAAGTAATTGACTGTGCGGTGGATTTCTTCAGTATTTCAGTATGTCAGTATCATCAAACTGCTAATTACTCAGAAACCTATATGTGAATACAAGTGTGGAAAAACTAATGCTCTGAAACACCCCCTAAATCTACAGTTTTTCCTGATACTGCATTAAACTGTTTTTCTTAGTCGTTTTACCACTCGTGCTTTGAACTTAACAAATATTTTAACCTAAAACTTAGGCATACATCATTCCTACTTGTCTTCCTTACTTCTCTGTCTTATTTTTGGATGTTAACTCCCTTTTTAACGTGCTCTGTTGATGCACTGTGGATTGTTTCAGATTTCTGTTCCTGCATTTAAGGGCTCACATCATACTATTACAGATTGGTCGCATTCCGTATTTTCTGCTTCGTATCAGTTATGAGTGTCTGGATGATTCTTTTAAATCCTTTTTGCTCTACACACACAAAAAAATCTTTCCTTTTATACTTTCCATTATTTTTTGGAAAGGGCTTGATGAGTGCGTGTATGAGTTAACTCCTTGACCTCATTCCATCTTCCAAGAAAATCTCACTTCTCCCTTGCTTGCCTTTGAGAACTAAAAGAACAGGAAATAAATTATTGCAAGTGCTCTTTTTTCTGTAATAAGTGCCTTCCTTACTAACCTGGGTTGTCTTAATCGTTTCTTTTCTTTCTGCCTCCCATGCTCCCAGGCACAAGCAAGCCCTTCTCCTATGTTTGACCACTGCTTGTGGTCAAAGTCATGGAGACTTTTTGAGTTGTTTACTGTTCTGGAAAGATGTGTAGAGTTGCATGTATACTCTGGAGGGCAAGAAATAATAAGTAAACGTCAAGTTAGGGAAGTAATTAAATGGATTCATACTTTTTTTTTTTCTAGAGGGATTTTATATATGGTTTAGGTAATAGCTCAGAATTTGTTAGTGGAAGGTGGGGTTTTTTTCCCCTTTTACATTTTACCTGTTTAAATATCTTTAATTTTAATATTTAATATGAAACTCCTGACTATTCAGGCAGTTTATAGACATTAATTTTAGTCTTGCCTATGAGGCAGAAAAATCCTATCTCCATTTCACTGATAAAGCAGAGATGGTAACTTGCCCAAAGTTGCCTTCCTAAGTCTGTGGTGAGCAGGGAATAGATGTTAATACCCTCAGTTATTCTATGCCCCGAGTCCAACAGAGCCCTTCTGTACTTGAAATAAAACAGTACCATCGTAAGCTCAGTTTTATTTTACCCTAGAATCAGAAATTTTAAATGGTTTCTGTTCTGTGTTCTATACTAGTGTAATTTTAAAGTGAAATTAAGAGAGTCCTAAGTAGGCTTCCTGCTTCTTGTTTGAAGCTTCTTTGCATTGTGATTGTCTTGTTGGTTTGTTCTTCTGTGAACACTGCTATGGAAACAAGCCAGAGAGAGTAGCAGTCATAGGAGAAGCATAATATCCTTCACTTTCAGGTGACTGGTCTGAATTTAGTTTACCTTGCTACTGGTAAAAAGCTGCTGCCATTGGAAAACTGTGAGGAATTGTCATGATGTGAGGAATTGATCATAATGATGTCATGCCAGATCTGTATCTTTTTGCCATTCATTTGTAGAGAAGCAAAGACGGTAACGCAATAAAGAACATTCATACACAAACACTCAGCTTAGAATATAATGCTGACTTAATGCTTCTTTTCTATACTTGGATTAATTTCTGCTGTTTTGCTGTTTTTTCCTGAGGTATGATAGTAATGTATTGCTTCTCTACACTTTTGGATATTTATATATTTTTTTTCTTTGTTAGATTTCTCAGTTTTATGATTCCTTTTCTCTTTTTTTTTTTTTTTTTTTTTTTATTTTTTATTAAAAG
>VFFE01007677.1:452385-530263 GCA_008921705.1 Burhinus oedicnemus | reverse complement strand
TTTTTTTTTTTTTTTATTTTTTTTTTTTTTTTTTTTTTTTTTTTAATTTTAAGTGTAAAGTGTTTACCTTGTAATTTTCATTACACCCGTAGTACTGTGTCCAGTTCTGGGCTCCCCAGGACGAGAATGTGACAGTGCAACAGGAGAGTCCAGCAACAGGACACAAAGATGATGAAGGGACTGGAGCATCTCTTCTGTGAAGAAAGGCTGAGAGAGCCAGCACTGTTCAGCCTGCACAAGAGAAGGGGCAGGGGAATCTCATCAATGTGTGTAAATACCTGAGGGGAGGGAGCTCAAGCCCTTTCCAGTGGTGCCCAGTGACAGAACAAGAGGCTACAGCACGAACGTTTTTTTCTGAGGGTGACTGAGCACTGGCACAAGTTCCCCAGAGAAGTTGTGGAGTCTCCATCCTCGGGGATACTCAAAAGCCAGCTGGACGCAGTCCTGGGCCAACCGGCTGTCGGTGGCTCTGCTTTAGCAGGGGGCTTGGACCAGATGACCGCCCTTCCAACCTTAACCATTCTGTGATCGTAAATCTTACTATCTTTGTCCAGATTCTAATACTACCATTTTTTTCTCCTGTTTTCAAAGTGTTAATAAACATACTTAAATCAAGTATCTCTGTTTGGATTGGCCACTCAGCTGAAGCTGAAGATGCCATGGTGACAATGCCTGATAGTGTGATTCTAGCTGAATTGCGAGTAGTTTCAGAGCACAGTCCCCTTGAGAGAGAGACCTCGATTTGGTAATTGCTGCTCAATGTGAAATGACAGTATGTGCATCTCTTAGAGCAAATGCAAGAAACTGGTGGATAGAATTGATGCTGTCCACACAGAACTCTGTGAATGTATTCATTAAGGAGTTCAAAGTGGCTTTTGATTTTTCTGCATTTAGCTCTTACCGTGCTATTGGGTGTTTTGGTGCAGCATCTGATCTGCAGGTGTCTGTTGGAAGTGTTGCTACACTGCTTGCTGCCTGTTGCCAGCATTTTGCATGAACATGGTCAGCTGTGGTAGATGTGGTATAAATTCCACTTAATTCTGTAGTATCAGGCATTTACATGAGCAGATCTATGCAAAAGTCTGTCCGATAGCAGTCCTAGTTCCATGGAAAATTGCTGTGTCAGGTTGAACACTTGAACCCCACCAGCACTGGAGCACACACACTAAATACCACCGTTAACCATTGTACAATCTGTCATATGGTCAACAGCTATTTATCTGTAACTGCAGCAGTAAAGGGAAAATTGATCAAAATAAATATCCCCTGGGCTTGTTAGCTGGTACATCTGAATACAGGGTGTTTTAAGTTTGGCTTCTGCTGCAACCTGTCTCCTGGAATAGACTTGGTGACATGTTCTGGGTGAAATTTCAGGGCATGGGAGAGGGCTGTAAGACAGCAGGATTTGGATATGCTCCAAGTCTGGTTGATTCTGTGCTGCTAGCATGTCTGCTTTGCTCTCTCTTAAGGCAGCAAGTCTGTCTGTCCTCAGCTTACTGAATTTTCTAGTTAGCACTGGCACTAAACTGTATTTACCAAGCCAAGTCTTACACGTGGTTTAAGAAGAGTGCTTGTGCTTACTTCCTGGGAAGTGTATGTCTTGAGGAAATGTAGACATCCCAGAAGTCTCTAGCATTCATAAGAAAATGGAAGGCGTTTCTTTTAGATCAATGTGGAATAGGGTGCTCTCCCTATCCTTCCTAGGAAGGACAAACACAGTGCTATGATATGAGGAAAGTTATAGCTTCATTTATAGACTGTGAAGCAATGGGCGAGTGGTTCAGTTGGCCACTAAAATCATCTTTGGGGATTCAGACACATTTATAGGATCCACCTACTGGTACTATTTGTAGAAGACTGAATCTTTCCTGACAAGCTACAGTTCCTGTTTCTTCACTTTTGCTTCATTTCTAAGTTCCTGAACTCCTTTATGGTTCCACAGCGCTACAGTAGCTATTGGCACTCAATATTAACATAAATACGGATACAATCAAACCTCTGAAGAGAATAGTCTTTTTCACACTACTGTCCACGACTGGGGAACAGGAAGGAGGCAGCAGTGGCATCTCGGTGAGGAAGCGTTGTGAAAGCTCTGTAGCCCAGTCTTGCAAATAACTTGATGTTCTTGGCTGTGTACTGCAGAGGTGGTTCCTCACTGCGTGCTTCTCCATGACTTCAAAAACTGCAAGCCTTCATGCTAGTTTCATCACCTGAGAACTATCGCAGTGTTTTGCAGGACTCAGCATTACAGGTAAAGGGCACTCAGCACAAACAATTAAGGGCACTACAGGCTGTGCTTAGGAAGTGGATTATGTTACAGGTTATCTATAGAAAGTAGAGGCACTCAAATTTGCAGATGGGCGAGTTATTCGAACCCATCTCAGCCTTAACTGGAATGACCAGGCCCAGCTAAATAGTTGTGCCTCATGAGCAAAACAGTGATAGCAATAGGAATTGGAAGTGCCCCATCTTGACTTTCAGAATGGCCTGTAGTTTAAAAGGTAAAAGTAGCACCTTCAGAAGAGGGTTGAGGGGGGGTGATGTGGCTCTGACGGCTGTGGCTGAGGAGAGAAAAGCCATATCATACTACGATGAACAGTGCTCTTTAAAGACAGAAATGTCTTCTCTGCTCACTGTGTCTTTAAATGTAGCCTTCTATATTAATACTCTCATGCCTAATCCGGTAAAGCTGCTTATTCTTACAAACAGGTAAAGGTATACCTATTTGTTTTGAACTCGATGGATGTTTCAGTTTGAGATAGACATTGCAGCCACGGGATTTGGACAATCACGGACATGTCCACAAAGCAGATTTGAGGCCCCTTAAAGGCTTTAATACATAAAGCAGAGTTCATGTAGGCTTCAGGCAGTGAATAAGCAGAATTTAAGCTGTTTAGGCTTTAACATCCCTTTAATCTTTTGTTGCTCTAGCCTAAAGTTAGGATTATTTATTTTGTGTCCTATCCACATTTTGGTACTGGAAAATCATTTTAGTGAGAAATATGCTAAAAATTGCCCTTAATAAGTAGTTCACGTTAACAGCTGGGAGTATTCTATCCCTGGTTTACACCATCCTATGCAGTGCAGCTAATAGTAAAATCTGAATGTGAGTGTTTGACCTCTCCATGTGAGGACTGCTGCTAGGTAATATCACCATCCTTGATTTTAACAAAAGAAACAAATCCTACAGAACTACATAGGTAACAACTGATTTAAAAGTAGCTAATCCTTACTATGAGTCACCCCTGGACACCTTATCCTCAATAAATGAGCCATGCCTGGCTGTACAAGCTTGGTTTGCAAACTCCTATCTTCCCTGGGATTAAAGCAGCCTGTGATTAAGCAATCATGCTTGCTTGCTTGCCAGGGATGAGACCAGTTATTGCCTAAAGCTTTTTGATCCCTGGGCACGTAGGTAAAGGCAGCTTGAATTGACCATCTTGGACTTGGTAAATTTTGCATTGCAAGAGAGCTGCAATATAATCTATTCTTTCCCAGATAAGAGCTCGTTTTTTTCCAAGAAGTTGAAGCACAAACTGCGTACAAACAATACATGTTTGGCTTCTAAATAGAAATGTCACTAGTTGGGAGAGCTAGCTTTTTTCCTACTGAGAGCTAAATTTGTATGGAGAATAGGTGTAGCTGTGTATCAGAAAGGTGTAATGTGGTATCTTTTACCAGATTATACTTCTGCACTGTGCGTTGTGGTAGGCTGATGAGAGAACATCAAGAAGGGAAAGAAATGAAAATCAAGATGCGTTGGACAGCATTAATTCTCGGATGTCCCTTTTTTCCATTGCATAATGTTGGATGCAACAGATACAAAGCAGGTTTCAGTAATCGGACTAAGTATTGGGACAGGGATTTTTCAAAGTAGTTGAAGACAATTGAAATCCTGTTGAGCCTTAACTGCTTTACTGTTCTGAAAATAACAAATTCCATCACCACAGAAGAACAGAAGACTGCCCCTCTCTGTGCAAAGCTTCCCTTGCTGTCTGTGGAGATACACTGTGAAGACATCTTAGATGTATACCTTGATTGATGGGCAAAGACACTCTTTTTAGGTATGCTGAGATTTCATGGTTGGAAATAGGATGTCTCCTTTCACTCATCTTCATTGCAGGTCCTTCAAAGTTGAGAATAGCTGTGCCAAGCTGAAAATGAGTCAACAACGTTTGTTAGATATGCAGATCGCTGAAGGGACCTGTATATGATTTAGTGTGTGATCTCTTCAACCTGCTAGATTTCTTCTGCCAGAGCTATGACTGTTGGATCAGTTTAACTGTTCACTTTCTGGTAATGACTTACAGTGTTAAAATACGTATTTTTGAAAGTGCGGATACTTGTGTTTTGCACAGTTTGGGCAGGTTTGGGTTGATTTTTTTTCTTTGTATTTTTCATAAGTAATACTCTGTGGCACAGGGGATTCTTCATAAGTAATTTTCAATATTGACCTTTTATCCTCTCTGTTTAGTTTATTTATTGAGGCTCACAGTAAGAGCTGTCTGCATCTCATTTTCCCTGTGCTCATTTCTATTATTGTAATCTCTCTTCAACAGAATTGGTAACCTGTGTTATTTTCTCAGCCTCATGTAGTAAATAATGGTACATGTCTGAAGCTTATCACAGCAGCAAATAAGTGGGTGCATAACGCATCATCCTTTCCAAATTGCCACAGCAGGGAGAGCTGGCAGTACATCCATTGCCTCTGTTATTTCTCACAAAAAGCTAAATTTTTCTGCCCGTGAATGTTGTAGGGCAGCAACAGAAAAAAAGCTGAGGTAGCTACATGAGGACGTGGGCCTTTGTGAGAACGTTGTTCCTTTTAGTCAGAGGAGCAACCCACACTTATGGTTTTATCTCCATGTTTGCTCCTCTGCCCTCACCCTTTTCGTTTTTTCATTCCTGTAGTCTAACTGGAGAATACCAGTTAAAAACCTGGCATCCTGGTTACTAGTTTTATATGATGCGAGTAATTTCTCTATCATTTTGCATTCCTTTCACCATGACAACTATGACCTTATTGAGTGTTCATAGGCTTATTTTTTGTTATCCTTTTGAGCCAATGGTGTACATACTCTTTCTTTATGCAAAGAAGGTCTTGAATTATTGAGAAGATAAGGACGAGATCCCCCAAAAGATGTAAACATTTTGCTCCCTTAAATGGATTATAGGCATCTAAGAGTTTGTGTCCACAAATTTCTGTGATGTGAGACTCAGAAAACTGCCACACAGTAAATTCAGTAGAAACTGCCTGTGTGCACACACTTCTCACTGAAAAAAACATAAATTATCTCGTATGTGTTGAGCACATAGGTTGTTAGTGTGGAATAGCTGATAGTGTAAGATCACATTCTTCCCTATCTTGCAGTAACTTTTATGTGTCTGTGATCTGAACTCCGTTACATTTTGCAAGAAGCTGGAATAAATCTGGGACTGAGCAGAGAGATGCAACCGTACTTCCTTAAATACACGTGTAGCCTCATAACCTCAGAGCTCTCTTTACAAGAAAAGATGGAGAAAAATCATAGCAAAGTCTCATTGCTTGTAGAGTCTATTAATATCCAACTATCAAAACACCGGTACCGGTAACCTGTGAGTTGCACACTGCCGTAGGGATGAACATGCCCTCTCTCTGCTAAACCAGTTAATATTAAGCATGAATTTATACTTGTTATGTTATCCTACTGATAAACAAAACCAACACATTTTTCTAACAGGTGTAATTTCACCGTGGTTGATCTGTGAGCTACATCCTGACTCTCTTAAGTCTCAATGAATGTGTGTAGTCAATTGATGATTTATTTTGACTGCGCGGAATAACTGACACTTATGATTCTAACTTAATTTAGTCTCTTTGCCTCTGGAATACTGGTATCCAAAAGCAAACCAAATGATTTACTTGGATTTGTTACTCAGAAGTCTGTGGCTGACAGTACTGCAGATTATTTTTTAAACAATGGATTCATAAAGGTCTGTTCAGTCATGATTGCCTATTTCTCCACAGTTGTCTATTTATAGATTTTTAAATCTATATTGTTAGTTTGCAGGAAGTGCAATAACTACATATTCGTACAAATTCCATTGAATGTAGTGCGTTGCACAATGTACCATAAAGCCTGTTGACACATATGAGCAGCATGGACTGCAGATCTATTGTTATTTTACTGCAAGAAGACTGTAACTGCTGCTTACATTTCAGAGAACAGAAACCTCAGAATAACAGAATCTCATATCTTTGGGATTTGCTATAGAAACAGAGGAGCTAGCACTTCTGTTGTGACAAAAAAGAACATCTTTCCTCAGTAAAAAGAAAGTATTGGAGACCTTTCCTTGTAAATGAAGGACAGGGCACTACTATGAGCTCATATGTTTAATATGCATGAAATTGGGGTTTTACGAGAAATAACACAACAATTAATCATTTTTAAGGAAACTGCGAATACAAATAGAGATTTGTAGAAATTCTTGAAAAGCAAAAATGTACAGATTAGTATAAAAGGAGATCAACCAGCTCCTCCCTGGGGCTGAGTTTCAGCAATTTAAACTCATTCAAAGTCAAGAGCCAAAAAGAAGCAATTGTGTGTATAATATTTGGCTTGGGCTGAGGGCAGATGTAATCCTTAGGGAAAGCATAGGGAACATTTTGGTGGTAGGAGATGCAGGAAAACAAAACCCAAGGAAGAACAGTTTGCACGTAATGGAAAATGCTGTTTCCTCTAAGATGGGATATTACGTTTTTAGTTAATGATGCCATTAAAAAGACAAAAGAAACAATGAGCTAGACTGACTGAAGTGCTGGAACAGGAGGCTTTTACCCAGTGGTCTAGTTACCAGACCAGTTGTCTTGGCTGCTGGAGTCTACTTCAGTCCCTTTTTCGTGAGAAGCCTGTAATGTTGCCAGAGATGGTACTAATTATTCATAGAGTAGGTTCAGACATATGGATGGGAAGATGGAGGGACACTATCCCACCACACTGTACAACATAATCTACTTGCACATTTTTGTAGCTAGTAGAGAAGTGAAATAGGTAATAGAATTAGGTCTTCTATATAGGTTTTCTAGAAAAGGTGTGTTGCATCTTACCAGTTTTACAGGATGAAATTGAATCAGCACATTTACAAATTATTCTGTTCAATTTTATTCTTTATATTTCCCTAGCATTGTAGCTGGAACATCAACACCTGAGCATCTGTTCTTACACTTCTGTTACTCCTCCAAAGGAAGGCTGTGATGGCAGTTTGGCAGGTCAAGAGTGTATTCTCCATGTGGAGAAATACCGGGTCCTGTTTTACCCATCCTTTAGAGATCTGGCCACACTGAAAGTCCTCCAAAACAGTAAGTAAAGAGGAAAAAAATGTCAAGATACTAACTTGTTTTTCTTTGCTCTTGCTCTAGACTTTTTTGGAGTAGGGGACTACATGAGTGTGGGGTTTTTTATTTTTTAATGGTGTCTTCATTAGAAATATTGAGTGCTAGTACTTTATTTGAGTTTCTTAATTGGCATTCATGTAGCAGATTTTTAATAGTTTATCCTAAGGAAAGTCTTGAGCTAAATTAAAATTTAGTTCAGGTTTTGATAATGTGATGCACAGAACATAAATTTTATGGGGAAGTTGTAACTATCCCCAGCCAGAACCGTATCGTTTGCCACTTCACCTTCCCCCTGCAAATCTCACACACCTTTTTTCTGCCTTGTGTCCAGGCATCCAAAGGATAAAACATCAGAGGAAAATATATTGCATTGTTTTAAAAGCGCTTAATTTGAGGAGCTAAAATGCCTCTCTGACACTGAATAGTTACAGCTTTGTGTCGCTCCAGAGTTGAGGTGAGGCTGAGAGCTTTGGTTACATTCTCTACTTTGTTCTCTGTTTTCTTGTAAGTGTAACCTTAATTGAATTTTCTGGATTTAGAGTACTTGGTTTAGACAGAGTATTTGAACTGCCTAGCTATCGCTGTTTGTTTCGGGGTAACACGTACCCAGCTCTGCCTGGCTGGTTCCCAAACAGCCCTGCAGTACAAAGTTGTCCTTGTCGTGGAAGACAAACAGAATCAACAAGCAGTCAGCCGCATGTGAAAAATGACAAAACATTTCTTCCCATTTCACAGATAAAGAAAAGAGGATGGATGACACAGCAGTGCTGTGCGGTGTGACTCTAACCTGAACCTGCTGGATCCCAGCCTGGTGCCTTTGCATCCTAACTGCTGTATTTCTCTTGCTTTGTTTTATAGGTTCCACTTTCGGTCGGTGGCTTTATGTTTTAGGAAATAGTATTGCATGGCTTTATTCCCATCAGCTGACAGGGATGTGAGAATTTCGTTAGCTTGGTAAGTGCTCTCATTTGGGCTGATCTAACATGAAAAATGTAGTTTGAAAATACCTTCCAGGCCATCTGTGGTGGCCTAGATAGGGCTGTGTCAGAGACCCCAATTCATTTCATAGGCTTTCAGTCCTCTGGATGCCACATTTACTCTTCTCCACAGCAGGTAGAAAGGCAGCTGAGCAAAGAGCTTAGTCAGTACTTCAGCAAGGGTTTGGATACTTGCTGGAGATTCATCCGGAAATGCTTCTGATGCAGTAACTTCCTAAGGCTACCGTAATTAGCACACGGGCTTGCAGCCTTCTCTGTGCCGGGATGCTCTCTCACAGCAGCAAGATAGAAGTAGGTCCCTTTCCCACCTAGCTACAAAGGCAGCTGTGAGTCTCTTGGGCAACATGACCCCAAAGCAAAGAACTCCCATTCTCGTCTGTGAATTTTGGATTAAAATGTTCATGTACTCAACTTTATTTAGGGGAAATAATGTTCAAATCTTGAAAGCCTGAGTATTCACAAAGTAAAACTGAGCTGTACATCCCACTTTCCAGACAGAGAACACATTTATGCCATGTGACTTCTGTGTCCACTCCAAATGCCTTGACTAGCTACCATCGAGCACCCAACTGCTCCTGGATAAACAAGGGGCTACAAATTCATCACAAAAATTGGCAAATAATGTTGAATTATAAATATATTTGAGAAAATTGTTCTGCGTTGGCTGACAATTCATTAAAAAAGAGGAGTTGAAATTGATCAAATGAATTGTTTGTTACTAATTATTTGCCTAGTGCTAGCTGTGATGTGAGACCTTGAGGGTGGGAATAAATTATCTTAATGAGGGATTAGGTTAAGGCATGTTATAAATTCTCATTTCAAGAGCTAACCCCACCATTAATATATTTGCCTATAACTGTGAATCTTCTTTAATAGCTGCCTGTCTTCTTTGCACTGCATAAAATGTTCCTCCTTTTAAAATCTGTGTTATGAAAAGGAAGTATGTGGCCTTTCAGATTTTGTTGTCATTAGAAACACCAAAGAAATACCTACGAGGAAATAACAATAATGTGGACATGATGTTTCATTATGAAGAAAGAAATGTTCACATCCCAAGGACAGATGAAGTACAAGATACCTTTTACTGTGAGCTGAACACATCCCTGCTTTTGAAAACCTCGTTTGTACAGTGCATGTGGGCCTAGAGATACAGCTTTCCACATGAAATGAGGATGGAGAAATAGGGATAAACTGCCTTATACAACTTGGAAGGGAAAAGAGGAATAAGGATGCATATATTGTTTTGCTTGTATTAGAGTTGTCTCTTATGATCCAAACACTGTAAAAGCTCATGATGGTAATGTTTGCCTCAGACAAGCCAAATAGCAAGGATTTTAAATCTGATCTTCCTCCATTAAGTTTCTGTAGCCACATTATTATATATCATACCTAATTAGTATATATCATACTTAATTATTATAACTGCTATTAATAATTCACAGCAAAATCTGAGACAGGTAAATCATAGGCCGATTGCGATAGGGACCATTCCTCTTTATGTATTTGTGCAATGTCTTGTAACTAGATACTACTGCAGTGTAACAACCATGTAATAATAAAACATTGTGTTTTTCTCTCCCTCTCTCTCTCCCATTTTCATTAGCTGTCCTCAAAGTGCTTTTAAAAGAAAGGGTATATAATTGTCTGTATTTCTACAGTCAGGTCAGCGTGGCAGTCAGCGCCCAGACACACAGCTCCCCGTGCCGTGCCTCACGTGCATCAGTCCTGTGCACGCTCTGTCCCTTAGATATTGCTTCCTCAAAAGATTGGCAAAGCTGGCTATTTTGTAAGTTGAGGGTGGAGCAGTAGGAGGACATATTAGGTGGTCTTGCCTTTCTGTGAATTCGTTTTGTTTCAGAAGTTATTTGATTGAATTTCCTCTGTGTTTTTAAGGCATGATACAATGCCTCAGTTTGCCAAGAGCTTTAGAGCCCTTTTTAAAATTATATTTTACTTGCCTTCTTTTTGGTTTGTCAAATATACACTGCTGTTTTTTACTAGTTACCTGTCTCCTCCTGTGTGCAGCACTTGGTGTAGAGTTGGTTAAGCTCTGGGAGCACACAGGAGATAATACGCTACCCATGCAAATTGTCAGAGCTCTTTGGAAATGCTGTTCATCTCACTGGGAACAGAGTTGGGCCCTCTCTGCTTCCAGAGAGACTTGTTTCTGGGCACCGTCAAGCCCCTTGCTATTGAAATTCAGAAGAGTAACAAACTTCCCAGCATTCATTACGCTATTCAGTATCAATTCAGAGGCAGCACTTGTGCGTTTGTGTTTGTGCAGGAAAGATTCATCACATTTTTGGGTCAGCTACCTTGTCAGCTCCACAAACACATACACACGCACACACAGAGGGAAGGAAAAATGAGCTTCATACGCTTCATTCATGTCAGAACTCAACAACTTTAAGAGTGCAAATATTCTGCAGTCGCTCATGAAAAGAAATTTTTAATAATAAATATCTAACAATTAATGGGCTGGTAGCTGCAGTTGTCTTCAGGGCATAATATCTAATTTCCTTGCAATGTTTCATATCCTTACTTTTCACGCTGCAACAGTCTATCATTAAAACCGAATGCAGGTTTCTATCACTTTTATTTATTTTTCAAATCAACTTATAAATCAGTGCCAGGCCTTGTTACAGATGAGTTCCAATAAATTATCGGCTGTGGACAAATTCTGAATGTTAAACATTTTCTGTTTCTCCCTTTTTTTCCCCACTTACTGTGCTCCTGTGTCACCCTCTGAGCCTGGAGCACACAACAGGCAGGGGGTTTTGGAGGGTTTTTCTCCCTTTTAAACAAGATGAGAACCTGGCTACTTCATTATGTGCGATTTAAATAATATAAAAATGTATTTGTTTTTCAGGAAAAAAAATAACTAGGGAAACAGTTTCACAAAACCTGCAACAAAATTTACATCTCTGGACTTCAGTAAGATAGACATCATCTTTTTTACTTCTAGCTGACAGGTAATGCCCAGAGCGACTTGTTGCCCTAATCTAACTCATATTAATTCTCTTACCAAAATGCTCTGTCGTTGCCCTTTGGAAGCAGGTCATAAGTGCTTTTGTGAGCTAATGCCAGCTTTTCCTTAGCTGATCTGTCACTTCTAAATTGGGTTATTGAAATGAGCAGTGTATTGCTGATTTTGATATGACTCTATCAGTTAAGTAAATTTTATTTCTAGTTTTACCACTAGGCTGAGATATCATCAAATGGCCTACAGTGACATAGCCTTGTGTGGCTGATGGGAAACTCTGACTATTGTAATTAGTAAAATGACCTTTAAAAATATTCTGGGTTGCAACTGTCTACCGGTGGGGTGCAAGAGTGCGTGAATTAGCTGTGGTCCTTACCCTGGATAAATTCTGTATCATATGAATATGTATGGAAGTAAAGGTGCCCAGAAACCCCATTCATTTATACAAAGCCCTCTCCAAAATGTTGTCTTGTCTCACAGTTTTTTTCTTTTTGGGGTCTCCTCCATTCTGCCCTTTTTTTTTTTAACTTTTATGCTTCTTTTCTCTTTCACATCTCTTGGGTTTTCAACACTTTCCCTCTATTGCTAGACATCCACACAGACAGAGTATGATTTGGTTAATTTTACTTCCTTGAATTCAAGTAAACTCCAGCCCATTACCTGAACCATAAGGGAACCAAGTGGAAATTTCCCAGTGTTCCTTCTATTCTTCTCCTTTTTTTTATTTTTTTTTAGCATAAAACCCCTTGTTAGACTCACTGACAATTTATCAAGTCATATTTCTGAGCATTGTCTGACATTTACCTGGCTGGATAAATTATGTTGTTCGATATATTGTTGAGTGGCAGACAACGTTAATCCTTAGCATAAAATAGGAAATCCTTGAAGAAAAACAGGAAGAATTTCTACACAGCATGGCTAAACCATCGCTTGGATGAGAGTCAGAAGTGAGGAATACACAACAGTTTTAGACAGTTTCTTTCTTTCCATATGAATTTTTAAAAAACCTACCTTGTAACTATATAGTGCCAACTTCTGGCTTCATCTGAATGCAGTGAGAAAATCCTTGGTGTGTGTTTGAGGTCTCTTCTGATTTCTGCTTAATGAATCATTTTCAGTCTTTTTATGCATCTCTTCCCAGGTTCCCAGCATTATTTCAGTAAAGCAATTACTTTTTCCCCCTAAATTCTTTGTTTAAATACCTGTCCTTGTAATTGGCCAGATGAAACCATCTTATTCCTGTGGCAAAGTAATTATATATATGATTTCTTGTTTCTCCTTGCCCCTCAGATTAAATGCTCTTCAGGGCAAAGATACTGTTGGTTTCATGGTCTGCTCTACATCCACTGTGAGCACAACAGAAAATGCACAAATAAACACAGGTACAGAGTTGAGCCACACACTCTTCCTCTGACTAAAGATGTAACTGTTTCTACTATGCACATGCACCTACTTTGCTCTATTTATCAGTTCACATTAATGACTGGCAAGGGGATTTAAAGACACCTTGATCTGCAAAACCTGCAAATCTGGGAACAGAGCAAAACTACAAGTTGAATTTTGCTATCCTGCCCTGCCCTACTAAATGTAATTCAGCCCATTCACGCTGTTTGTGTGATACGAAAAGCTGCCTAGAACAAGGACTGAGCCGGGAATGTGCAACTCAAAGCTTTCCTGGGGAGGCATATTTTAAATCTGGACCCAGTGAGAAAAAGCAATTGATTTTTGCATCCTTCCCCTTAATTCTGCCTAGATGATAAGCAAATTGGGGTAAGAGCCAGAGACAACCTTTTTCTTTCTCTCCAGTGAGCCTTTTGAATTTATTTCAAAAGTATTTAATAGAGTTGATAGGATTGCACTTATATATCCATTTAAATCCTGTAGCAGCTAAGCTAGTTGGGAGAGATGTTCCTACTACACACCACAGGGATGAGTCTGTGCTTACAGAAGGATTTGGGTTCCTGGGTCAGTGTGAGGAAAACTTAGCAGCACATCCGCAGGCCTTTGTCACTCCTGCGCTCAGGTGACGCCTCTCAGGCTGCATGGGCTTAGGAGCTCCTCTCACCAGCCTGTCTCTCTGTCAGCAGTATATCTTTGCAATGTGACGTGGTCCCATGAGATGATTCTATGATTCTAACATAGATATCTTATACCTGAACCATAACACAAACATCTCACAAACGGATCAACTATACACCAAATAACAGCCAGGTTTCCGTTACCTTTGATGCTCAGTTGCCAACAGTTTGAAACCCAGATGCTTTCAGCCAGATATCTAAATTCATGCTGAGATGCCTGGATTTAAGCTGAGATGTAGCTGGGTATGCTCAGTGTCACTGAAAAGCACGGCACTTTCATTTCTATGTTTATACAGAAGCTGATTTCAGGAACCCAGACTGAAAAATAATAACTGATAGTGATATTTTATTACTGAGAAATTTCTTTCTTGGTCTTCTAAACCCACTGTGCTTCTTTGCACTGTGTAGAGCAATGTTGCCTTATAGGCAGGCTGCAGGGGAGTATGAATCAGGACTCCAGCTTCTATCCACAGCTCTCCCATTGACTTCACATGAAGTCTAGGGCAAATCTAGCTTTTTCCCCACCTATATCCTCTCAGTTGCTACGACAGATCAGTAGGGGATACTACTTCCCAGCATTGCTGTGAAGCCTAATTAATTTGCAGGGTGCTTGGAGTTGTTTGAATGAAAGGTGCTACAGAAGTTGTTGTTGTTGTTTGGGGGGATGATGATGATGATGATGATGATGATGATGATGATGATGATGATGATTATTATTATTATTATTATTATTATTATTATTATTATTATTATTATTATTATTATTATTATTATTATTATTATTATTTCCCAGGAGCCCTTTGCATTGTTCTCAGGACCAGCCTGTGCCTGCTGGAAGACTGCCTTCCAATCTTTCTAGGCATGAGCTCTATTAACATACAAACGAACAGGTCACACTATTCTTGGAGCAGAACTCTTTAGCATGTTAATGACAAATTCACACTAGTGGCCTCTGAGTGCTCTGGAGAAATACAGGTTTTGCTTAGTGCTTAATAAAAAAAGGCCATCATAAAATATGTCACTTGGGGCCGATTAATACTGTCGCAAGAGATAAAATGGAAGAGGAAAATGACATACATTTATCTTTTCATGGGTGCCAAGTGTGGCTTCCACATGTACTGCAGTCTCACCATTAACGTGGTATTCATTCGTGGCTACTTGGCAGAGGCATCTGTGGGGCCAAATTTTCAAGTGAAGGCTTACTAAAAGGGCTCAACTTCTGTTTCTGCACACCTGAAATGACCGCCTTTTGCCATGGCTTAGAAAAGAGCCCAAAGTCAATATGGACTAATGTGATGACGGCTGCTAGAAGCCATGGGACGGACCCACAGCTGCCGTATCCTGCCCTAACGCCACCAGAGGACTGCTGTGATTGATGTCATCTGAGGACTCATCTCAAGGCTCTGGCTACTTAGTTTGGTCCTTCTGTGCAAGATGAACATTTCTGAAAATCTGCCCCTGCATATAAACAGATGAGCTCTTTTTACACTTACGGCCACAGCAACATGCAGTACTTTACAGCTTCGGGTATATCTTAGATGTGAAAAGGCATAGGAAAAACTCATGCTTCCTATTTCTTACAAAGCACAGCTTAAGAAATAATTTTTTAATCAGGGATTCTACAGGCCACTTACAAGAGTTATGGATGAGAGAAGAAAATTTTGCTCAACAAGGACTTTATCCATAGCCCAAAGAAGTCAGCAGAAACCATTCTCCTTGATTCTCTTGGGACTTGGACCAAGTCCTCAGTTAGGAAATGACATTTTATTCTTGACGAACATTGTTTGGTGGCAAGATTTGTATGCATGCCTTTAAAAAGAGTCTTCTTTTTATACATACTTCATTAATTTTCCTCTGTCATTTTTAGTTTAGAAGCCAACAGCTGCAACAGGACACAGGAGTGCACAGCAGCATTACCCACATTCAGTGCTGGCTCCGTGTTGCATTGTCCATGATAGCAAAGGTGAGTTGCTCCATAAGGGGAAAACACTTCAGGGCTTACAGCAGCTGAGCACAGCGGTCAGGCAGAGCTCTGCACCAGCCAGAGGCTGTCCACCTGCTGCTCCAGCCAGAAATGCTCTGTACACACACTGAAAATCGTGGCAGGGATTTGAAGATGGCGTGCTGACACTGATGTTGCCATTTTAAATTCAATCAATTAATGTTATGAAGAGGCAAAACCATTACTATAGTAGATACACTGCTGTTGCTCTCATGGAGCTAAACATTATACCAAGTGCTGATACTAAGTGGTTTTCTGAGACCTATAAAGGTTAGATTGTATCTTTGAGGATTTCATGCATTTCTTTTTTTTTTTTTTCTGATTAGTTCTTTTTTTTATTAGGTACAGTGAGGGACTTTATAGAGGAGTGAATGACAAAATGAAATGGAAAAGCAGTATAATTGGTATTTTAATTGCACAGATACCAGCTTCAAAATTCCAGTAGCAAACCAAAGTTACAATATTTACAAGGAAAAGAGCAACAGAGATATTTCTTCACAGGCTTTTAATTGGAATCCTAATGAAGTCACCTTATGAAGGTGTGGGGTGCCTGAAGCACGCACGTGATGGCAAAGAAGGTGACTTTGTGCATTAGCATTCAGAAAGAGTACAGCCTCTGGCATGGTTTAGGCAGCGTCCACTCAAAGCTTCCCAGCTGTGGGGAAAACGAATTTTTCCACTCTAGGAATGGGAAGCTGAGCTTTCCAAGATATCTTCCCAGGCTCCTGTTGCAGTCGATGGGGAGAGGGGGATTCCTCCAAGGGGCAGTGGCCACTATGCATAAGGACCTCTGTGAGATGTGACAGGACTCTCTTTGCCTTCATTCCTGTGTTTCCCTCTTAGCAAAACTAAAGCACCAAGTAGAGGTGCACAGCTGATTTTCACCCAGTATGAAGTTAAGAGCTGGCATGGAGCATGGCCTTTACCCAGCTCAGGATGCTTTCCTGGGATCCACGGCAAGACCTGGCCAGATCAGGCTTCTCCTCTGAATCATGTTGCTGTCACTCTTCATCAATCAGAGAGGAAGAAGGGTCTCAACAGACTGAAGTTTGGCTTGGGTACTCCTGGAAGTGTATTAGGAGGATAGTAGCCAGCATCTTACATTTCCTAAGGACAGACAAGTCCAGGATATGTACAGGCTCTTAGTCCACTGCAACTTTGGAAATGGCAGAAATGGATAGGCTTTTTTTTTGCTCACTTTCACTGGTTTGATGCAGAAGGAACTATCCCAACTCTTAGGAAATTAGTCTTTATTTCCATAACTGTGAGTGTACTGGTAAGAGTACTGGTGTGCTTACTGTAGTAAAACAGCATCAGCTTAAGGTATTAATGTTTGAAAACCTTGGCCTGGAATAAGGAATATTTGTGCCACGTGAGAGTCTGCCTCTGAGGGAACAGTGGTATTTTGGTCATATTTTTGCACCTACAGGAAGGATCTGGTTTTCAAAGGTGCTACCTGCCTAGCAGGTTTCACAGGACTAAGCAGAATGCTTTGATGAACATTCTGGAAAATTAGAGAGCTGTTTAAAAGCATTAAATAATGCTCTGGAATCCTATCTGAAAGCTCCCTTTTAATCTGATTTTAGCTATCTTATAGTGCACTGCTACATCACAGCAATTTTCCATTCCTATTGCAGAGAGAGCAAAGGAAGAAGAAACCAACTTATCAACCAAACTGAAGATGGACATGACCTCACTTATTCACCAAATACAATCAAAGTCAATACAACAGTGTCAGTAAATCCCATTTAATGATCGCTCCCAAAAAAACTTTTACATGTAGAAAGATCCGTTATTAATTTACTTCTTTGAAATGTAACTCACTACACACCAAATGCTCAATAAGTCACAGGGGCAGGAATCATCTGAAAGACAGCTTTATGTTTTACCAAACCCACTAAAACAGTCCAGGGCTGCTAAGAGCAATTATAGTAGCTAGTCCAAAGATCACTTTATCTTCTGTTGTCTAGTGAAAGGCCTCTATTAAGCATTACATTGGCAGGGGACGTTAAGATGTGGTACTATCCAGACATATCCTACATTGCTAGAATAGCAAGACCAAGACTCAAACTGGGCAAGATTTTTGTTTCATAGGAAAGGGTAAATTAAATCTTTCAGAATAAAATACCAGTTGCCATGTGAACATCTTAAGTCCTGATTCTCATTCCACACATCGTCGTCTTTCCTTTGCAAAATTCTGCTGACTTGTTTTTTTTAAAATGCAGCTTTCAATCAAAGATGCAGGTAGGTTTTAGCTTGCATCACAAACAAGCCAGCACACACGGTAGCTGAGTCAATGCCATCAACTGCATTGTGCCCATCCCTGCTCTCACTGAACTCAGTAAGAAGCTGGGGAGAGCGGAGTACTGAGTTGATAGGCATCAGCAAAGATTGTAAAGCTCTTTGGAATTTGTAGGAGTGCAAGAGGCCATGCCTACGTAAGATCTTACCCCAGTGTGAAAAGCAGCAGAATGGAAGAAAAATAAGAATATTTATAGGAATTAACAAGTGACATTTTGTGGCATATTTTACTCAAGGGGTCATTCTCTTCCATTCTAGTCTTAAAATCTATCATCTATAATGGCACTCCTTTCTTCTCTCTCTTCCTCCATGTATACATATGGCTCACTTATATGGTGTCTGCATTCTCCAAATAAGCAAAAAAATGTACAAAATTTGAGCGTATAGAGATTAATTATAGATTTAATAAAAATAATTTTCAGACAGAGATGAATTATCATTTAGATCGGCTAAGTAACCTTTTGATGCAGTAATACCTATCTACTTATTGGTGAATATTCTTCTGCATAAAACTTAGACACTTTATTTCATTTGAATAAATCCAGTTGTGCACAACTTCAGGGCATTTATTCATAAGCATTCTAGAAAATCTTTCTGAGACACAGTAAAGAAAACTCAAAGTCTTGCCTATGAGAATAAAATAGCATTTGCCTGGCTATGGTATTTTGGGGTTTCCACATTTGACATGATACTATATTTAGGGAAAAAAATCCTCATTTTTGCTTGTTGGGACAGATCCAAAACACTAACGCAAGTAAGAAGATGTCCATTAACTTCAATGAGCTCTGAATGAAGCTTCATGTCTAGGAAGAAGGATGCTGCTGTGTACTTCAACAGCAGCAGTAACCCTAGCAGTTATCTTCTCCTCTACACATATCCAAAAAGCAATTTAACGCACCAGCAGCAGTTGCCTATTAATCGGGCTAGAAAAAAGGTAGCCTGGGAGGGTGGGTTTAAAAGAGGAATGTGGCACTATTATGTATTGCTTGCAAAGTAAACAAGCAACATCAGTATAGTCATTTCCTAATTACGAGCTGTTTCATAAACTGTAAATGCTAACATGGGAGAGGTAAATCATAGCAATTTAATTAATAAAACACTTTAGACAATTAAATCCATATGTGCATGTCCCGGGGCAGAACATCAATAATAGAAGCTTGCAGGCATATTTTGGAAGTTTTATGCAATCATTTGCAGATCTTGTAGTCAATAATTGGTACAAACTGTTTTAACTCTTCCTTGCCTGGACTGGAAAAGGGAAAGGAATTGTTAATTACTATTATTATTACTGATTTCATTACTATTATTATGTTGCCTTGTTTTCCACTCTATGTGTGTATTTCAAAAGTATTTCTGTGCAGACTAAAAAATTAATCTGATTTCTTCCTTACATATATGTGACCTCTATAAGCAGTATAATGAATGAAATTCATCGTAGAAAGGTAACAGACTTGTTCTCCTGATCCACACAGCTAGACTAAAATTTGCACATACACTGCAACTTCGGGCTCTGAAGTTTGAATACAATTTCTGAACAATGGGGCTTAAGCTCTGAAATCACAAGGATCTGCCCATGACCAAAGGTATCTTAAAAGATTTTGGAGACCCTAACCACGGAGTTGAATGGAGACTTTGGCAGTTCCAGGTAGACAATTGATGAATGTGCAGGGAAGATACCTCATGTGTGCAGTAAGTCAGACTTACGCAGTGGCTGTTATCCTGATACATTGCAAACCAGGCTGCCAACAATCCAGAAATTGACAGGTAACCATAACCAAAACAGTGCGAGAAGACCTATGTCCCATACAGTTTCCCTGTGGGACACAGAGCTTTACAGTATAATATAAACCTCTATAATTTGGGATATCTAGCAACCTACAGTGCCTGTTAAGTTTGGGAGCCCATTTGTCCACAACAGCAACCACATAAATGGGCCACGTGCAATTCTTCCACAGACAGACTGCTAGCAATACTCAAGACCAGCATTTATAATATGTCTGAACAGCTCCAAGGAGCTAGCACCAGGATGAAGAAGCTGGCTGTGGGTGAGCTCAGAGAACACTCAAAGAACTGGCCAGAGCGTTGTGTCCCCACCTGCCAAAACCAAACTCCTACATACCAAGAAAGTGCTGGGGTTTCCTGTGGCTCATTAAGCTTGGAGAAGAAAATAGCATGGATCGCATCCCTGCACTGGCTCCCAGCTAATTTCCAGTGTCCATGTAAAGCTTTGTTCTTACAATTTTAAGCAATAATGAATCCAGCCCTGGCAACATCAAAGCACAGTATGATCTTTGAACCACTGTAACTGCAGGTCCTCTGGGACAATGCAAATCACAAAGACTTTTAAAGCAATTAATGGATTCAGCCCCATTCACATCAAAGTTCCAGTTCTGATTTACGCACTGCCATGACAGCAGTGCTCCCTGGGGAAAAGGCAGTTCACAAAGTCCCAGAAGTAGCATATAAATGCTGGGGACATCTTCAGTTAAGGAGATCTCACAGTGGGCAGTCTTCCAAAGGAGATTAAAGAGATGTTAAGTCTCCAGGAAAAACAGTCAAGCCTTCTGAGAAACTCCACTTTGAGTCATACATGCACTTTAAGCCCCTGAACCTTAACTGTCTACCCACCTTAAACGTCCAGCCACTTCCCAAAAAGAACCAAAGAAGAGATTTAATCCCAAAAAGAGAAGACTTGTCAAAGGCTTAATGAAATCCACCGGGGCTTTCATCATTTCTGTTGCTGTCATATGAAAAACAATGGATGTTGATTTAAAAATGTTGAATAGATAAGTAGAGAGATGAACTAGCAGGCAAAGTTATTCTGCTGTTTGCTTATAAAAATACTACGCGGAAAAAATCCCTTCTCTGAGAGCACACTATCACCTCCCATGAATTCCAACTTCCCTTGCATTTTCATTGTCTCAAGTTATGTGAGGTCTTGCTATTACCTTTCTCATAGAAAAAAACCCAAGGGATTAAACATATGTCCCTCTTCTTGATCTTTAGGGATGGTGTTTCCGCTGCCTATTGTTATTTGTAGGATCACGATTTCACACACTACAATCTGCAGAGCATTTGAGGTCTTCTGAGAGAGTAAAGTAAGTATGAATCACTAGCGCTGTTACTGATAATGATGCAAAAATATTTGTCTGCTGGTAGGGAGAGAAAAAATCAGGAACCTGCTGGAAATGTGGGTTACAGAGTGAGAAAGATTTAAAAATTTCTATGTTCAATTGAAAATCTTTATAAATTGAAGCTAAGCTTTTTCAAATTCCTTTTTAATTATTATTATTCAGATATTTAGTAAGTCAACACAGTACACCACAGCAGTTTTATTTTAAACTGTGAAGGCACTTGCAGCATGAAATTCCAACATGAGAGATGTTGGCTGTAACTATGTGGGCCATTATCAAGTAAATTGCCAATATATAATAATGAGTATTTGCTTTTTATTTTTATTTATAATTATTTTTTCTACCCTGTAGAACACAGTAAAACTCTCTTGGTTCATGCATGTTTTCACAGCATGGGGTGACATCAAAATGAATAATGCTGAGGTGGTTACTGGCAAAGCATTATGGAGAATATGCTTGCATGACATCATTTATATGTAAATCCTGCTCCAGTTCATCAGGATGTTAAGCAATTTCAAAGCCATACCACACTGTCTTGCTACCCACTTGAAGGAGTTTCTTCTATTATACTGCTTTGATTCCTGATATGAGCCGGCCTGCTTCATCTGATAAGAGGTGAGCAAATGCCCTCACAACATTTCAAGTTCCATCGCCCAGCCATGCTGGCAAACATTGCCTCTGATAACACTGCTGCTAACTCCTGCTGCCCCAGCTCTAAGACTGTCTTGACATCTGAGACCAGTTTTCCTGTATGTGGTTCAGTGGCTCAGTTTTTCTTTACTGCAGAAAATCTTAGTTGAAAGGGCACAACAGGTGTGCAATGCTCAGAAGAATCAGCACCCCTGTGGGCTGGCTTCTTTCTCCAGTTTGGAGCTGTCAGACAGCTGAGACATCACCTCAAATAGCAAAAGAAAGCCACAGAAGAGAGTCCTCACAAGGGCTTAAAGGTACAATTGTTAGTTGTTCCAGGTAAGCAGTGAATATCACACCTAGCATGATTAGCCAGGATGGTCAGCCCATAGGACCTCATCCAAAGTTCTCTGGAGCCAATAGAAAAACAATGGTAGAACAAAAACCTACCAAGTTCTTCATCATTCAGTCACTACAAACCTAGTCAGCATTGCCTGTATGACTGTCAATGCAATATGACATGCTGTTTCATTTTGACTATCTATTCAGAAGATTACAAAGATTAACATCTTTTTGACAACATCACTTTGCTTCTTTAAGCAACATCACAGGCATCTGGAAGAGCCATTAGTCTTGTGGCAGCAAAATGATCATCACGTGCAAGCTGAGTTCTGTGAGCTTCAGAGAAAGGGGAAACCAGATAGCAATATTGGTTAGTATAAGGATTTTTTCTAATATCATTTGAATGTCTCTCTTGAGGTGAGTCCTGTTTATTGTGCTTTTAGAGTCAATCCTTCTTTCTAAATGGGTAAAGAACTCATTTAAAACCTAATTTATTTAAAATCTTGTATTTATGCATTCTCTCAGAATGCACATCTATATCCTATATTTATACTGTAATTATAAATTATATTTAATCAATAAAACATATCGTTGCTTGTTTCAACTCTTTTTTTTTGATGAGCCAAAAACCATGACTTTTAAAGGCTATGTGTTCTTCAAGCATTAGAGATAAGATTAGCCCTGGCTGTACATTTAGTTTAAACCTACAAATAGTCCTACAGAATCAGCGAGATCATTTCCATGTTCAATGATAAGACGATTGTGGACTGGAAGATTTTGATGAAGATTGTTCCAATAATGAAAAAGAAAATGCTCTCTCTGTTATCCCATTTGTTTTTAGGATTTTTGTTACAGAATTTGCTACATAATTTAATGGAATACAGTGGAAATTACTCTAAGATTCAATATTGAATATTTAAACTATTTTTTAAGATTTTTTAAACAGAGAAGATTTTTATTTTCATCAATTCCACTGTGCTCTTTCAGAAGACAAGTCTCTTATGTGGAAACTGCACTCATTTGAAAGTAAAGGTAGATCTATCCTGAGCAAAAAAGCAATTTTGGTTTGAAATTCCAGTTAAAAAGATCACTCTCTTATTAATTTTGTGGAGCAAGACATGTATACCCAGGATGGCTGCATTTTTTTATTTTCTTCATTGTTCCTGCTAATTTGTGATTATCAATGCTGTAGACTGACTCTACATATGGACTTCGATATCTCTGACAGTATATGGGCTTGTGCAGTTATATTTAACTGCTGAAATGATACCCAAAAGCCCAAAAACAATTCATAGAAGGTTATTAAGCAGAGACTGTTATGTTCAATCAACTTCATTAATGTACTTGGATTTTTAAATCCATTCCATCAGTATGTTTGTGGATTTGATTTTTATTGAGTCCGATACATAGCAGAAAACTATGCCGTATGATTTAAATTCGTGATAGCCAAATTCTGTGAAACACAGGTCTTAATGTGAGATGTGGACTACAAAATGCTGCTGCCAAGGTGGCGCATTGCTATGTACCTAAAAAAAGAGTGAGCAGCTCTTAAACAGGAATGACTTTGGTCTTTTTACACTGCATGAGCCTACCTTCATATTATCTGGAAAAGATATTGTCCCGGTTTGAGGTAAAACAGGATCAATTTTGTTCAGTAACTTTACTTTTTAGCTAGGCCTCTTCTAACTGCTGAAATTAACAGCATGTTGTGCAGAAAACTGTTCGCTCTCAGAGTGGTAAGACCCATGTTTATAGTTGATGCCAAGGAATGGTACCCAGAAGGACCCTTTCTTATACTTATTGCTATAACAACCAAGGCCAGCCAACTTTGTTTCTTGCCCTATTGGAGGGTGGGAAGCGGAAAAGCGTAGAGGGGTCACCCCTGCGGGGAGGAGCGGACAGGACAGGTGACCCAAAACTGACCAACAGGGTATTGCATTCCATCTGCCTCATGCTCAGTATGAAAGCTGAGGGATCAAAGCGTCAGCTCTCAATGGCCAGCGTCCGAGGAGGACTCTGTTCGTCTGCCTTTGATCCCAATCCTGAATCCATATTTGGAATCCAGTTCCCATCCATCACTGAGTCCAGTCTGGGACAGTCCAGTGCCTGCTGGTGATGTGATTGTCATCTTGGGAGCTTGATATGGTTTTGTATATATTTCATTATTTTCTTTTTATTATTTTAATATTTCATTAAAGTAGTTTAGTTCCTTCTAAACTCTTTAGTCTCTCTTTTTCTCTCTCTCTCCTGCCTCCCTTCAGAAGCGGAGCAGGAGAGAGAGAGCATCTGTCATTCCACCTGATTGGGCCAATCTGGCCCAAACCACAACAGTTATCCATAAACAGCATTTGCTGCTGGCAGCCATATATTCTTATTGTTAAAGAGGAGAAGCATCGTGGCCTTGACTGAATACGGGAGGAAGCACTGGACAGGTTAGACAGCCTTTTTCAGGTCCTTGAGCAGCTGAAGGGAGGCCACATGCAAAGGAGGTGGTTAGAGGTTACTTCAGGTGTGCAATATTGTCCATCTAAACTGGATTCCCTCCTCTCATCACTAGGCTGATCTAAGATCTTATGGATGTTATGGATGCTGAGTATTTCTGTGGGGACTGTCAGGAAATGGAGGTGTCTACTGGTGGGACATCATCATCATCATCATCATCATCATCATCATCATCATCATCATCATCATCATCATCATCATCGTCTAGTTATTCTTATTAAGATATTATTATAGTAATAATTATTATAATGGTGATAGCAACGACCACAAAAACAACAAAAAACCCTCACTGCTGCTTTAAAACAGAGTTATATGGCCAGATCATACAGATTTAGAGAACACTGGAAGTATTTAGCACAGATACTCAATGATGAGAAATTCATTGTTTTTAAAGGAAGAAATCATACTGTCATTAGAGAGGGAAAGTGGTGTGAATCCATACAGCTCCCTGATATATCCAAAAGCGAACACAGTCAAAAATTAAACATGGGCAACTTCTCACTGTAAGAATAGGGAGTTTATTAAAAATTGTTATTTATATCCATGAAAGCCCTCTCACTGTCAGAATTCAATGCTTTTTCTCTCTTCACTGCATTTGGTAATAATAAAAATATATTTTCAGGAGATTGTACAAGCTCATGGTTCTTTTTTTTTTTTGGTAATAATAGCTACATGGTTTTAGATATCTCCCCAGTAAATTATAATTTAATTTTCAGCTATTTAAAGGTCACTCTGAATAATATATATGCTGCTTAATAATCAGTTAAAATAATGGCACCTTTCAGGAGTGTAGGCTAATAGCAGTATTGCCTTTGTGCAGGCCTTTGCTGTTTTCATTTGTTGTGTGGTCAGTGAACCAAGAGAGAAGTTCCCCTCACATGCCCAAGCCAGATCTTCAGTCTCTCTTCCTTTCTTTTTTTAATGGGAGGAACAAAAACCTTTTCGCAATCAGCAGTAATCTCTCCAAAGGTCTTTTAATTTAAAAAGTCATAAGTGTTAATTAGCTATTATTAAGTGCCCCCTGTATAAATTAACGTGATTGATGAAAAAATTAAGGGTAATGAAAAATGTAGCAATGCATGTATTTTTAAGAGACTATATTAAAGATGAAAGTCCCCAAAGACAGAAACTAAGGCCTGCTGCACCCGTACCCTGCCTTTATTAGTATTATTAATAAAAAATATATAGATTATATCTCAGGAATGCACATGGACACATTGGATATATCAGTTGTAATGTATTTCCCACTTCATTGTGCTTTGAACACCTCTCTGGGACAAAGACTTATTCCAATGTGGTGTAATTTGTCCAATTTCTTTTTTGTTTGTGGACCAAATGGAGTGTCTTTGAAAATGGGTACTGGGATCCGGAGGTAAAGAGAACTGAACTAACTCAATGGCTGGTTTTTTCATTAATTTTATATGTACTGCTGTAGGGCACTACTGTGGTTTACAAAATCAGTTCCCATTTTATCTGTTGTCAGAATCAAAACCCAAAGTATAAATAAGAGAAATATTCATTTCCCAACAAGGCTGATTTTCTTCTGTGTTATAAACAGTTTGTAAGTGTTCTGGGTTCTGCAACCTGTTCGCTTACATGAACTGATTGGATCACCATTTCACAAGGAACAGGCTAGGTTAGGACACAGTGACTGCACAGCAAGAGATGTCTCCCAGCAGAAAATGTTTGGATAAATAATATCAGATCTGAACATTTTATTTGCTGCCTTCTCACCTACCCAAAACATATTACCTGATTATATAGTCACTCATTTACTTGGATTTTTGTTTTATATAAAGACCTTATATGAAATCATAATCATCACAGAATCACAGAATCACAGGTGTTGGAAGGGACCTCTGGAGATCATCTAGTCCAACCCCCCTGCCAGAGGAGGAACACCTAGAGCAGGTTGCACAGGATGGCGTCCAGGCGGGTTTTGAATGTCTCCAGAGTCAGCGACTCTACCACCTCTCTGGGCAGCCTCTTCCAGTGCTCTGCCACCCTCAAAGTAAAGAAGTTCCTCCTCATGGTTAGATGGAACTTCCTATGTTCAAGTTTGTGCCCATTACCTCTTGTCCTATCACTGGGCACCACTGCAAAAGACTGGTGCCATCATCCCAGCACATCATAACGTGATATACACAGCACAAATATCCATTGAGAAATAGTTCCCACCAAAAACTGGATTGGCAATACAAAGAGAAATTTATTATTAGCATTCTTGCATGATATAAACACAGGATCCCTCTCGAAGAGCCAGGGATTTAACCACAGAATCCAGGACTCCTCTGAGGTGTGCCAGCAGCAGGCATTTTCACAGTTCGCAGCTCTAACGAAGGCTGGTTTCCTATGACACTGCGTCATGTTGTGGGCCACAATAACTGCAGCCCTTGCTTGTTGCTCCAGCCCCAGTTGCTTGGTTGGCAGTCCAGAAAATAACCTATTTTTCTATGGGGACTTGTGAACCTGTGGGATGTGGACTGGCTGGTCAGACCAGGTATGCTGAGTGGCAAGTTGGTTAGTATTTCCTGGCTCTCAAGAGCAAGTAGTCCCAAAAAATGGCTTCATTGTATTCATGAAGTCTCCTTTCCTCCTCTCAACCCCAGGCAGCTATTACATAGGACTAACATGGGATTATCTCTGTGTGAACCTTTGCCAGGCATATCTGAAACTGGCCATGATTCAAGTTATTGGATAGTCACCAACAGCACAAGTTTATAAGCCTGCTTTCCTTATTTTTCTTCTTTCTTACTCCATAGCTTCTTCACCCCAGTGCCTCAGTGCAGTCCTGTGTCTTGATTACTAAACTAAATCGGATTTTACCTGCACTGTTTTACAGTCTGTGAGCCCTGGAAGTCCACACTAACTTGTGATGGTATACATAAGTGACACCTAACATCAGACCTGTCCAACATCTTCCAGTATGAGACCTTTTTATTCATTTGCTCATCACCTTTTTAATTAATTAATTAACTAATTGGAGTGAAATAATTTTTCAGGGCAAACATCTGTGTCTCACCGATAGTTTTGAAGCAAAAAGGACTAGACATTTTTGAGAGACTGTGTTTTTCTGGTTTTAATAAAAGAATCTTGCAGTTATTCATTGATAATATGCCCCACATTTTATGCTCTAGTGCAAAAGTTTGAAAGTGGGAAGAAGATACTAGATATATGCCTTTAGCACAAATTTGATCAAATCTCAAATCTCTATAAACCCTCTGTGATGTCTGCTGTCAAGAACTGGAAAGATTTTGACAGCTGAAGTCTCTGAAGAGCCTGACTGCATTAAGCAGCCCTACGCACTGACCAAGGTGCACGTGCACCACTCCCAGAGCGCTGGGCATTCTGTAGCCAAGAGCTCCAGACGAGAAGAAAAAAATTCTCTCAACATACCAGAAAAAGAGAAAAGACCAAAAGAACAGCTATACTGATTCAGATCAAAAGTTCATCTAACCCAATAGCCTATTTCTGTTGTCGACAAATCACAGATGCATAAGAAGAAGTATAAAAATAACATAATCATAAAACAATAGGAGCCTTGAATATCCTTTAGGTTTCTGAAAATTTGCAGCTCTGGGACTTCCAGAGCCAGAGGTGGTTTCTGTTTATGAAATCCTCACTGGATTTCTCCTCCATGAGCTTGTCCAGTCCTTGACTCCATGTAAACCTCAAGTTTCCATGCTATCCCATGGCAAGCAGTTCTATGAAAAACTCTCTTTCCTTTGTTTTGAATTTGTTCCAATTCCTTCAATACCCCAATAGTTCTCGTGTTGGAAGATGAAGTGAACAATCAACTTCTATCCAATCTGTATTAATAGGACAATTCAGGTTGGAGGTACCCTCAGGACACCACCTAGACCAACCTCTTCCTCAAAGCAGGGTGAGAGCAGTCTAGTCAGGGCTTCATCCAGTCTCTTCTGGAAAAGCTTTGAGGAAGAAGACTGCCCAAGATCTCTGGGCAACCTGCTCCACTGATTGGCTATCCCTGTGGGGAAAAAGTTTTTGTTGGGTAGCAGCAAGAGCAGGGCTGCTCCACAACAAGGAATGAGCTGGGAGATGAATGTGACCCCAGCCCAGGCAATGCCCTCACCAACCAGGGTGCAGTCCCACAGGGCTGGAGGGTGGGATGGGTAGACCAGGGTGGCAATGACAAGTTCCATCGACAGTCTCAGACAAGCCCAAGGCCATAAGTCAGGTCAAGGGTCCAGCCAGGGTCTTACTGGGGGATTCCCGTCAGAAGCAGCAGATGGGGCCAGAGATGGAACCAGAGGTAACGCTACAAATGTAGGTCTGAGGTTCATGCAGGAGACAAGCCCAGAAACAGGACTGGAGAGAGGTACATCTATGACAAATTTCAGGGAGGGACTGTCCTGAGCTTAAACAGAGATCCTGGACCAATGATCTCAGGTTTGACTCAATTACCCTTGCATTGGCTTCTAATGGAACCTGAGATATCCTAGTATACATACTCTAGCTGCCACACTGAAAGGGCATACACAGCAATTTCTTTATTATATCTACCAGCAATGTGTGAATATGTTGGATTTTCAAAGATACCTCAAGTGCTGCTGCATACTAATGTGCAGGCAAATGAACCAGGCCTTTAATGTTCCTTGTACGGCCCTTCCATCCCATAACTGATCACCTTATTGTCCTCCTCTGGAGACCCTCCAGCTCTGTTAGATACTTTTGAAAGTAGAAACAGTACAGACCAGATCTGCACACAGTATTCAAGATACAAACGTGCAGAGGTCTATTGATGTTTTCTGGTTTCATCTCTACTTTTTTCTAATGCTGTTTGGTTTTTTCCTTGACCATTTGGGAACAGTTTTGGTCTTTTAATGTAAATACTGATTTTGTTGTCATAATATCTGGTTCCTAAGAGGTAATGAGCAGCCTAGAGCACAACATTTTATATACAAATCTGAGATTTTCCCCATGTGCCAGTGACATGTACCTACACTGAATTTCATCTCCCTTTCAGATTAACCTATGGTCTTAATTTTCATTCTGCATAAACTGTATTGATTCTAATACTTTTAACTCCAGAGCACTTCATTCCATAGCCTTAACTTTTAACATTGATTTGTTTTGCATAATACATAGCTTAGCCTTGTATGTACACTACATGATTTGTTTGAATCACTTTTGTTAGGCACAAGAAAAATATACAACAGTTAGCAATGCTCATCTTGTACTCCTAATAATTTATTCTTTGAAAACTTTATTGTTTATGATACAGTACAAAATGAATAACAACACTTAATTACCCCACCAGCTACTGTTGATAAGAAAATACAGCAAAGAATACTTAAACAGAACTTGAATCCAGTGAAAACCCACCAGATGAACATCTGTTGTTATTTCAATGCATGATAATATATGGAAGTGGTGTGAAAATTTCGGTTGTAGCAAATCTCTGCTTGTGAGATGAAAAGTACTTACACAGAACCATAGAATAATTTAGATTGGAAAGGACCTCTGGGTAAGATGGTTCAACCCCAGTTCAAAGCAGGTCCAACTAGTTGCTCAGATTCTTGGCCTGGCAAGTTTGGAATATCTCTAAGGATGGAGAGTGTGCAGCCTCTCTGGTAAAGTGTTGCAATATTTGACTGCTCTTATTGTAAAAATTTGTTTCCTGACATCTAATCAGAATTTTTCTTATTGCAGCTTGGGCCCACTGCCCATCAACCTTTCACTATGAACCTTTGAAAAGAGACTGGATCCTACCATCCTTATTGGTAGAGGACAGCAATAAGATCTCCCCCAAAACCTCCTCTTTCCAAATGAAATGACTCACTTTCCTCAGTCGCTCCTCATATATCATGTGCTTCCACCTCCGACCGTCTTGTTGGCCCTCCACTGGACTTGTGTCAGTATATCAAATGTCTCTCTGTAATGGGAAGACCAAAACTGGACACCAGTGCTCAAGAAGCGGTCTCATAGATAATCAAAGGGCCATGTGCATTATTTATACTTCAAAGTAGTGTCACAGGGCCCCTAGACCCCTAGACAAAGGTTTCATGCTTGTTATTAGCAAACAGGCATGGAATAAGAGCACTGGGAAAAAGTTAGTGCTCATCGGTAGAAGCAACAGTGGAGGCTAGTTTCCAAGAATACAACAGACCCTGATCCTCATCTGGTATTAATCATCACAGCTGCATTCAAGATGATGGAATTTACCAAATTTATATTGGCTGAGAAGATGACTTGCTGCACAAACCACAAGAGCACAATATAGCCAGTCACAGAAGGCTTGTACTGTAGATCTGTTGCTTATTGTCAGTCATCCCAGAACAGGGCAAATCCTTATTAATTTGTTTTTAAATGTAGAATAAAAGTATTTTGCAAAGAGCTAACAGCTCTATTGGCTTGGTCTAAAGTCAACAACATCAGCAGAAAGATTCCCAGTCATTTCAGTGGACTGTATTTGATATTTCATGAAATGTACAGTCAGTTAACAGGTATTATTATTCTTTACAATCTGCAGCACAAGGAATAAATCTGACACAGATCTTATGCCACCTATCTGCATGGAATCTCTCTATTATTCAAGAGCAAAGTTCTTTTGCTCTTTGTTTAATATGTAAAAAAAACCACCACCAAACCACCAACTCAACATTTACAAGTGAAAAAGTATTTTTTAGACTAAAAAACCATAGAAGTACCTATCCACTTTAGTGAAATTAATGAATGCTTTTAATTGCATATGGCCATATACTGTGAAAAAAATACCTTTGTATTCTGTTTGAGTATGTGCAAAAAACCCTGAAAATTTTGTGCCACTCCATACCATAAATCACTCCTCCATAATAATGTCTTCCTGTCTAAGCACACTAATCAAATCTCTTCCCTGTCCCTAGAATTATTACATTTTAACAAGCACAGGATTTAATCATCAGTGCAGGCTTTTCACGCATTTACTTCATACAGGCCTTGACAGCAAACCTTTACTCATGAGTTGTCCTTACAGTGGTGGTTTGATTACCATTTTGACTACTCATGTGAGTAATACTTTCCTGTTTCAGGCCTTTAATTAGCTGAACACTTTCAGAGATATTTCTATATAGTGCATTTTCTCTGTGCATTAACCATGGTATCCTTCCTCCCTCCCTCATGTTAATGACTTGGGCAGGTGTGTATTTGTCTAATGTATCAATCACTTTCTCCTCACTTTCTACACATGTAAATTCTTTCTGATTGCTTCTCATGAATTTTAAGAAGCTTCTCTGATAGAAAAGACCTTGACATCTGTATTGCATGTCGCATAGGATTTAATTTTTTGTGATTGAAATAAAGGGCATTGCCCAGCTAAAAGAATAGCCCATGTTATTTTCAAACTTACCAACTGCTTTGCTCTTTGTCTTTCTGATGCCCTCTCAAGTATTCTGCAGCTTGAAGGTCATCAGTGCCTCTTCACAGGTCTCCATCAGCATCCGGGAGTGACTACAGATGTTGCTGAGGTGATTTCTGTAATTAGATATGTAGCTGTTCACTGGCAGAATATTCTGCACCTGGGACTAACAATGACTTTATGTAATATATTAACCTATTCCTGTTAGAGACACAAGGAGAGGGAATTTATGAAAAATGACAGATTGTCTACATTAAGTTGTTATTCAAAATGCTCCCTTTTCAATATAAACTCTGATGGATAATCAAGAGGTAAAACTCATCTGCAATACGGGGGCTGTCCTGCAGCCAGAAGTTTATTTGCAGTCTTTTTCTCCTGTGTTATATGTGGAAGGAAGTCCAAACTAACAAGGCTTTACAAGGAAGTTATGCAAGGATTAAAAATCCGTGTAATAAGCAAATGTAGCAAGGTTACTTGATGTTGGTTTTTTTCTTTAATTATTATGGTCCAAAACCTATATGTAGTTCTGTGTAGACTGTTCTTTCCAGTGATTTCAAGAGAAGGCTGTTCAGGTATTATGGTCTATCTGAGCAATGGGACTTAGACTAATGTCGCGGGGGATTTACTCAGCAGGGTTTTACATAACTTTGCTTAGCAGACAGCTAGAGAGATTTAAGATGCTGCTGCCCCCAGCTGTTTATTACGCCAGAGATGACTGCTCCCACAGCAGAGCCAGAAGAATGGTCACCCTACAGCTGGTTTCCCACAAAGACCAGTAATTTGGTTCAGCGGACTTTGCAGGAAAACAGCTAAGGCACATGAATATCAAATCTTCCTAACTCTTTGTGATAACAGTAATGTCTGTAGAAGGCTGAAATGGACAGCTGGGGAGGTAACTTATTAGGCTCAGCCAGATTAAGCAGGGCTTACCTGTCATCATGCTTGAGTCAGAGGCTGGAATGGCAACTAAAAGAAAGAAAGTTTGACACAGAAATTCCCATTGCGCTCTACTCTGTTTCTCATTGACCCCCTGTGATACATCATTTTACAACAAATTCTGACATGCGATGAAGAATCTGAGTTCTCAAGCCCAACCAGGGACCAGTCCCCATTCTCCACCTTCAGGGAAAATTAATTTGTATGCTTATAAAATATTAATTTTATATTCAAGTGTTATTCACAGTTTCAAATCCAAAACATTCAAACCCTATTCAGTTTGGAGGGAAGGGAAAAGGGATCCAATTTTTCACATCCAGATACAACCCTATGGGTTTTTCTCTATTGGATCAAGTTTCAGAAAGAGCTTTTTTTTCCAGGTCTTTAGACAGGTCCTTAGATTATTTTTTTTTTTTTCCAATGAGATTATGGCTAAAGAGGCGGAAACTTTTCAAAGAAACCTTGAGATCATATAACTCAAATTTGCTCTTGGCTCATTTCTATATTGCCTGCCAGGTTTCATCTGCTTGACTGAGAAAAAGCTGCACAATTTCTGTAAGATCCCACAAATAGCAAGGGAAATGTGGACTTTTTTTCTGACATGAAAAAAAGCCAAAGAAAATAAGGGAAAAAGGCATTGTAAATGAGAATTTTCAGAATTGTACCCAAACTCTAGACAATGCAAGGACAGCATCTAAGTAATGAAATTAATTTTCTAGTGCATCTATTTCTATTTTACTACTACCACTGTTCCTAGTGAGTATTTGAGGTCATCCCAAGCAGACTGGTCAGTCCATACCCTCAGATCAGAAACAACTTCATCAAATTCCGAATCCACCCTTGGGTATTGCAGATCATATGGGAAACAAGATAATTGAATGTTCTGAGAACCCTAGAAGCTGATTCAAGCAACTGCCCTAGATAAGACTGATAGGTGAAATGAGGAGAGAGTTTTAGCCTTAACTCTGAATATCCTGGCTTTCACCATTCATTTAATAGGCAACTGCAGTCTTGGGAATGCAGGGGGCAGTCTCAACAAATATTATGGGTCCTGTGATATTAAGAAATCTCCACCGGCTTCAATGAATCAAGGTCTGCCACTTTATTAGCATCCTCAGTAGCACTAGGGGTTTGTTCTCCCTCTGTAAATACCAGCAATTACGAGACAGCAAAAAATTCAATATTTTACTCTTGTTACTTCAGTTTCTCATGTGCACATCCAACTACTACTGTTTACAGTTATAGCATCATATGGCACAAAGTTACATACCTAAACCACAAAACATACGAGTGTGATGTCTGCACCAAAAACAATGAAGAGTCCCTAGAGTTGACTTTTGCTCTTGTCGAGTTCAATTTCAAGCAGATCCCAGATATTCTTGAGACAATGATACATTCTCCCACTCTAGGTCTTCTTATAAGGTACTGGAAAGCACAGCTGCGTGAGGGAAAAGCATTGACAACTGTCTTGCTAAAGGACAAAACCAGAGCAAACTACACTGGCACTGAAAGCCCCTCCCTGTCAATAAAGATGTTTTACAGCAAAAACATTTAATTTTATTTTGTTTTTAATTTGTTGCTATCAAGTGCTAGCTGTCTTCAGGAAAAGAATGAATTTGACAGTTTTGTGTTGACTCTTATATTTCCCATTACTGACTCTTTTCATCTCTGTCCTGAAGCAAAAATAAATTTCCCTTTTTAAGCTTTTGATGATAAAAATCTCATCTGTAGCCTCATAAATGATCCTTTATTATCTATATTAATAATGAATAAATGTCTGTTGAATACCCCTGATCCTTTGCATTAATAGTGCCAGATGTATTATAGATAACCTTTTGATTTAACAGCACAAACTGTGAAACAATATTAAACCAGTAAAGGACTGATCTTACTGGAGTCACTAAGGTCAAAATTATAAACATTTCTTTCATTTCTATTTGTAAATTGTCCCATTATGCAGCGTCAGTTCCCATCATTTATTTTTGAGAGGTAGAAGGCTAGCTGCAGTCCTAGAAATAGAGCTCATAAATAATATCTTGAATAATTTTTTTAAACATTTCCGGCTCTTCCACTTTTCCTTCCTAATGCCTCCTGATGATCTTAATTAATAGAGCATTACTACACGAGCAGGCCCACTTCCGCTTACTGTACTATCATTTAAAAATATGTTGCTCACCTCTTTTCCCATTAGTCCTGTCAGAATCAGGCACAAACTTCATTCAATCATCTCCCGAGATGACACTGAGAGAACTGTAGTTATTCCTGAACAAAGGGATGAAGCTCCCTTTAGATTAGCACAACTGCATCTCCTAAGTTTGACTGCTTTCCACTTACATACCTATTGTCTCTTCCTTTATGATCATTTTCAAATGGGTTGTTGCTTTACTCTAATGGCCATAACACCTGAAAATCCATTTGCCTGTAAATCAGGATAACGTCCTTCATAAATGTTCCTTCTGCCTGCTGTCCTGTGACTTCTGTTCCAACTTTCAATGCCTCTAACAAAAGTGAATTGCCTTTTTCGATATCAGGCAAAAAAATACAGTATGTCTTTTTTCAGGGAAAAAAGATTCCCATTGAAGTCAAGTGGGAAATATCCTAGTTCTGTGCTTTTCTTAAGTGTAGCTTCTGAAATGCATTGCTTAACGCTGCTGAGGCTAAAGCACAGAAATTCTGCACATCTACTGACCTGTAGCAATAACTGTAGCTACACTGTTATCAGGCCAATTCAAAAAAGACTGAAAAGCTCAAGTTGCCCATGCAGCACTCTATTTCTATGATGGACACCCTAACAAAGTCACCTGACAAATGCTAGCATAACTGAAAAGGTAGATGAGATATAAGGTGGCAGATGGAGCTAGGCAGCCTTAGTGCTGTCCAACTTCTATTCCCAGCTACATGCTACCAAGTTTGCCCAACAACTGTCTTTAGGTATCCTCCTGTATCTGAATAGCTAGGGCACAGTTTATGCCCAAATACCTGATGCTTTTTTAGAAGCAGTAAAATTACATTCTTCAGTAATAAATTGAACTAGTAGATATTGAACCCTACTTGTAGTCAATATCTAAACAGAACTAGTAGTTCAGCGACTCCTTAGGTTCTGTTCAGGACCCTGCAGTGGCTGGATTTTGCTGCTAATTTAACAATCAGGAAAATAATTCGAGACTTGCACATGTAAAGTGTAAGATTAGGCTTTGGAGTCAATATTAAAGTGAGTTGCAACAGTTCTTTTGGCATTTAAGAGAGAAAACTCAATTGTTTTTGATACAGCAAAAATGCATCATGTATCAATGATCAAGTATGATGATAAACATCAGAGGAAAAAATTCATTTCACAATTATTGACTTGTACTGTTAGGCAATTTTTGACGATCCACTACCAAAACACCATTCAAAGATGTGTTTTGCAATTATATATATTGTAACAAACACTTCCTGCAAGGACTGTTCCCAGATTCTATCACAGGTGGAATTACTGAGGCACAACAAAGTGCAAGGGTTCTCAAACATCTCTACCGGTATGTTGTATGTAAGAAAGTAGCACCCTTCAGGCAGTTTAGCAATCTGTAGGCTGAAAAAGTCCTTTTGCTGTCATATTACAGCTGAATTTGGGTTTGCATGTCAGCTCAAACCACACTGGCAACTGTGAGTGAAAACCTGATACCATTGAAGTCAACAACAGTTTTGTTGCAGTTTCACAATGGCCAGCTGACAGCTTACCAGATTCAGCTATTTGAAAGAAAGTCAAAGATAGCTCCTGACAAATAACAAAAAAAAGAAGAAACAATTTAAATAAAACTAAATTGCTGTAACAATAATAGCAAAAGTTGACATGCAAATTTATGGTGTTTGCTATCTACTCAAAGGCAAAAATAAGTACTGCTTTTCACCCAGCATTGTAACATCATATATCAACTAATTCCATTTGATTCATGACTTACATTTACAAAAGTTACGGCCGTTAGGCAAGATCCGCTTTAAAGGCCTAATCCAACAAACACCTGCATACTTAATCACTTCAGTCACAAGCAGAAGGGTTTTCTGTCTTGCAGACTCATTTTCAATACCACATGCATACGGCTGTCAGGAAAGGCATGTAAGACACATTTGGCCAAGTTCCTACCTAATCTGGTCTGGAAAGGGGCATGGCAATATTCTGATGCTACACAGCATCTCCCGACATCACTGGATGAACTATTTTTTAGTTGTATCAATAAAAATTCAAAGATCAACAGAATTAGATGAACGCATTTACAAATGCCGGAATGAATCTGTGTACAAAATCTTGGCTCAGTGAGTCCAATAGTGGTTTTGTTGCTGACTTGGAGTGGACATTCAATAACTCCAGCTATTAGTATTTGTTATACATCATGTATGCATCTCAGTAGTACCTAACTTAAACCTCCCTGTAGTCTCAAACCAGAGAAACAGAGATTTTCCAGTCTAAACAGGTAATTAAAGAAGAGTTCAAAATACATCTAATTTACTGAGGCTAAGCTCTCACAGGATTTGTACCAAAATGCATATTTTTGCTACATTTTTTCCTAACTGCACGACAAACCACTGTATAGCTTATCGTTTGCTTTCTTGTTGAATGATAAATAGTGCCTCAAATTAAACATGATTGTTCCCTGTGAAACTAAACTACAGCTTCTTAAAGGCAGTAATGGCATTTTCTCCTTGTGTTGCTTTTCTCTCCATTTCCTGTTGATGAAAGCCACTGTCTAGATTGCCAGGTTTTAGTATTTCAGCTGGACTGATAGCATCAAAGATATTTCTTGCCTTGATCCTTTTCTTTGTCACTACCTCACACAACTGTTCTATGTAATAAATACTCCCATGTCTGGTTCACAACATCTCTGACTTTATTCTATTTCTCTAAAATAACATGTATTTCTATTTAATATCCCAGGTACCTAGGTGGTTAAAATACCTTTTTATTTTCTACTTGCTACATTTACACTATTACAAACATTAGCAAACGTTGGTCTCAGCAGGTACCTAGGTGGTTAAAATACCTTTTTATTTTCTACTTGCTACATTTACACTATTACAAACATTAGCAAACTTTGGTCTCAGTCTATCACTTTTTTTATTACTCTTTCTCATATTGAATAGCACCAGCCCTTCAAGGACTCTAGCTGAAGTCACCTAGGGACATTCTCCAGATTTATTTCTTAACAAACTCATGAGCCACTGCAGAATTGTTACTGACAGCTAACAGAATCCTCATCCTATCCTCAGAATCTAGAAAAGAAAAGAAGAAAAGTTCTAGTCCAAAACCATATCTCTTTCTCTTTGTTCAACTGTGTATTCTGGTTTTGGTTAGAAGCAGAAATACAAATATGTTGTGAAAAAGGTGCTTTTGCTTCCAGAACCCAGACTACTTCAGATATGTTAAATAGCCACTATTTTCTGCAGAGATACTGCCACAGCGCGAGCACTGTAATAAAATAATAAAATTGAAATAGCAGCTGTTGAGAAAGGTAGAGTTCTAGCTGTGACATTCTGAATGTTGGACAAACTTTAATTCATCGTGTGGAAGCCAACAGTCTTGTACAAGAGATGTACAAGAGAGATTAAGCATAAAATTCTAATATAACCACTACTAAAATTCATAGGCTTGCAGCTGATTTATAAGAACAGCAATAACTTCCTTCCTGCAAAGATTTAAGCAACTAGATGCAGAATTCCCTAACTTATTTTCTATCCCTAAACTTCTTCACATATTGCAACACTGCAAATGAAGTTACAGTAAATACGACTTATTCCGTTCTTCTTCTACCTTATTGCATTGTTCCTGACCCATAAGAACAGATCTCTACTGGTATTTAGCATCTTCTGCATTTTTGAACAGGCAAAGGTAAGATTTTCTTCTGAACACAGAAAAATCAACCTGTAAAATCTATGTATGTTAGCCATCAGCATGTGGTAGAATTTATACTACTGTAAAACATTTTTTGAAGTTCCGTTTAAATGAAATTGCCCAAGCCTGTCCTAAGTGACAGTTTATACTATAATGAAATTCTATAATTGACAATAAATAAATCAGAAAAGCAGGATTCTACTGTTCCTGATGTATAAAACTGCCACACAAAGAATAACACATAATGCTTTTACCAGAGTAAGTAGAAGCAAGATGACATTCTCTTCCAAGCCTGGGACAATTTAAGACAGCATGCCTTTAATGATGAGTGATAATACAAGGTTCTAGGCCTTTTTTCTGCTTGTTTTGGGGGAACCTAACCCTTTTCCTGCAGCGAACAAGCACATTTTCTGCCCACACTCCTACAAACACAATGGGTTTCTTTTTTAGCCTCCTTCACAGTCCTCACCCTTTCCATTTCTGCTGTCAGCCTGGTATATCATTTTAACCATCTTCAAAGAGGTCACCATGGCAGAAGGAATCGGGGGCGAAATGTAGGGAGGAAGGAGAAGCACTGAAATGAGTGAGTGTAATAATTGTTCGCCGATGAAGAAAAAGGTAGAAGAAAAAATACCCAGGTTCATCAGTAATGCAGGCCCTGCCATCCCCAGATGTTACAGCAGCATTAGAATTGCTCCCTGCAAGAAAAATTGGATTAGTCACAATCTTGTCGACTAATGGGCACACTCTGTGATCTTTAGAGCTTCATTTACTGGGTTAATAGTGCTTTGCCTGAGTTCCTTTGCAATAGGGAAAAAAAAAAAAACTGTAAGAAGAAATATTCTGGGTGCAGTCCACAGCCACTGACACGAGTAATATCATATTCATCACAGACAGACCTCGTATCTCATTACTACTGAAGAGTTTGCCCCCAAGGCATTTGAGCTCAGTCAGGCCAGGCCCCTCATGTGGAACCGTTCAGGTATATTGTGAAATGATTTAATGCGATAATAATGTCCACTTTGTGAGATAGATTATGTTTTTTATAGTGGCTGATGGTTAATGAATGATACATTAGCAAACATCACTAAAACATTATTGAGAAAATGCAGATAAGAGATAGTAACTCCCTCGTTCCCCACCCCCACTCTCTCCCAGATGCATAAAAATGGAAAGCAGAAGAACTTATAGAAAACAGAAAACTTGACATTTTTGTGATGCTACCAGCTTGCATACTGTCTCACTTGCTTGTTCTCTAGAGTAGGGGGAAAAGAGATATTTAAAAATGTTGTAAACACAAACTGAAATATCTCTTCTTAAATCAAATGAGAATCAATGAAAGTGCAAACCTGAACAAATACATTATATGTTGACCCAGTTTATTAGATGAAGCCGTTTACCCTGATTTGATTTATCTGGCAATACACTGCTCAGCTGTGAAATGAGATAAGAAGAGCCTATTCACCTTATTTACAATATTATAGTGACTCCTGCTACCACCACTATGGTTAAGGATCTATCAGCAATTCCATTACAAACACCAGGTTTTTTACGGTTTGTAACATGGCTGTAGATTCATGCCAAACTTGAACACGGCAATCCAAAACCGATAGATTCAATTAAAATTTCCTATTGAATTCAATGGATTTTGGATTAACGCAGCACAGTCTTAAAAATGTTAAAATCTCTGGGTAATTTTCTACATTTTTAGTCATTATTGCTCTGCCTTGGGAAGAAATACAAAGAGGGTCGTATCCCCTGATAGTGCAACTTTACTGAAGTCAATAGAGTTACAATGATTTACACCACCTGAAAAGCTGCCCCTTCTGTCAGGATTATACACTTGGCAAAGGTGATTCACACCAAAGAGTTCTTTTTCTGCATTACTTTGATTTGCTGGGTTACTTGGCTTACATACATTTCTAAAACCTCTTTGTTTACTTAACAAGGGAGGAGTACGTCCCACACACTTTCAATGGGAGTTAAACTACTTCTGAACCTGCAGTCTAGAATTCATATTGCTGTTTTCCCATAAACTTTCTGAAATGGTTCCTGACGTAGGGTTTTCTCTACAAAAAAAATCGTTTCTGGTCCAGGCCTTTGTTCCGTTTTGTTTTGCTTTAAAGCTGAAGCCTCCAAAGAAAAGTTCTGTTCTGGTTTCCTTCATTTTAATTTACAAATGTCTTAACAGCTCAAACTGAAAAGAATTTTCCTCTCTACAAAAAGGAAGTTAAATGCATTTCTGTATATTTTCTACAAGGCCCAATCTGTTTGGTTACATTTTTGAAGCTGAGAATTGCCAGCATTTTCTCTGCCATATGGATCCCCCTATACATTGCTAGATTCGTAGACAGTGTAAATCAGCATAGGTCCATTGGCTTTAGCATGGTTAACTGATTTATTGCAGCCGCAGATCCAGTCCACAACATGCATAGCCCACATCTAACTCATCTCCTAGTGCTGATACCTGATGAGCACACAAACATCAGGCATGCAGATGGCATATCCATGTAATTTGTATATTTCTTCATTTCTAATACTGAATACATAAATTAATATTGTCAATTAAATCCTTGTTATTTTACATTCCTCTTTTGTATTGTGAGAGACATACATTTTTAAGAAATTAGTATAAATGGCAAAGGAAAGGTTTCACTTATCATGTGTATTTTACCTTCCACATACCTTCTTTAGAGCCATTCCTCCACTGTTTCTGGTTGTGCAGAAAGTGGGAAAATCGTAAATGTGACTGAGAAGAAAAAGAAGTAGAGAAGGCTAGTGAGGTAGTGTCTGCTGAGGTCAAACAGTACACAATGAACACAACTATACAGACACAAAATAGATCTTATCTGTTTCACAGACAGTAGGTGAACACTTATCACCAGCATCGCCCAGTGATACCTAATTAGACGAAATCATGTGTAGAAAATAAAGGCCTCTGCCATGCTGGATTTCGTTTTGATTTGCACCCGTGTGACTGAAGAAAATGCATTACACCGCTTACGACACTTTCTCCTTATTTGGTAATGCTGGTTTGACACAAACCAAACTATATTGTAAAATACATGTAGTTCTTTGAAAAAAAAAAAAGTGTTCCTTCTACATGATGGGTATTGCAGAGAAACTTGAGAGGAAAAAGGTGGAAATTTGAATAAAGGAAGAATGTAACAAAGAGATGGTAAGCCCTTGAATTTTACCATTGCCTATTTGGCGATGAGTCTCCTACTTCACCACAGACAAAAAGAGTAAAACCTCCGGGGCCGGGGGCTGCCCATCCCCCAGCTGCCCTCCTCCCTCAGGGGAGACTGCTGGGAGAAGATGGCGGCGCAGCCAGCCTACCGTTCCTCCCAGGCTGGCCGCCTTGCAGCATTGTCCGTTCATGGCCTCACAGACCCACTCACAAGTTTTTCACAAGTTCACAAGGAAATGGAATAACAACAGGCACAGGTGGCCATGCTGGTGGGAGTGGCGAGGCAGCAGGTCAGGGAGGGAAGCTGCTCCCTCTGTCAGAGGGCTGCAGCCAGCCCAGGCCTCTCTGTCTCCCTTCACTTCATGTGGGGGAAGCATGGTGGCAGCTGGGAGGAACAGCCCTGTCCCACCACCTGAGCCAGCCCAGAGAACAGCTGCTGCCATGAATCTTGTCAACAACTGCCTCTGCCAGCAGGGGAGGCCTGCGGAAGAAGCAGCAGCAGCAAGACGGGTGTCTCTCTGAGGAGTAAAGACAGAACCCAAGATGGTGGTAGGGGGAGACTTGGAGTTTAAACACCATCCTGCTTAAATTGTTGCTTAGCAAAATAAGGCAATCAGTATTACGGCAGGAGGGTTGCATGGTGGTGCGGTTCCCTGCTTTTGGTACTAGTGCTGCCAGGGCTCTGTCTCCATAACAGCTCCCTTAGAAATGTGGAGGCAGCGCATGGCTGGCGCTCAGAGCCAGCCACAGCCTGCAGGGTAGAGCCGCAGGACGCGGGGATGCCTTGGGGAAAATAAACCTGTAAGAAGAAATATTCTGGGTGCAGTCACAGCTCCCTGAGCGGCATCCCTGCTCCTTGCAGGTGCCTGAGGGGAGACTTGTCTCCCAGGGGACTGTGAGGAGCATGATAACCCCCCTGGGGAGTCATCTCCATCTTGAGTGTCTGGGATTTGCAGTGGGGGGCCAGCCCCAGCCCCAGGGGTCAGTGGGAAACAAAAAGTATTGAGCCTTTTCTCCCATCCAAGGGGTATTTGGATTTAGACTCTCAAGATGAGATAGTTTAAGGGCATAAGAGTTTCTTTATTTAAAGTAGGCTCTGGCAGACAACTGCTCAGGATGTGCTGGGGCATGGTCCTACAGTGAGGTGCATCTCGCTGTTTGAGGTGGGACCTGCCTCGGTGGGAACTGCAGCAGGAATCAGGCCTGACGCTGGCCATGATGTGCAATCAGTTATCAAACTCCAGTTTTCTTGTGTTGGTAAGATTTTTACTTTGTTTTCTTGCCTAATCAAAGGTTTCTTTCTTGGTTGTCTGCATTTGTAATGGTCTGAAACTTAGTATACAGATTATCTATGCTACTTAAATGCATCCCTTCTGCTGTGTAGGCTCCAGCACATGTGAACTGTGTGCAATATTGAAAAAATTTTGCAGAATATTGTGATTGTATGCTTAGGCAGAAAATAATATTTTCTACTTGCACTTAGCATCTCATTAATCATTGCTGCAGTCATGATGTCTTATTTGTGATGAGTTTGCTGCCTCAGTCTTGTATGAAAAGTTCAGAAATAACATGTATAGTGCTTTTATATATGCTGTTCTTTTTTTACACTGCCTACTATGGTGAAAATCAGAGAAACAATGCTTGTATTTGAAACCCTCCCTTGGTCCTACCAGCACACAGCAGCAAAGTTGTACACTATCATCGTGAATTGCAGATTAAACCTATAAAGCATATAAAAATTTAAGGAAGGTGTGACTCATCTATGTTACCTTATTTTGATGGATAGAGAGTAATGTGTTGATGAGTTAAGAAAAACAAAATTCCTTGCACTACTTGCATTTTATCAGAGGGCTGGAATTCACATAAGCCAGGTCTTTTAAAATTATGCATTTGTACATATGGAAAGTATGCCATATTAAAACTCATAAATGTGTGGGCTTTTTCACAGTGGTAGGCAGCTCAAACTACCCACTTCAAAGGATGGCAATGGTGACTTGAAGAACATTCAGAATATCTGGAAATTAGACAGAACATACCTGAAATTAGTCTCCTGAAATTATAGATAGCCAGAAAACACAGGAAATTTTTCCTCTCAGTGTATGGCACTATGAGAAATAGGAATATTTTTTTTCTTTTCCTACAGACATCATGGAAAAAGCTTTGAAATGAGCTTTCACTCTCTTAGTGATACGACATAACAGGCAGGTAGTAGGGGCCAGAAACTCACGAACTGAGATGGTCTTTCACAGTCAAGTTGAAAAAAATGGCATTGTTCCTTATCAAATATGGGCACTGATTGTTGACAGTCTGTTCATTGATGCTGTGTATCATTAATCATTTGAATCAGATATTTCCTAATTTTCAGGTAGAGCTGCAGATTTGTCTTAGTTAATGATGTAGGAAACTAGTTTTTTAAGTCTCACAATAATATTTGCCTTGTTCTTCAAGTGAAACTATATGATAAATTCATTGCATACCTACACGTTGAATTTAAATACTTTTCTAAGCATTCCAGAGCATTTCTGGCACTTACTTTTCTGTGGCTGTTATTCTGGCAAATATGTTTTGTGAAGCATGACTGTTCATTTCCTTCCTTTCCCCAAAGATATTGATAGGTATGTGCAGAGAAGTGGAATTCCAACTGGGGTCACCAATGGAAACAATAACATATTAAAAAACAGTCTGAGCACTTAGAGAACTTTCTCAACTCAAGAAGTTGGAATTACTGTGAAAATCTCAGTGCTGTACCTGTTTTCTAGTAACACCTACAAGTCCTACTCATGGATTAATACCACATTGTATTAGAGATCGAACACACATAGAACAGAAAAACTTCTGCCTCAATTTGTAAAATAAGTATAAAGCAAGAAGTAAAATGGAGAAACAAGCAGATTAGGGATCACAAGAAAATATCAGATAGCATAATAGGAGTCATCTGAGGAATCTATCTGTTCATTGCTGGTATGGACAGGAGAATGGCATTCTGATACATAAATTCAGGATCAGTCAACAGGAAGTAGCAAAGTATGTCTGCACACTTCACAACCTGGACGAAACTTCAGGCTGAATTTGCAGCTAGACATACATGGTGTTTGGATTGTACAGAGGCTGTGTGAAGTTTGTTTTGCCTTTTTTCCCAAATTTTCTATTACATAATTAATCCTTAGAAACCCTCTGCCTATTTAGAATAAACACAAGGAGAAATGGGAGAATGTTTTATTCTCAGGTTTTTAAGTAATGATACGAGCAGATCAGTGAAGCCTTATCCCTTTTATAAAGTTATAAAAGTTGAGATGCTTTTTCTGTGTTTTGTTTGTTTGTTTGCCCATGATCAGTTGTCTCCAGGTGTTTGGTGTTATTCTACACTTTTCAAGACCACAGGAAGGGGAGGATGCTTCTAAATAATATGTTGCCCTGACTTCATCAGGCTTGTTTTGTCTGGCAAATGAATTATGTAAACCTTCTCCACCCGAAACTGTTTCAAGTCAATTAATTGTTGTAATTACTTAAGATTTCTTTTTAATGAATATGTCTCTCCAGGGATTTGATGATATCCTGTCATCTGTAGGCCTGATAAATGAAATGTGATTTGTGGCTTGCTGCAAACTGAACCCTTGTACTTGAACAATGTCTCTCTTTCCTATGTGCTCATTAAACGGAAGAAATGCCCTTGATGGAATTAGGAACATTTGCTTTAGTTGGTGTCTAGTAAGAATGGATAGTATAGGCAGATAAATTTTGGCTTTTACCCCTTTTGTTCTTTCTGCCTTTAAATGTGGGCCTTATTAACCCATTGACAATTACTCAGACCAAACACATGACCCCAGTGAGGTTACCTATTTTAACTGAGACTAGCTTAGCTGTTCCATCTCTCGTCTCCATTAGGAGCACTGAAATGTGAAAGATTAGCAGTCAGTCAGTCAGTGTGGAAGGAGACCAGCGCTGTATGATGGATTTTTATATTGCCTTTTTTACAACCTTCTTCACCCCAGCCAGCACTTCGCAATCAGAACCGCCAAATTTGACAAGCAAGGCACCCTCCCTTTGTTTTTGTGCAATAGCTAGCTTCCAGTGCTTCTCAAGAAAGACAGAGCTGCCGAGTGCTGCAGATAAAGACGAGCAATCCGAGACAGCATGACAAAGAACCATGAAGTCTGCATTGAGTTCCTACAGTGTGACTGCTTATATATCAGTTTCAACTAGCCTGTTTTCCCCTATGCTGCCGTGTACATAATATAATCTAGTCACCAATGCAGGTGGGTTTTCCTGATTTAAATTCCATTGGTAAAATAGGGATTACTGCTTTTATTGCAAGACCTTTCCTGAATGTCACGTGAGTACATTAAGCATCATAAAATACATAGCCAAATGTAGTGTCTCGGTCATATTTTGGAATGTAAGGACAATGAATTATTGTGTATCACAAGCAAAGATCACTTTGACCTTTTTCCAGTCAAGAGAGGGTGCCTCAGATACGTGTAGCTGTAAGTATATGGAAGAGACAGCATCGCTGATAATGGAAACGAATTAACAAACAGAAGAAACTGTCACATATATTAGTTATTTAGGAGAAACGGGGACATGAAGGGTAGAAAGGTGAAAATTGTGAGGAAAGAGCGACAAGGAAGTACCAGACCAATGTCTGGGAGCAAGATACCATGGAAAAGGAGAAAACACTGAATTGCCACAGAAAGATATTTTGCACTTTGGGCTTCAAAATCGAGGAATGTTTGTAGTGATTTAGGCAAAATGACATCAAACCCTGAATCTTTTCCAAACTCTAAACCCACTTCTTCGTACTGGCATAAAAGATACTGTTCTACTCTTCTCCTTCCTCCAAGCCTGCCCTTTTTCTGTCTGGGTTGGCAAGGATACAGACGTACAATAAAGTGCAAGGAACTGTTTCTCCTGGCTTGTTGGGCCCAGCTGAAAAAGCAGTATCTGGAAGTATTATGAAACTGATTGTCTTTGGTGCAGTAATTGGATGGAAGACATTCAGATCACCTTTGATTAGCTGAACTTCTGAAACTACTGAGATTTATCAGTGCACAGATCTTATTCTCAGAGGAGTCAAGAGAAAGTGTCCCATTAACTTAATGAATCAGGCCGCAAGAGAACAACTGCTCTTGAAGTCAGAATGAGAGATTTCCCATCAGTGGCACAAATTCTGCCAATAAAGGCAACAGGATTTCTCAAGTGAAATGAGATTAGAATATGTCTCCCCTGATTTTCAGTAGTTAAATGATTGACTATCCTGTAATAGGCTAATTATTAGATTTCCCTTCAATTTTTGTGTTGCGGGAAGGAATGAAAGTTTTCTTTCTGTACCTAGATTGTGTTACAGCATTTCATCAATGCTGTTGCATACTCTTGACCTTTGAAAGGTGGCATGGTGCATTCATCTTTCCCAAACCCATCTGCCTTCAGCAAGGTGTCCCCAGCTCTGGAACTTCTGGCAATTTGACAAAGGCGTCTTCCTACATGTCAGTTCTTGTTATCCACTCTGTCTTCTTGACATATGACACACATGTCAGCTCTCATTTTTTCACTGCTTGCTTTGTTTGCCCCTTCACAGGTGGGAGATTCCACATCTTCTTTTTCGAGCCATTTCAAGGGTGCTTCTTATTTTCCTGAAATACCTTTGTGGACTTTCTCAGCAACTTAAAAGATCCTTTTTGCCACTGATGGTTTGTGGTTCTTCACAAAGGAAAACAGCTTTTCAGAGGCCTCATTAGCTAGCCATAGTAAACTATTTCCATGCCTTCTTTATAAATGATACTCTTTCATCTACCGTAGATAAGCTGTTGCTAAATGTCTTTGATGTAATGCATATGGAAGTTGCTCACCTCAGAATGCTTATTTAGTAACAGCAATGAATACTTTTATAGCCTCTTTATCTGTTCTAAAAACATTTTGAGTACTGTTTGTTTTATCACTATAAAATTGTGTTATTGCTAAATATTAACATCTTAATTTTACTGACGGCAAAACTAGTACCTATCTCCCACATGCCTTAGCTTTGGCTGTTTGACTGCAGTAGAGTTATTTGTGATAGGGCATTGACAAGAAAGCTATGCAAATCATTGATCACTGCCTCTGCTCTCATCTGGAAGTGAACCAGCAGGAAGTAGAGACTGAAGAAACATATTCTTGTCAGTCTGTCCTTCACAAAGGCAGGGAGGCTCTGACTGTGGCCCTGGTAGCTGCTCAGTGGTCTTGAAAGTTGGGCTTAGGGAAAACAAAAGGTTAACTTAGAAGGAATAACTGGTGCCAGGCAAGTGGTCCTGAAGGCTGAAAGACAAAAAGATATTCCTGACCCTGTTACTCACATGTTTGGACATTTGCAGTAAGGAGTTCAGTAAGAGCTGAGACAATGGGCAGGTACTGTTCAAAATGCTAAACTACTTACCTGAGGTGATGAAATTAAGACAGAAACATAGTAATTTAAATAACTTTTAAGCCTTGTTTCTCTTTTCATATGTGGCTTTTTGCACTACTTTACCTTTGTAGAGGTACTTAGATTAATGTGATGTCAAAATGACATAATAAATGAGAATCAAATACTTAAAATAAATGTAAACTTTGAAAATACCAAGTTGCTCTGATCTAATCTAACTAGGTTTTATAATAATACATGTATTTTAGTTAATTCTGAGGCTCTTTTAAGCCCAGGGTTTATTTCTACAATCACTAGCATAAATGATTATACCTAATAAAGATATCTCATTGCTAAGGTGTCTTCTGTATAAGACTAGACTACACTGGAACACATACTAATAAAATTGTCTCTTCTACACAGTTTGGGATTTGTCTTACAAATTCAGTACTTTTTTTTCTTTTTCCTGGTCCCCTTGAGAAGTTGCTAACACAAAGCAGTGTGAATAGTCATGTTTGTCTTGCCTTTCAGACCTCTCCTTTTGACGCAGTCCACAGAGATGATTCAGTCAATGACTTCTGCCAAATCAAATCCATTACTTTGTTTTTATATAAAGTTTATAGGGAAAATTTGTGTTCTTAAAGTTAGGAAGGTTTTTCGATAACTGGCTAAATGGCAAACGAGAAATCTGAAATTGTAGTATTAACTCATATCACAATATTCTTACTGTTTTCTTCCACAAAAAGGAGTTGCCAAACAGCCAAACTGTCACACTGAATTAGAACATGGTTCAATGAAAAATGCAAAAGAATGCACAATGTAAACTTAAAATAAAGTTAAATGATGTTGGTAAAGAAGAGGTACTAGAAGTATTTAAAATGCTCTTCTCCATATCAGGCAGTTTCCACTAATAAAATAAAGGCTGTAATATTTTATTCTTATAATAAGTAGAATGCATGCTTTCAGAAATTACCTATAGGCACATACTCTTATGCTATACAGTAAACACTTTGAACTGTGTGTCTCAATAATAAAAACATGAAGAACCTCTCATTCACATTTGATAAGCTCTTCCCAGTTATTTATGTATGTTGAATGTAATAACCCCACCTACTTCAGAGAGCTGATGTCAGCATTTATTAATTAATGTTTTATCAAGTTTTCACAGTTCTTAAATGTAAAGCCTTTATGTATGTATGTATGTGTCTGTGTATATATATATACACATACATATATATGCAAAGCATTATGTGAATGTATTATTCTGGCTGTTCTAAGTCTTTCTTCACTCTTTGCTCCCCTGCATCAAAATCGTATTTTAAAAATCATTCGTACTGAAAGTGTGAAATACAGTCAATTATTTGAATATCTATAAATCAGCCATCTGTGATACACACTGTAACAAGGAAAAAGGAATCAAGTTTGCCAGTAAACGCTACTCTGACAAATCCAATTTTAAATATAATGTATTGCTAAGGGTGTGTTATAACAAGTTCCATGACTCTAAAAGGGCAACTAAGTTATTTCTGTCTTTACTAATTGCATTGTATGTGGTGATTTAGTATAGTTTCAATCTAGATTTTTGACTTCTTTGGTAATTACATTCATCTCAAAGAAGCTCATTGGAAGCTTTCGGAGATGTTCATTGCTTTGCACCTACTGTAAACAACAAACAAAAAAAGCCATGCAAATTGATACATTCTAAACAGCCAGGCACTTGAGGGGACAAAGGACAATGTGTTCTCTCAGCTAGTGTTGTAACCTTCACACCAATTTATCTGGAAATAGGTTTTAAGGAAAAGCATGGCAGAGATCTTGAGGAGCGTGTGTGCTTCTAAACAGGTTTTTGCTTGCTATTTTGATCTCTTTTTTTAGATTATCTTTGTCCTTTCCAAAATCTCAGGATTTTGTTAAGGACAGACAAGTAGGTGGTTTGTGATTATTAAATATACCACCCTGATAGTACACTCTGAAGGTTAGATGTACACAACAAGATAACAGTTTAATACAAGAGATGCTCCTCCATGTTGACCCACCCAACTCACTGCACTGAGGTCAGCTTTTCAAAAGATGTGACCAAGAAATTAAAAGACAGCCAAGAGCAATGGAGAAATAATGTCAGGCATAGCCATAAAAGTATATGCAAAACAAGTGTGGAGCCAGGATGGAGTCTAATACACACATAATGCCCCCCATGCACAGCCCCAATTTAGACTTCATGAAGCAGGAGGGAAGTAAGGGTACTGTAATGCAGCATTATATATACCTTCATGTCAAAAGGTTCTCCCAAAATGTGAGAAAGACACTGTCATAGTATGTGTCCTAGCACAGTGGATGTGTGCAGCAGTTGCAAAACAGAGTATCCACGTGAGCTTTATTTAGTGAAATGTAGTCTCCAAGTGATCAGAAAGCACATGATGAAAGATCCCTCTTTCGTCAGGTAAAAAGAAGTCGAATACTATAATTGCTTTCTATGAATGAACCTCCTTAACCTTTAGTTAGTGCATATCTACACATAGCAGTTGCATTTGATCTCTGGATGTTCCTAGACTGTAAGTCATTAATTCATTTTGAGTATGGGCATAGCTATTGCACAGCAGCAGAGTATGTAGATATGCCTTTATTTAGCTCAAATTAGAACACATCCTGTTGGGGTTTTTTTTAGTGAATGCAAATTCTTCAAGAGTTTCTTTCTGTCAACTTCATTTTGTAATGAAGCTTACCTTTATATGCACCCAGATGAAATGTAAGAAGCACAAAGTCAATTAGAAGAAAATCAAATAAAATTATGTCATGTAATATCAAATACATTGAGCAAAAAATGTTTCCCTCCATTTTGCTTTCAGTCAATCTGCATACATTGTGTTTGTACAGTTCTTTCTCACTTTCACCTCAACCATTTCTGAAGGCAGAGGGAAGAGGGAGCAGGATACACAGAAGAAAAGCAATTTATGCCATTGAACTTTTTCCTAAAGTTGCTAAAGAATTTAAATGGCAGTGTTACTGAAGTTCTGTGGGGTCTTGCTTAGCATAGTTGGATTGGCTAAAGATCAGATTAATTATTTACTGAAAGTGTTCTTTATTGTTTTATGATCTGCAACAGTACATCACAGATCACAATCAGATGTACAATAAATAAAATTTACCAATGGGGTTACATAAAGAAATGTGCTTACCCTGATTTAAAGCACATTTAGTGTCTCTCCAGGGAAACCTACCAAAGGTGAACGTTTGGGAAGGGAAGCTAGAATGTATTTGCGCCTGGCAAAGTAAGTCATCCAGGAGAATGTAGATAGAAATATTCGTGTGGAGAAACCATGATTGAAACAACTGCGCAGTCAAGGTAAATTAGTTTTGAGCAGTCTAATTTCATAAAGGGCTGACTCCAGAGAACAGGCAAGGAGTAAGGATATATGATAATAACACTGGCAACAGTGTTGGAAGAAGGCTCCTAAAATAATTAAAATGTCCTAAAAGTCACACAGCTTAAAATAATAATTAATTTTTAGGTACTTTTTATTAACTTTTTAGGTTACGAACCTGTAGGAATTAAGTCATGTTTTCAGAGGGTTCTTTGCATGTGGAAACTTTTAAGAAAAGCTGTTGAATGGAAACTCAGTTTTTTACTAAATCTATGTGGCTGTAAGAGCTTGCTCAAGAAGGTTATTAAATATCACAGTTAAATAATGACGTGGCAGGACTGTGTACTCATACACATTTATAAATCATACGTGACACACAAACACGTTAACTTCTATCTTTGTATCAAAAACAAGAAAAAGAAAGGGCTTTTCGGAAATCTGTAATTTTTCTTCATGTAGCAAACACAGGAATTTTCTAGTTCTACCAGGCTTTGGCAGGTAGTAATTCTTCAAGAGAGAAGTAAATAGTTCCTGTGCTATGGTCTTTGTATGGAATACACATATAAGAAGCAGAAAGGCGACCTTTTAACTCTACAGTATTAAACTCTTTAACAAAAAAAAATTGAGAGATAGAAAGCTGGACAGATGCATCACTTAAACACACTCCTTAAGAATCCCCTTGTGCTCCTGAGTTCTTTCTCATCACCATAAGCTCTCTGCTAGTTGTGAGACATAAGCATATGAAAGCTTGTCATGCAAGTGTATTTCCTATACCTGCCACACTGTGAACTCACCATGTCTCTGGCCCTGAGGAGTTCTCTTTCCTTGCAGCAAGATTATGTTTTAAAAAGCTGACTTTTAAACCTCTTACTGAATTTTTTAATGGATTAAATTCATCATGTCACCAGCTGCTGTGCAGCTAATAGAGCCATAAAACACTGTATTAAAGGATTACCCATGCAAAATTTCCTCTTGTGCTAATGTGAATTTTAATACTTTTAACATTTAGTTGAGATGGGAATGTCCAAGAACAGCTTGTTCAATAGGTTGTTCTATAAAATTAAGTTCCTCAGCTCATCACAAATGCCAGGACTCCATTAAGTTAAAATTTTACAGAGAGGCTAAGATGATTCACTGTATAGCATTTGCAGGGAGGAAGGCAACATCTGCTTCTCCATTAATGCCATAAAACAAGGAAGTAAAACACACATGAGCATCGTAACTGCAGGGGAACTGGGCTGAGCAGCTGAGAGTCCTCGCTCCAAATTAGTTGGAGGTCAGTTTGTGCCATTATGTACATGGGGAACAAGAACAGAGGGAACACGAAATCCCACTCCCTGAAGCAGGGTGACATCTGTAGGCCTTGAGTCTAGTCTCACATTAATGTAAAATCAGGAGGAATTTTTTGAAAGCAAATTATTTAACTTGAGTAGGAGGTGTGGGGAAGAGAAAGGATAGTCATGCTTTCAAAACAGGGAGTGAGACCTTTAGTTTTATTCTTATCTATAAACAGCAATTAACGTGGTAGCATTTATGTACCTGAAATCATGAAGTGACTGCAAATAAGATGTAAAGGGCTGCAGCTTGAATTTCTATCATCTGACAGCAACAAAATGGTCTTCTAGAGGCTGTCTCTCTGGAGTAGCCATAGGATTAGGAGCAGGTGCCTTTTGTGGCTTTTAACTCTTATTTTGTGCAGAACAGGATAGTTTGAAGGGATGCTAGCAGGTGTTAGAAAGAGCCTCACCAAGCCTCTCCCCCGCTATCTCACCTGTAAGGATCACTCATGGAAACCACCATCATTAACTGGATGCAATCCTTGCTTACAGCTGGAATGAATACATAATTAAGCACTTGGACCTTGCTCTGACATTTTTGTCCTGCCACAGGCAATGGGATAAGCTTGAAGGAAGGGCAAAGAGCAGGCAAGAAATGGCAGTACCAGTCCACCAACATCTGCACTGAGCATCACTCCTGACAGTGCAGTGTTTGGGTAGAAAAGACTGTCAAAAATAAGGAAGACCGAGCTTTCTTATGACCCTAATAGCACTTGGAAAAGAAGAATGATCAGTAATGCAGACAAAGCATTCTGTGTTTTCAAATCAGCATGTAAAAACTGGTTTCTCCTTATGGCAGTTTACCTGAGCACTGATCACCCCAGTACCAGCTAAAGAATGGCAGCATGACCCCACACACTTTACCCTGCTGGCAGTGCCTTCGTCGTGCAGAGGGTGCTGCCAGATTAGAAACCACCAGTTCCAGGGGCAGCCACAGTGCTTCTTCAGTCCCACCCTGAGTATGTAGGAAAGGAGGAAGCCCCTGCTGACACTAGCCCAGACACTGTGCACCCTGGAAGAGAGGCAGGTGGCTGGCTTTATCACCCATTAATCCCAGCAAGACCAGAGCCACTGCCAGCAACCTCCTCCTTAGAAGCCTGTGCAGCTGTTTACCTTAGATAATTTTGTGAGGAAGAGGAGGAGGAGGAGATCTTCACAGTCAGGAGCCTGATCAACAGGTAGATGAGGCCAGTATGGACAGTCAATGGATTTTAAGTTACATCTCTAAATGCTTTAAAAATCCAATGATGAGCCATTGACTGCATTTTAAAATAACAGTTTTTCCAAATGAGGGAGACTTTCCATATAGCAAATAGTTCATACTGCTAAATTATTTGACAAAATTTTGTAGTAGTACTAGTAGTAGTAGTAGTAGTAGCAGCCCTAATAGTAAAGGTTTCTGATGCTCACTTTGGAACAAAAAAAGGACAGTTATTTAAAATCCAACACAAGAATGGTGAGAAAGTTTTAATAGGAATATGCTCAAGCTTCTGTTCCTTACTGCAACTGAATTTTCTCCACAGCTCCGTATTTTGTTCTCCATGTGTATTACTGTTCTGAGAGCCTGTCATTTCTTATCAGAATGAGAAAGGCTAAAGAGATAATATTTCAATAACATACTGGCCTGATCATAAAATAACTCAATGGAAATGTGTAACTGCCTCAGGCAGCACAGCAGGATAGTCAGCAGTCAGATGATTTCTATTCTGGGTTTCTTTTTTTTATGGTTACATTTTCTGTTATATCAGACATACCCTCAAGTCTTAGTTATGCTTTTATTCAAAAGGAGAACTGCAGCATAAAGATCTACAAAACTTATTATGATATATTACTGTAAAGAAATAAAAGTTGGTGCCACAGTAGCATATTGATAAGGACAGGCCTGCCACATTAATTGACCTTTCTTCATCTCAACCGCCAGCGCTGAGGCCTAAGCATCTTGGTTGCTTAGCAACAGGGTCACTGCTTTCAGGCCTTAAACACACCAAAAAAAAAAAAAATAGTTAAGGAAAAATCAGAAGATGTGATCTTATGAAGGCAGCAGATATTTGGCAGAAGGAATTTTTTTTTTTCTATCCTTTTATATCCTGTGCTGTCGATTGTAATGCAGAGAGGGCAAAAGGGAAACCAGGGTCTGAAGTTTTACTGATCAGCTAACCAGACCAGCAAAACAGTACTGAAACCTCAGGCACATGTTCCTGCTTGATACCAGTCCTGATGAGATGCTTTTGATTTTTAGAACATCCATAGATGTTTAAAAATTATTCATATGATTCTTCTATGTGCCTAAAATATATGCATACATGCAAAATACTAAATGACCCTGGATAACATACATATATTTTTAGGACAGCAGGATGCAGCAGAAAAGTAAAGAGGGGGTCCTATTGTGTAGATCCTTTTTTAACATTCTATCATAAACATTAGTGCTCACTGCTATGTTTAATGACAGGGCTTGAGGCAACACAACATCTCCTAAAGGTCAGCTCAGAGAGAAGTTTGTTTCTTCCCTCCTCAGCATGAAATACAGGAAAAAGTCAACACTTCTTTTAAACTTTAATAAAGGCCATGGAACAAGAGCATTTCCCTACCAGAAATCAAAATCCTTGTACAAGAGAGTAGCCAAATGTTCACTGCAGGTCTCTCCTGGAGAGGAATCCTAGTGTTGGAGACAGGAAATCTTGTATGTTATTACCAAATAATGATCAACAAAAATGATAAATGGCCTCATGAATGCCACTGTGCCTTAACACTAATCACTCCCTAGCTTAAATGTAAGTTGGGAGGCTCCTATTTTATCACTGCTAATGTAAATAAATGTATGGTTCTCAGTGAACAAAGTATTTAAGGTAAACAAAACTCAGTATTTTCCTCTCACAAAAATCAGTTATGGTTAAATTTGATGTTAAATGTGGGGCATAATAAGGAGAGTTTTTGAATTTTCTTTAATTACAAAGTTATTTTAAATAGTTCTATAGACCTTCCCTAGGGTGTTTTAATCTTCTTTCACTGTTACTACTTGGCAACAGAAGTATTTGTATTGAAGCTGTTCACAGAATCACACAAACACTGAGGTTTGGAAGGGGCATTTGGAGAGTGTCAAGTCCGAGCCCCCTAGATAAGGTTCCCCTGCATCTTGTCTTCTTGAACAGTCTCAGCTCTCTCAGCCTCTCCTCGTACCACAGATGCTCTAATCCCTTAATCATCCTGGTGGCCCTACACTGAACTTGCTCTGGTGTTTCTCGTACTGTGAAGCCCAGAACTGCACCCAGCACTCCAAACGTGTGCAACCAGGGCTGAGCAGAGGGGAAGGATCACATCCCTCAGCCTGCTGGCAGTGCACTGCTTAATGCAGCCCACAAGGCTTTTGGCCTTCTTTGCAACAAGAGTACACTGCTGACTCACAGCCAACTCAAGGTCCACCAGAACCCACAGGTCCTTTTCTGCAAAGCTGCTTTCCAGCTGGTCAGCCTCCAGTGTGTACTGGTGGCTGGGATTACGCCTTCCCAGGTGCAGGAAAAAGGGACAGTGAACTGATTTAGGTTGTAGCTAGATATGGAGAAGTGCTGCTGTGATTGCAAATTATCTAGAATATGAAAGGATTTTAAGAACACATTCTGGGCAGTAATGCCCCAGCAAGCTCCCCATATTAATATATATACAATGCCCTCTCTTTCACATCAGTTATGTTTCTAACAAAATGACCAGAATATCCACACTCTGTTGTTGTCTGGATCAGCAGATAAAATGGGCATCTCTGTATTGCTTTCTAATCTTAGTACCCAAGTGGGGGATTTGGATGCCCTATTTTGGTGCTCACACTTGCATCCTACCTTCCAAAGTAGTTATCACTGACTGGAGAAAACTGTGCGTCACATGGCGACTGCACAGGGCTTAGTGATCAAGCATTAGTCTTTGCTTATGATATGAAGTTGGAGCATGCATTTAACGAGGAAAATACATTTAACCAGGAAAATTCATTTAGAAACTGTGATAATGGATGTCATAGACATTACTAATAGTGTCCCAAAACCAGCTTCTCTTGTATAAAAATTTAAATGTCTGCACACACTGTGTCTTGGGATGCCATTGGTTTGATAATATTTAACAGCTGTATTCAGGGAACTTAGGGATTTGCACAGTTGTTGTTTGATCTTACTGTTGATTTTAAATAAGATCAGCAGGATGTTTGCCATGAACAAAAGATCAGCCTTAGTAGAATTCCTTTTGGCTAATTGAGTTTAGCCTTCTGATATCTTCCTGAAGATCAAAATGTTAATCGGTTGTAACAGGTAAATCAGCATGTCAGGCTCTGTTGCTACACCAAGATGGGGTATTAAATATCTATTAGCCTTCAGAGTTAACTGCTTTTGGCATGCATTCATACCAAAGATGGCCAAATACTTTTGATGAATTCAAAACCGGACTACACTTAAAAGCTTTGTGAAAGCGTGACTCTCAATATTAACAGCATGAAAGTGACACAGCTAGGTGGGTAGAAGTGTTACTGTAAATGTAGTTATACAACAAGGCATAGCCCTCCTGCTGCTTCTTTCATCTCGGTGTCCTGTGTAAAACTTCTCAGCAAAACCACTCTTTTACTAGTGCAGCTAGATTAGATGTACACCACTCAGAAAAACGTGACTTCTAATACAAAGCCCAGATATGTTTCCAGCTTGGACAGAGAAAGACCTGTGGAAACCTATGGCACAAATATGCCAAAACATACACGATTGTGCCTTTAAATGGTGATTAATGATACCATGAACTGTTGCTATGCTAAGCCCAGATTTCAGTTCCAGCAGCTTCTAGAGCAGTATGCTTCCTTTTACGTCTCAGTGGTAAACTCTGGTAAGGTTCTGCAGATTATTTGGCTCCATTAGTTTACCATGGTGGAAGTCGGGAAGTATCACAGGCGAGTGACCTCAGGTGTATCTTCACTTTTCCTACTGAGTTAGACCAATTTTGTGTGTTCACAGGTGCTCCCTGATCTTTACAAAAGTACTTTTCAGGTGATCTCTCAGTGGAATGCTACATTTTATTTCCCTCTTATCCTGAAAAAGGAGGATAAAATATTTTCCCAGTTTGGATACCGATACACAGCAGCAGAATATTGTTACTAATTACATGTTAGAAACTCCCATGACTTTACAAAGAGGGAAAGGTGCATTTTTTTGCCTGTTCAGAAAGGGGGAATTGCATCATGCCTACTGCATATCGCCTGTTGCAAAAGTCACACAGAAAACCGTTAAAAGTATCTATTTCTCTTAAATCAGTCCTTGGTTTTGATCATTACCCCAGGGATTCTTCCAGGATTCTGCAGTACCACTGGTACATTTCTGTTTATTGGAAGAACTAAATTTAAGAATTAATTCTAAATATTTATTTAAGCCAATATTTTTTCATGCTTTTCATACTTTCATTTTTTTATATATTCAGTTTCTTGGGACTGCTGTGGAAATGGTTTTCATGGACATATACAGCATATTGCAGAGCACAGGGAGATTCTACAGACATGTTTGTAAAGTTGTAGCAATAAAATATCTGCCATCAGGCTATATTAGCATTCAAAAAATAATATGCAATTAGACAACTGAAAAATTGTTGAATGTACAAGCTAAGATTCACTAACAATTGACAGTAAAGCCTTTAACTATGGAATTTGATCATGAAGTTTTTGTCATTGCACTTACTAGTGTTCTGCTGTGATTTTCTATTTTAAGAAAAGGCATGGTAGGAAGAAAAAGGAAAATAGCTCACAAATTTCAGGGTTTTTTGACTTCTGTATACATGAGTCCTTATGTGGACAGTATTTCACCAGGCACACCCTGGAATATGGCCACCCCAACCAAGGCCACTGAAGACAAGCTGTGAAACTTAAAAAAAATACCTGTGATAGATAGGAACATTTTAGAGGAGCTTGGGCTTTTAATGAATACTGAACTACTAAGATATGCCCTTTCTCCAACAGTTAAAACACATAGCAAAAAAAGAAAATACTGCGCAAACTCCGTTGTGCAAAATCTGATTTTCTCAAATATTCACTCACTAGTTAAATGAAAGCCATTTGCTATACAACAAAAACTCTAGTGCTTTTCCACATCATGCCAAATACTGATCTTTTAAATTTTGACTTTTTAGCAATAGCCTTGTTTAGCCCAACTAAATGACTTTTATGAGGAACAGAGCATTATGAAAACCAAAGTATAGCAGCACCAAAGCTAACTGATCTGTATCTCTGTGCAAATTCTGTTAGTCTTCAAGTCTGCCAGGAAGAGACAGGTGTAGAAAGATTTCTCGTGACTGATTCTGGATTTTCTACACAGTTTGGAAAACTGGTGAACTAAAGCTGGAGAAGTTCTAGCCACTCTCCCTTGCCTTGACTTCTGGAATGCGAGGAATAACTGGTATCTACTGGAATGGTCCTAGACCTGCAGGATTAGAACAGAAACTCTTGAAGAGATAATCCGTGAGAGCCAGTTATCAGTAGGAGTCTACAAGAGGACCAGTTGAACTGAGTCATGCTATTATTGTCACAAGCCAATAATCAGTACTTTTAACATACAGGAGGTCTTACTTTCATTTGAACCAGCAGCTTAGCAAAATCAACAAGTGCACAAAAGTACCAAAAATGATCCAAAACAAAAGTAATTCTGATGAAAACCACAGTGAGTAAAGAAATGTTGGACTCCCAGGCTAGTCAAAAGAACAGCATTGGGTTCATTTTATATAGCAGTGGTGAATGCTTTCCCTCCATAAATTTGAGGTCAAAACTGCTTAAGAGAAATATTTTCTTCTGCCCGGTCCCTTCGAGCCACTTTTTCTCTAGTAACCTTGCAGAAGGACTCAGTGGAAAGTTGCTGTGGTCACTCTTATTGCACACAGACAAAGCTGATATTGAACTTTTTACCTTTTGGTTATGCTTTTGATCTGTAGCCTACATGATCTCATTAAGACCATATTATTTACCTTAAACTTCAGATACTTGACTATTTCTTACAGTAGCACCAGGCTGGGTGCAGTGTAATATTGTTCATGCCGGCTTCCTGGCATGATAACATGGCATGAAGTACCTGCTGGGATATGACAGAAGAGGTAGGTTGGGTGATGGAAGCTGGAAGAGAGAGGCTCAAACACTTAAGACAGCTTGCAAGGAGAGGTCATTGCCCATCAGCCGGTAGGATACTGAATCCAAATTACTCAGGAATGCTCAGCATGGGCTGCCTGATGCAGACTGTAATAAATCTTATGGCAGGCATTAAGAACACCTGGTTTCAGATGAGAACACCTTTCTTGGGTCCATCTAAATCAATCCTCTTTCTTCCCCTTGCCTGCACTGATGTCTATCTAGTGGGGGAGGAAGGGGAAGAAAAACAGGCAGGTGATCTTATTATGGGTCTTGTCAGCCTCACTAATGCAAAACAAGTAGAAAGCAGAAGAGACAAAGAGGAGAGGGCTTAACCAGTGCAATAGCTCCTGTCATCTGCCTTACGATTTGAGAGGAGCTTCTTTAACAACTGCCTTCAAATTGCCACATGTCACAACACTGGATATTGTCCAGCCCACACTCAGATGTCAGATGAGCTTGGTAGTCATGAGTCCATCCATTAAAAGCTTTTAACATTGCTGACCTCCTGGATATCTTGGGTCCATTGTTCTACCTGGAGAAGAAGGGGGAAGGTAAACACAGTTCAGCTACCATCAGCTCTGCTGATCTAAATCAGAACAGTGATGGCGATTTCAGGGAGCTGAGGCTGGCCACACTCATCGTGGTCCTACCCTGCTTTTAAAGGACAAAAGGATAGCTCCCAAATTAAAAAAAAAATTTAATAAAGCCATGAGCACTGCAACTGACTGTTTACAGATTTGTATCTTCTAGCTTTGCTGTCTGAGAAGGTGTAAGCTCTGATTTAAGTATTTTCCCTGGACTGGAATATCAGTAGGATCTTTCTCCTCCAGCCTGCCCTCATAAACGGTGCTTAATCTCTCAGAGATCTCTACTGTTCCATGAAATTCTGTTGATATTGGCCAATAGACTCAAAATTTACCAAGGAAGGAGAGATATACACACGTCCACAGAAAGAGAAAATGATTCCAGTCAGTAGCAGCTGGGGTTGTGGTTCAGCGTTGCCCATTTTTTCGCCTCCCCTCCTCTCTTCTCCTCTCCTCTCCTCTCCTCTCCTCTCCTCTCCCCTCCTCCCTGCCTCTTTCCCTTCCTCTTGATCTTCTGCTCATGCGTTCCCTATTTCTCTTTCTTTGACCATCCTGTACTCACGCCTGTGGCTGCACTGTCAGCAGGCTCAGATTATGTGGCCCATGGGAGGAAGGCAGTGGGTCCAAAGTGGGCTTGATTTTGTGTAGTGTTACTTGGCTGCGTGCAGGCTCTGCCTGTGCTATCAGCTGCCTGGGCAAATGCCTGCAACGACAAAACTGAGGGGGCAGCATTTCTTTCACTCCGCTTTTGATTGGTTTGCGTGACTCGCTATAAGAACTGGAAGTGAGTAGGAAGTGTAGGCAAAATGTTTATTGCCTGGGGCAGGAAAATAATTAGGACTTGTTCTGGCTGGGTGCCTTGGCACATCAACAACAGTGACCATAGTTAAGAGAATGTTTGGCAAGGCTTTTACTGTTAGACTTTTGAAATACATGAAAAAGCCTTCATAGCTGATGAGCCAGAAAAGACTAGTAAGTTATGAACATGAAAAAAACCCCAGAATTTCCATAAAACAGTCCAAGAAAAGAAAATTAATTTACATGACTGTAATTCAAGCTAAAGTATTTTGTTACCGTAATAGTAATATTTTACACAGAAAAAAATATTCTTATAAATAAATTGTCATGCTTCCACAATATGTTAAACATATACATTCTTCTTCTTCTGTACATAGTTGTCACCTCGCTTACACTTGATTACTGACTTCAAATTTAAATATACCTGAAATAATTTACATAAATTTATGTACTTAGTCTAAACTAGTCAGATAGTTTACAGTCAATGAAGAAAGATCAGCATCTTTGAAGCACAAATGGTTTCATTTGTTTTAGGCATCTAGATGCATTTACACATGAATATTTCTTTCCATCAATGAGACAGTCTTGGTGGGTCATATCATGTTACTGTATCAGAACCATGTATCACACAGGAAAAGACAATATAAAAATTAGTACCACCACTACCAGAATACTAACTAAAAAATTCTTTGCTATGCCATGTACTGAATGCAGCACTAAACGCTCTGAGAACCTTTCCTCAAGTAGTTCAGGTATCTGTTCTTTCTATATTCATGACCCTTTCACTTACCAGGACTACAGTCTTTGCTTCAACAGCAGGAATGAAGTAGAAACAGGCTTTTCTTCTCCATCTTTAGCATTTTTCCCCTTCCAAAATGTCAAAAAGCAGCATTGTCACATATGCAGAGTCTTTAATAGTCTGCAGAGGTGTAGGTGATTAGTGAGTGGATACAGTCAAGTCTTTCAAATCCAGAAACTCAACAGGAACCTTCACTGAAAGGTCACTGACATCACAATGTTTGTGGTATTAAGTTCCTTTGTTTGGCATCCTTATCATGAATGATTGATATGATATTGTCCATGTGAAGACTGTGAATAAAGTACTATGAAGTATTTAAACTATACACTTCCAGGTAGCTAAAAATAATTGCAGACCACCTGCTGTGGTCAACAACAGACAGAATTTATTAGGAGCCGAAGTATTTCTGAATCTTCTCCTAGAATATCTGGTAAGAAGCTCCAATACCTAGTAACTGCTTCAACCGAGCTTTAAAAGCTGTCCTTGGTGAAAGTGAAGCCATTCTAGTAGATGGGGGGGGGTTCATTATCTTACCCACCATCTATGTCTTTATTCATCGAGTGCCAAATGAGTGTGAATTATATTTTTTCAGTACCCTTTGATAGATATTTTGTAGTTGTATAAATACCTACTAGTCGTGTTTTAAAGAAACACTAAAATCAGTGCAGTGGAAAGGTGGCCATGCAAAGTGATTATTGCTGACATAGACTGTATTCTGAAAATCCTTTTTCTAGGTTTTTTGAAACTCTTACTAAAAATCTAATCTATCTGGAAAATACTGTATGTTGTCCCAAAAAATACACATACAAATTGTATCAATTTTTATTAATTTTCCTGGTTTTCCAGGATTTTCTTAGAAGCTAGATTTTTTTTTTATTTGCTTCTGTAACACTTATTCATAAAAAATGCTGTTCACCTCAGGAGAGCCAAAAAATTTAAAGAACCAACAAACTGGCTTAGCCATTCTTGTTCTTTTCAGTAGTGCATCATGCTTCATAGTGTGTACCTGCAACCAGCGTCAATTTGGGGATCACACTTGTGTGCATGTCACTAAAGGGTTGAAGTGTTCTCAGAAATAACAATCTTCAGTATAATACCTAAAAATTCAGTCCTCTTAGAAAAAAGCTGGAAAAAAATGTCTGGATTTAAATTAAAATGTTTTCCAGGCCTCGTGAGCGTGTACATGTACTATACGAATACCATAGTCTTCTTAACCCACTGACCCCCTAATTAGTGTAAGAAAAAGCTAGTTTTCAGCAGACACAGAAAAGCACAGCTTTATGAGGAAGGTTTGAAACTATTGAGTTTTCATTATATTTTCAGGCTCAGATTAATCCTTGACAGTTGTGTTGTGTAGTAAATTGTTCTATGATAGTTTAGGTTGGAAAGGACCTTAAAGGTCATCCAGTTCCAAGCCCCTTGCCATGGGCAAGGACACCTCCCACTAGACCAGGTTGCTCAAAGCCCCATCCAACCTGGCCTTGAACGCTTCCAGGGATGGGGCATCCACAGCTTCCCTGGGCAACCTCTTCCAGTGCCTCAATACCCTCATAGTAAAGAATTTCTTCCCAAGATCTAATTTAAATCCACCCTCTTCTAGTTTGAAGCCACTACCCCTCGTCCTATCAATACATTCCCTTGTAAAAAGTCCCTCTCCAGCTTTCTTGTAGGCCCCTTTCAGATACTGGAAAGCTGCTATAAGGTCTTCCTTGAACCTTCTCTTCTCCAGGCTGAACAACCCCAACTCTCTCAGCCTGTCCTCATAGCAGAGGTGCTCTAACCCTCTGATAGTCTTCATGGCCCTCGTCTGGACCTGTTCCAACAGATCCATGTCCTTCTTGTGTTGGGGGCTCCAGAGCTGGACACAGTATTCCAGGTGGGGTCTCACAAGAGCAGAGTAGAATCACCTCCCTTGACCTGCTGGCCACGCTTCTTTCAATGCAGCCCAGGATATGGTTGGCCTTCTGGGCTGCAAGTGTACATTGCCGGCTCATGTTGAGCTTCTCATTCATCAACACCCCCAAGTCCCTCTCCCCAGGGCTGCCCTCAATCCTTTCTCTGCCCAGCCTGTATTTGTGCATGGGATTGCCATATAATTTAACTAATTGTGTCAAATTAATTAAAATGAATGTTATGTGAAGTTTTAGGGTTTTTTTGGTTTTGTTTTGTTTTGTTTTTTTTTATTCAGGGAGCAGTGTTTTTCATTTACATGATGATTTACATTTTCAACAACAAAAATAATTTGAAGAACAAAGTTCCTCTCTGAGATTTTTTAAAATAATACTTGTCTTATGTGTATTACTTCAAGTCATGTTCAGCACTAATTTTTCTCATATTCAGTGTTTACATCATCAAAACTCATATGGTGATTCTGCTAGGGAGCTGATTAAAAAAGTTAAGAACTTTGTTTTATTTTTACATTTATTCATGCTTTCCAATACAGAACTTGACTAGCTCACATGCCATTGTCTGCTAGATGATCACTTAAAGGCAGTTGCTGGTATCCAGTACTAAATTTTCTTTAAGGTAAAAATTATAATTAAATCTTTAAATTTTCTTTATCTTCAGGGGGTTGAACTACATGGCCTATAAAGGCCCCTTCCTACCCAAGGTATTCTATGATTCTAAGGTAGACTCTGCATTTACAGCTACAACTCTCTTGACAGGCTAAATTTTGATGCTAAACTGAAGATATAGTTCCCATGTCACCCCTATCTTCTTGGTCTCATGATTGACAGAGGAGAAAATGAACTACAAAACAGCTCCTGCAGTGGCTAACACATTGTTATGGTTTGAGAAACACACAACAATTTATTGTCATTTAGACAATTATTCTGTCACCCAATGACCCCTCCCCACTAGGGAAGGAGAATCAGGAAGAAAACAAGGAAACCCAGGGGTTGAAATATAAACAGATTTAGTAGAATAGGACTAGATAATTAACAGCAATAACACTAAAGAACCAATAGTGATCCCCATACCAATATAAAACATACAAGGATTATATTCAGCCAACTATTGCAGTAGGAAGCTGTGCACTCCCAACAGTGGACAGCAAATGTCAGACACTGTGAGCGCTACTTCTTCAGGAGAAAGGGAAGGCCTCAGGGGTCCAGCACCGGGACAAGAAGTTCTCTGGATCGCTGCCATCAAGGGAGAGCCCAAACTCCTCAGCAAACTTTCTAATTTATATTGAATGTGACATTTATGGTATGAAATAATCCTGTTGGCAAGCCTGGGTCAAGTGCCCACATCTCGCTCCTCCTCATCCCTGCACCTGGCTAGCCTGAAAACACTGAGACCTTGAAACCCACACACCACAGCTGGCTGTAAAGTAAATATTTTCACAAATTCAGACACTAGAGTCTTCTAAAAGTGCAGTTTTCCCAAGCATTAGAAAAGAAATTAGTTCTGTGTCGCTCAAACTGGGACGCATGTGACGGATTTACCTTAATGGTAATGGTCAGATAATATATGATTTAGATCATTAATTGGCAGGGGGCTACATCACATTTGTAACATACTGAATAATGATCCACCTGACCTGTTCTAGTCAGGTCAGCGCATACCTCCTTCCCCGTGCTATCTGAGTAGCTAAGGCAAGCATGATTATTCACGTCTGTGCAGAACTATCAATTTATGTGGTGGGGAACAGCATCCATCCTTTGAGGACTGTTGCTTGCAAGTGGGAAATCAGTGGAAGAAGTGACAGTTCCACAGGAATATTTGTGCTGGAAAGCACACTAAGAGTAGAGCAGGAGAGTTTATAGAGTTTAGGCGAAAAAAAGAAATCCAAGTGACGTTAGGGTAACTGAGAGGCTAGAGTAATGTAAATGAACGAGATTCCATAGGGAAGGGGTCAAATATCGTTCAGTTAACTTCCTCTACTGTAAAGTGAATTTAGTTTTTATGATAGGTTAGAAGAGTTTATATAAAAGTGCTAACTTTGATAGCTAATAAAAAAGACATTATACCAGATTCCATTCTGTTCTTGTAAAATGGCTGGGAAGAAAGAGCAAAAAGATTTCATTTTGTTTGGTTTCGTTTTGCTTACGGGATTTTTAATTTTCCTATTGTTTTATCTAAAACAATTATATAACTCTTGCCAAATTAGGAAGGCACAATCTTTATTTGAGGCAGAGAGAAATTCATTGCACTTACGCCCAAAATGGATACATTTAAATTATTATATTTTAGGTTATGAACTTTGGTTAGCTAACACTCAAGCAGTATTTAACACACTGGGGTTCTTTCCTTCTTAATAGTAGTGGTATGAATAACAATAAACTTGCAATGGCCAAGTTCTTCACTCCAATTCCAAGCAATATTAAAAAATAGGTCTAAGGTTCTCTTCTCAAATGTAGTTACTCTAATGCAGCTAAAGTATGTCTCCAGGAATGTAAACATAATCTTGAATGGTTTGCTCATCTGTAGTGTATTTAAGCATTTATTGAATCTTCAGTCCACTAGAAAGAAAACTACAGCATAAGTTTATACTTACTTTTATATACGTCTTCATGCAAATATAGAGCAATAAGGCTTCTGTAATATTTAGACATGAGCATAGTTATAATCAAATGTGGTAAAAGGATATGGTTTTCAAATGATGAGAGTATATGTTCCACATACTTCCTCTCTAAGCTGAATGGCCTTAAAATAACCTAAACTCTGGCTGTGATCTGAGCAAGCAGATTTACATCCATTAAAGATCTTTGATTCAGTCTTTATAAGGTTCCTGATGCCTGTTTATGTTGCCTAGCTATCATTCTTTCCTTTTTGACTTCTCAGAGTAAGATAACGAGTAGAAAGGCACCTTTTCAGAAATACCCCACTCACTTTATGCTTGCTTTTATTTCCTTCATGTGTTAAGCAGATGCTTGATACTTTTTTTCTTTGGAGACTGAGGATTATAATCTCAGTGAGAAGTAAGTGATTTGCTCAAGTATAAAACCCTGAATAGTCTCTCTACTTCAAAAAACATTCAAGTCCCTGAAAGTGTAAGGAAAGAGGTTAATTGTCCTGAAGACAGCAACTACAATGCATTCTTTCCCACATAGCTTATTATAAAATCTTCAGCTAGAATCAATGATAAGGAAATGAAACAGAAGGGGGAAGCAAAGAATCTCTCTTCACTGCAAAGATAGAACTGGATAAAGGGATCACAGGGAACATGAAAAAGTTCAAATGAGCACCAGAGCTTTCCTAGGAAGCAGAAAAGATCATGCTGCTTTGCCAACAATAAAATATAGCAGGAAACACCCTAAAACCAGTATTTTAAATGTAAATCAGCATCATATGTTTCTCATAGTCAGGGGCTGAATAAATTTTAAAAACAAAACAAAACAAAAACCAGGTCCAGTTATGAGTGTACGCATGACCTGTTGTTATTAGCTGTCTTAAAATATGTACAAAACATATTCTGTCTTAACTGCATATAAAAGGCCACCTGACATGACAGTTCCACATCTTCAGGAACAGTTTTACTGACTGTTTAAAATTATGGATGTACAGTTTGACCAATAGTACAGCAGGAACTGCTGGGGGAGTCTCTGAGATGACCCGGTTTTCCACAGATTTTCTGGGATATTAAACAATGCAGTTAAGCATACAAGTAATAATTACCTGTTGGTCTACACACAGCAGGAATGATTGTGGGGACTATCCAAATATCCACCTGGAGAGCTCATGTAACAACTAGTCAAATGGTTTGTTGTGAAGCCTGCTAGGAATTCAGCCAATAAGCAATTCTCACATCAGTCTATTGTCTCATCTAGGTAGAAACTAGCTGGGGAGCTTTTGGACCACTCAAGGAATTGACGGCTAAGTGCACTGGCTACAATAATAGTCATCCCCCAAATATCCAGCTACATTACAACTGTTTTGTAGGACAAACTTGAGTTTCATCCTTATATAACAATTATGACTTAATTCATTAGATTTTTCACACATTAATAAAATATAGATGTTATATTTTGCAAAAGCTTACGTGTTGTGAGTCTACTAGATGCTAAATAATAGGTTCCTAAGGAACATTTACCTTTTTTTTAGGAAATAAGAAGCAAGAGTAACAGTAAGGCATGGATGGAGATTCTTGAAACACAGAAATCAGTCCTTCACTGACTTGCACTTTTACACTTCTAACAGTGGGACTTCACTTGTATTTTTTTGTTTGTTTGTTTTTGCTAAGCAAATGAGTACAACAATACTGGATCAGACAAATTGTCTTTATATTTTAGTCTCCTGTTTATGACAGTTGCCAGTAACAGAGACATTGAGAAAACTGTAAGAGCGAGGTTGCACAACAGTTCTTGCCTAGTATATCTTCTCTCTTTCATGGAAATCTCTATTAGAAGTTGCAGAGATGGAGTCAGTATCCAGAACATCCAAACAGCTGATGCATCCATCATCCTTTAATTTGCCTAATGTCTTTCTTAATGTTTGGCCTTCACAACATTCTGAGGCAAAGAGGTCTACCACTTTGTGAAATGTGTATGAGGGTGAGTGGGAAAGCAAGCTAACTCTGCTGCCTAGAAATTTCATAGTGACCTGTAGTTCTGTAGTAAATAATAAATTAATAACAAAAAAAGTAGTCAGTGAATATTTCCCATTTGCCTTCCTATACCATCTATGACTCTAGAGTCATCCACTGCATTTCACCCTCAGCTATTACTTTTTCTGACAGTGAAAGGCAAAAAGTATACTCAGTCTTTTCTCACGTAGGGGTCATTCAATATTCATGATCATCCCTGTAACTATGGTCAGGTTTGGGTTTTTTTTTAATTTTTAATTTTTTACAATTCTAATATGACCTATAGAAATTACCTGATCAAAACTGCAAGGAACGACCAGATGGTGTCTTGAATTTATGTAATGTTTTCATCAGTTCTGGGGGTTTTTTTTGTTTTGTTTTGGGTTTTTTTGTTTTTAATCTTTTATAGTTGAGTACTGCTCTCACCTTTTTAACAAAATACCTGTATGAGTCCAGGATGTTTTTATTGAGCACTAAAAGATAATTTGGAATGATCCTTTTCTAGGTGTTCATCATATTTTCACCATGCACATTATTTTGAATTTTCTACATTAAAATTCATAAATTGTGAAATCCTATACAATGTAAAACAACTACATGTGAGATTCATCCCGTTGAGCTCTCAGCATCTATAGTGTAAACATTTGCACTGTAGTCTCTATTCATTGGCGATGGAGACAAACAGGCATTCTGAGATGAATGGTTCATTTGTTTTCATTTCCTGCAAGGTAAAATGAATTGTGCAGTAGAAGCACTTATTGCTCTCCACCAAACATAATAGCGTTCTAGATGACTATCTCAGATGCAGCCATCGATATTGTAGACAGAGTTAGATGAACTGAACTTCATCTGTCACCCAAGGTCTTTCTAAGACATCTGAGATGAAATGACTTCATCAGAGATATACCAAGTCTTTGTTTAGCATACTAGTTAATAGGCTATCCATCTACACTGAATAATGACTTAAGTGGTTTTACGACATATAAAGTGTTTTAGAATAAATTTAGCCTTCATTCATGGACAAACCACATTCTTAGTTCTTACTACTGGACTGGTTGTAGGGTGGGTTGTTTTCTTGTTTGGGTTTTTTTAAGTTCATATGTATAATAATCAGGGAGAAACAAAAAACCAGTATAAATGTCAGTCATGAAACAGGATTAGTTAGTGAGTATCCACTGCCAATATTCTAAAAATAAATACTGCTTTCTGTATAGTTGCAACTGCAACCCAGAAGATAGTTGGATTATGAACATTCCTAAGATAGTGACATCTTGAATTTTACAATGGACATTTTATACCTTCTGACAGCAGTCCCTAAATCAACAAAGGAAAATATTTTTTCTCGTTGTGAACAAGCATTTTTTTGTGTTATGAATAAAAATAAATCTGAAATCTAACCTAAGGATCAGATCTAATCCTTCACTCAGGCCTGGTAAGAAATTTTAATGTATATCTGAAGAACTGACAACCTTTACGAAATTCCCCTTCAGGAAATAGATTAAAATTCATGTAAGCAAAGCTTTCTGTAGTAGAAAACAGTTTATGGTCTCATAAAAGTAAGGGAAGCCTGGGAGTATGACAGCTGACACACTCCACAGGGGATTTGTCTTTATAAACACTTGTTTTCTGCTGGGGTTTGTGGAGTGTGTAAGGAGAATTAAAAAGAAAGAAAAAAATGGTTTCATAAAATCTTAGCAGCTTAATTAAAGCTTACTGCAAGTATGGATTTTTTGATGGGATGAGGGAAGTTGGTGGAATTTATTTCACAGTAATATCCAGATAAGGGGGAAGTCACACAGATACACAGTACACATTCACAATGAAATTAATTCTACACTTTCTATCCTTCTCAGTCTCAGCTAATACTGTGGCTGCTACACAAACCCTTCATGTAAACATACTAATTTTCATAATTTACATTTTTCACTGGCTCAGTTGATCCTTTTTTTCACCCAAGTATAGTTAAATGATATCATCTACTTTGAACTGTTTCCAAAAGTATCATTGCATGCTATTGCACCATAGCTATAAAATATAATGACAATATGGCAACAAGCGAATAATCAAATAACACAGATATTATAGCCCTATTTTACAAATAGGTGTTGTCATATATATCAGGCAGATATACTGGGAGATTTTCTCATCTGTATCATTTTCAGTATTGAGCTAAAAAGTTTTATGAAACAAAATACTAAAAAAAATAACATTAAGTACTAATGACATCAAGTGTTTGAAAATTACTGAGGTGGTGATACTAAGGTCTTTTAGGTGCACTTTAAATAGTTGTTCCAGACACAGCCTTGTCTGGAATTATTGTCTCCCCCACAACAAACCCCAAAATAAAAACAAAGTTCAAATGACTAGAATGTAAAAGCAAATGACTACTGTGTAAAAGCCAGGTTAAATAAAACATTTAAACAAGGGCATTACTACATAGGATGAATACAGAAGCATACTCCAATAAAATAATTTAGAAAAATCCTTCCTAATCTTAGATGATTAAGACTTTGATATTTCCTTCATTACTTAAAATTATATCACTAGAATTCTTATTAGAACAACTGCCTTTGCTGTGCTACCTACTTAAGTATCTATATCTACCCTGAAATAATTTCAGATCTGGAAATTAGTTACTCACATTTTTAAATCTCCTGGAGGACATTGTGTATTCGGCCTTTTCAAACCAAGCTTAACTGACTCTGCCAGCACAGAACTCAACTAGAAACTCAGCTCGAGCATGAATTGCCAATAATTTACATAACAGTCCCAGTCAAAGAAGGTTTCAAAACATGACTCCTGTAACCAATAGTGAATGACTGAATCTTCAGGCTCACAGGTAGGAAAGGGAAACAGTATTGTGCATTGACCTTGGCTGATTGTCAGGTGCCCACTAAATCACTCTTTCACTCCCCCTCCTTTGCAGGACAGAAGGGGGAAAACACAATGAAAAACTTGTGGGTCGAGCTAAGGACATTGAGATTGCTCACTGTCACGGGCAAAATGAACTCAACTTGGGGAAGTCTTATTTAATTTCTTGCCAGTTAATAACAGAGTAGGATAATGAGAAATAAAAACACCTTCCCCCCACTCCTCCCTGCTTCCCAGGCTTGACTTCATTCCTGACTCTTCTACCTCCTCCCTCTGAGCAGGGGATGGGGAATGAGGGTTGCGATCAGCTCATAACACTTCACCTGTGCCGCTCCTTCTCCTCAGGCTGTTCCCCTGCTCCAGCGTGGGGTCCCTCCCATGGGAGACAGTCCATGAACTTTTCTAACGTGGATCCTTTCCACAGGCTGCCACTCGTCATGAACTCCTCCAGCATGGATCCCTTCCACTAGGTACAGACCTTTAGGAATAAACTGCTCCAGCATTGGTCCCACACAGGCCACAGTTCCTGCCAGAAGACCTGATCTTGCATGGGCTCCTCTCCCTGGCTACAGACCCTGACAGGAGCCTGCTCCTGCACGGACTCTCCATGAACTGCAGCTTCCTTCAGGGCATATCCACCTGCTCTGCCATGGGGTCCTCCAAGGGCTGCAGGGAGACAACCTGCATCACCATGGTCTTCTCTAAGGCCTGCAGGGGAATCTCTGCTCTGGCACCTGGAGCACCTCCTCCACCTCCCTCTTCTCTGATCTTGGTGTCTGCAGGGCTGTTTCTCTCACATTTTGTTCCACTCCTCTCTCACACAGGTCCTGCCAGCATTTTTCATCCTTCCTTAAATACGTTATCACAGAGGCATCACCAGCATTTCTGATTGTCTTAGCTTTGACCACCAGCTGGTCCATCTTGGAAGCAGCTTAAACTGGCTCTGTCCGACGTGAGAGCAGCTCCTGGTGTCTCCTCTGCCTGACAGCTGCAGCTCCTGCTGGCTTCTTACAGAAGCTACTCCTCCAGGACACTTGCTACCAAAATCTTGCCACATAAACCCAATACAGTCTCTAATGACCAAAGCTCCAAAATGTTGCCATTACAAACAGAAGAAGAAGGGAAAACTTGTGGACATTTTTCTAATAAAGGAGAAATACCTAATAAACACCTAACAAAGTATTCTTATGTGTAAATAACTGCCATCCTTCCTTCACAACAGGCCTAACCTGTAGGTTACAGTATTGTATAGCTATTTTCTCTGGCCCTCTGATTCTTACTTTCGTGGCTTGGCATTGATCCCAAATAGCAGAATATGTCTTCCCAGAATGTTACTGGCTCATTACAAAATTTTCTTGGAATTTTAAACTACCTCAGACTTCTGTAATACTTAGACAGAAGTCTCCTACTTCCTGTATGCATGTTTTAATCCATAAGATATTGTTTAAAACACGGTCTTAGGAGGCATCCATGCCTGCCTCACCCAAGGTGTGAATTTAAGAGAAATTGCTAATTAGGTAATCTTACTCAGGTAAGTCCTTTCAAGCTATGAGTCTCACTTCTGCAGAAGTGCCCTATTGCAGCTCTGAGTAAAACAAGTGCTTATATTGATGTAGAAGCAGAGGTCCAGCCTCACCCTTCTCAACTTTATTGCTATTTTGCACTTGAGCTAGGAATTCATCTGTTCAACATAAACTGAACCAACCTTTATCATGGCTTAAATTTCTACTAAATGTAAAATACTTCAGTGTTATGTAATGTGACATTTCCACCATTACTTTATTTTGGGACTAAAAGCAGGTTTGGTTTTGTTTTTTCCCCCCATGTGCAGATTTAATTCCTTTTCAGAGATCTTGAATGGTTCTGTGGCACATCTTATGAAGTTAAACTGGGTTTCAGAGGTAGCAAGGTCAAGCTTTATCTTTCAACAACCTCTTATTTTTAATTTTCTTTTACACTTTTTCCATGTTTTAGCACAGTAAACATGATTTTTGACAATACTAATAAGCGTCATGAGCATTATGGTGATGTGACTGTGAAGGATATGTGGGCTTGTCTTGCCCTGAACTGGGGGAAGTTTCTGAAAGTGAACTAAGACCCAAGTTTTTTGATAGTGTAAAGGCAGTCTATTGATCACAGATGAGTTTAGGCAAGTATGTTGCACACAGAAAGTGTAAATGTCAGAAAGGAACGTGAATTATATAGCTAATAACATATGATTTAGAAGCATTTCCTTATCTAAGTTTTGGTCACTAAGGCAGTGTATTTGAAACTTACTGGAGAAAGCTGATGAAATTGATTGGCCTTGTAGAGAGCAAAAGTTGACCAGATAAGAGAGAAATTACTTATATTGTTCTAAACCTATTAAAAGTCTAAGATTTCAACAATATTTGCAAAACCATTTTCTCTCATTTTTGTTTGTCCATGCAGCTAAAACTCTTCAGACTTGTTATGGCTTATGCTACACTTTTGCTATTATTAGTGTTATTGAAACTAACTATATAATGTATTCATATGCAAAATCTTTTTTTCTGAATCAATGCATACAATTAAAATTATTCTACTTAGGGATGTCTCTTCATAACTTGAGGTGCTTTTATCTTCTAGCTTGGGTCACATAAGCTATCATTCTACTGCTGGATATTAGCTCCAGTATAGTCATAGCATATCAGGCTACCTTACTCTTATCATTGTAATGGACTCACAAGTCTTAATTATTCTTAGAATCAATAGCATTACCTCAGGAACCCATTGTAGATCAATCACTGTTAAGTGACATGCTTCCAAATTGATCCTGATCATACAGAATTTTTTGGAGTTTTTTCATTTTTTACGACTTGAAATAAAATTACACTATGATATATATCTGTCCTGGTTTGAGGTAAAACAGGACCACGACAATATCATTGAATGCCATCAACATTGACTATTGCTCTGCTTATCTCCCAAACTGACAATGACATACTGTGAAGGAGATGAGTGTGAAGCCGTTAAATATTCCACATAATATGTGTCTAATAAATATACTGTTTTTGTTAATCATTCTGCATAGATTTTCCACTTCATTCCAACAGTTTTCAATTAGAGTTGCAAGAATTACAATTACTTTAAAATAGTAAACTTTATTCTACACCAAGCATTAGTTATGCGAGCATTAGTTATGTTTAATTCTTAGGAAAAATGAGCTATGGTAGATTTATGGGTTTTTATTTTATTTCCTCACAGGTTTCAGTACAAATTGGTAAGTGAGGAATTATCTAAGGACTAGACATTAAGTAGCCATAATATGTGTGAACAGAGAAAGATACTTACTTGCAGGCAGTGGGAAATTCAGTAAATTAATTTGTAAGAAAAGGAAGTCTGTTTAAAGGAAATTTTTACAATGTACTGGAAGAAATATTGCTTAAATTTTGAACATTGAAATATGCTCAATTCATAGTAATTTTGGCTTTTTTTTCCACTTTGAAATATCACATGAATCAAAATCAGAATATGTCAGAAAAATATCATATACATTAGAATATGAGATTGTCGACTTTCAGGTGAATTCTTAACCAGAATATACAGTTAACCAACCTATTATTTTTACTATATGACTACTATAGGTATGCAAAATGATTCTCTGCTCATATTTTCTCATAATTCATCTATTTTAGGCTATTACCACCAATTCAGGTATATATGGAACATGCCTCCATTATTTATTCTTTTATTTTATTTTGAAAACTGATTGAGTAATACATAGGGGAAAAATGTAAACATATACTGAATAGAAAAAAAAAAAGCTTTTTCATGTTTGTTCCTATTCTTCTATGTTTTCTCTCCCTGCATCACATTTTTGTTCTAAAAAGTTTTATCTTCCTTGGTATAAAATTATTCAGTTCTTTACATGGGATAGAAGAAGCTTCTTTTATGTCCATACCTATGAGTTTTTTCTGGTTTTAAATGGTATTTTCTTAAAATGCCTTTTTATTTCTTTCCCTTGCCCCCTTGGTTAACAACAACCCTTAATTCATAATTATGCTGATTTACTGCAAATCTCAGGAAATATATTGTTTCTTAATTTATTAGAGGGCAGCAAAAACCTTTGCTTTTGACTATGACACTAATTAACTGAATACTTCCCATTTACCAGCCTTTAGAATTACATAATACCACAACTCAGAACTTAAATCTTTATATTTTGTACCAGTAACTCTTAAGACAGTCAGACAGGTACCACAGGTTGCCCAGAAAGGTTGTACAAACTCTCTCCAAGATTTTCAAGACCTGAAAGATTAGAGCAAAGTGATCCGATCTCTGACTTAACTCTTATTTGAGCAGGATTCAGACCTCCAGAGGTCTGATCCAATCTGAATTATTCTATGTTTATATGATTTGAAGTTTAGATGCCTCCATTTTATTATCAGTAGAATAACTTAAGGAAAAAAAAAGCTAAAAATGCAATCAAATTTTAGGACTTGGTGGAGGTGATGAGAGAGTCCAGGAAGTTGATTTTTTTGGTGGTGTTGGGGTTTTTTGTGGGTTGTTTTTTCTTTTTTCTCCTGGCTTTTCTAAAATCATTATTTTTCAATAGACTCCCCTTTCGTTGTCCAACTCATTTTCATTATAGGCTTTGTTCTATATATGTTCTGATGTTTATTTTATACACATGAGGCAGAATTAATTTCACCTAAATTTGGCCATCTGAAATACCTTATGGGGTCTAATCTAATTTTTTTATGCTAGGTCTGTAGTTAAAAGAAAGAAAATAGCATCTCTAGAGAATGGTTACTATAATTATAAAATAGATATCTAAAATGAGAGACATTAATTAATTATTGAAACCTCCTGTCTTCTTTACTGAAGCAGCCCAGATGATTAGCAAGGAATTGATGCAACATCTAGGCAGTCAAAATAAGGACAAAGTAATGACATCTGCTAAGATTAGTTTGGTTAATATTGTTTCCAGATGGTACTTTCTGCATAATTATGTTCAGATATGATCAAAGATTTGTATTCTTGTAGTCCATTTGCACTGGCTGATCAAGGCTTACCATTGAGGTGTCCTGCAAGTGAGTTTATAAACTTAAGGATTTTTCCACATTTTAAAATGGTTTACTTCTTTTTATCCCCAAATTGATTGACGTGGGATTTAAACTTACAAGTGCGTCAGCCATAATACTTACAAGATAAGTGTCTTTGGCTGGTATACTTGCATGATTTGAAAGTTATCTCCACATTTCTTATCTCATTCTTTACAACACCTTTAAATCTGTTTCTGAAGTTGGAAATTTAAGAATCTGGAATGCAAGAAATCCAATGTATAATTAACATTTTCTAACTATCAATGTTCTTAAAAATTTCCTGTAGTTTCTGTGCACAAAATAAACTATGCATGTTATTTTTATAATGCTAGATAAGAATTGTTACATTATGCAAGCATGAGAAGATAAGGGTTAATTAAGTCTTTGTTCAAGATGCACAAATAAGCTATTAATTCATTATGTAAATTAGGTTCACATCTGGAATAGACATTATGGTAAATATGAGTCATCATATACAAACTCATAAACAGGAAATATTTTTGTTAGAATAGCAATAAGAACTCATTTCTATTGCTGAGTTAGTGAACATCCCCAATGTAGTGATTTATTATTGTAGAAGTAGAAAGATTTGCTGGTGACTGGGAGAAATGAGACTACTAAATCCTCAGGGATACATCACTCTTGTATTTACTTCTTTTGTGTGAAGTCTCTTGCATCACTCATATGACTTTCAGGAAAGCTTCTTTTCTACACATAATTCAAATCTAAAAGAATTTTGACTTGATGCCTAGAAAGCAATTTAGCAAGCAATTTAGTTTTTGAAGAGAGTACTAAAGCTATCCCAGAGCTTTTGTTCTCAGGAACAGAAACAACCCAAGTGGAAGACTGTCAAATTTAGTTTTGAAAGAGCCCTCTTCAAGACTCTGAAAGGAAAAAAGCCTAGCAGTGATAGGAAGGAGAAAGGAGTTAAAGACTTTCCCCTCTTTTCCATCGCTATAATTTTTTGAAGCATAAGCTTCATTATTGTATTCTTGATCGGATGTCACAGAAAGAAGTTTCTCTAAGCTGCTAAAGCTCCAAAAGAAAAAATGGCCAGAAAGAAGAAAAATACATCTGATTCCTAAACAAAGAGGGATTTTAAATGGAAAATAATACCATGATAATTTAAAAGATAATTCTCTAGGCAGAAACAAAGAGATTTTAAAGATTATTGGCTTGGTTTTTCTTATTCTGTGACAAAGCAATCCAATACCATTTTAAGTCCCCTAAATTTAAGGTGTGTTACAGTTTCCAGAAATATCTCTGATGGCATGGACGCTCAATCCCAGTATATAATGAGTTTAATTAAACAGCTTTTTTTTTTTTTTTTTTG